>PCDO01000007.1:600000-972144 GCA_002778035.1 Ambrosiella xylebori
TGAATACTAACCCGGCCACCGAAGACCAACGGCCCATCCAGGACCAGATCCAGCAGGTGACCGAGAAATGGGATACCACCAACCCCAACTGCGAATTCAAATACTACTTCTACAATCGCGTCGACGAAGCAAACGTCCCCTTCTACAAGCCAGGCCCTCATGAGAACCCCCGCGAATGGGAAGAAGCCCTCGAGAAGAAGCCGGCCCCGGGCTTCATCCCCGTCCTCTGCACTGGCTTCCAGGGCATCTCGGAACGCCTCAAGACCCAACGGCGTGCCGTCGCCGACCTTAACACACGCATTCATCAAATCAACAGCTCACTCGAGGCGATTCTCTCCCGCCACGACCTCGCGACGTCGGTGAGGGCGGCGGCGGCGCGCAGACGGCACGTGATGTTACAGGAGCGGTGCATGGCGTTTGCGGCGCGGGTGCAGGTGTTGAGGAATCGGGGGTATGCATTGAGCGGGGAGGAGGATAACTTGCGATTGAAGTTGCATGGGTTGGAGACGGCGGTGAATGATCCGGCGGTGGGGGCCAAGGAGGAGGAGTTGTGGAGTCGGTTGTTGGTGTTGAGGGGGTATGCGGAGGAGTTGACGAAGGAGATGAGCAAGCCGGTAGCGGCGGCAGCGGAGGAAGGGGTGGATGAAGAGATGGAGGTTAAGTTGAAGAATGTGTTGGAGGATTATGATAAGCAGTTGGTGCATTTGAAGAAGGAGGTGGAGGCTATTAAAGGAGAGTATGAGGCGTGGGAGAAGGGAGAGTAGGAGGATGGAGGGTTTTAGTTGGGAGTTTTTTTTAATTATTTTTGTAATTATTTTTCTTGTATTCTCACTTTCATATTGGTCTTGATATTCCGTCTTGTAACTTTCTTCTCAGAAGTTATCTGTTATTGACTAATGTACATGGGCACCCTCCCACACTTTCTCCTCCCCAACATGACAAAACTCAAAAGACTCCCTTGGCCGACTCAATAACAAAGGGTGCTATTTCCATGTTAGTTACTGTCCGTTCTCTTTCCTTCTCGAATTTACGACCTTCAGTTTGACTCACCAAGATACAAAAGAGCAGCGGCGAAAACAGACCGCTGAACCATGGACGAGGCCTCGGCCTCCTGCGCGCGGATTTCCTCTTCGGTGGGGGTTGGAGGTTGGACTAATACGGTGTTAGTATGTGCGGTAGTTTTCAGTCACAGGAAAAGTGCCGACGGATGGTACGTACAGAACATTTTGGCCAAGTTTTATTGTGTTTTTGTTTTTGTTGTTTTGACGATGTTTATAGCACAGTAGAATTTTTGGTAATAAATGTGGGGAGGCATGATCAACCCTAATATATGTGGGTTGTTGATTGGTGCAACGGAAAAAAAGAGAGGAAATGTCTTAAACAGTTATATTTAATCATCTGACGTAGCAAATTACTAATGTCTTTGACCAAACTTGATATCAATAAGGAAAATGTTACTTAAGGGCTCTCGATAACCAAGTTTAGATCCCTAGATCTCTCGTTCATCAATGTTCCGACTAGACAGATTGCAATAGCAGCCGCCCACTCAACACAGCAGCTCAAGGCCGCGTGGCCCAATGGCAAGGCGTTTGACTACGAATCAAAAGATTGTGGGTTCGAATCCCATCGTGGTCAATTGAGTGAGATCCCGGGTCCTTTTTTTTTCTTCTTTCTCTGTAAGTAATTAGATATCATGAGGCTTGAGATGAGAGATAGTGTACTTGCTCAAGTGACATACCAGACATTCCGACTCAACGCTAAAGCCGGGATAACATCACAAACATATAGTCTCATCACGAAATGGTTAAAAGATACCAGTAATACGTCATTAATCTCAACTATTGTCTGTATCACCCAAAAGGACTATGTGCCCCAATGGTTTCTGTACCTGTCCCAGCACACGGCTGTTCCTGTTATTATGACGATTCTGTAGTCCTCGTTCTCGTTCTAGTACACTGCTGGTAGTAAACAACCCTGGCCCTCCGGGATTGGAATATAAGCAATACTGTCCAATCAAGCAGACTGCTTCTCCTCGGGGTAGATAAAGGGCTTGGAGCCGGGGGCCACTTCATGGTCGGCAAAAATCTGCTTCTGGCGAAGGTGAACAGGCATAACTTTCTCGGACTGATCGGGGATATGCTTGCGCAGGCCCTATCAATTTGTCAATTAGCACCATAATCATCTCCCCACATCCACCCAAATTTTACTTACCAACTTATTAAAAGCACACTCATTCAACTTCCACTCCTCCGCCCGACATTGCCATAACTGGTGATTCCCCTCCTCCAGACATCTCCAGTGCCTCCTAAACTCCTCCAGACACTTCTTATTCAAATCGTCAATGACGCTCGATGCACACCGCGTCACCCGCCGCCCTTCCTTTAGACAGTCGAATTCGGCCCGGTTCGACTCGGCTTTACATTGCATGAAGTCATCGTTGTACGGACCGCAACGTGACCCAATGAAGAAGGAGGCAGAGAGAAGGGGGGCAGAAGTGGCGCCGAGTTCGCGGACAGGGGGGATGTGTGAGGGGAGCGGGGTGAGGTCGTAGAGATTGTATTGCGACAGGCTGGCGTGGATGGGTTTTTGGTTAGCGTACGGGATGGGAGGGGGGGATTAACGAAGAGAGAATGGGATACAACGTACGTAGGGACACGGGTAGACATGGTGGCGGTGGTGGGCCGGGCCTGAGGATCGATAATCTTGGTACTTGGTGGTTGGAGCGAGCTTCTGGAGTTTCGATTTATGGAGATGCTGGGATGGCGAGAGATTGACTGGCGGGGGTGTGATTGGAGTCACGTGCAAAATAAAGTTAGGAAAATAACTAACATGCAGAGTTAGGGTTTGTCACTGATGTTAATCAAAATGTTATATGTACGGTACTTGTTCAGACAATGCATCTAAGTCCAAAAGATGAAATTGAGAGACGCCCAATTGAAGAGTATGTTTGAAGGACTGTTTTTTTGGGAGAGGAGTCTTTGTTTTTGTATTGCAGACTGATAACGATTTGTTGTGGTGAAGAAAAAAAAACATACAACACTGGGTGTTCCCACATGGTACTAATACGGCGCTCCGTGGCTTGACTATGGAGGGGCAACGAGAACGAGACTCTAGAGAGACATGCAAATGGTGAAGGGCGAGCCAGTGTCGACTCGGCGGGCTATAGGGAGATCGGTATGCTATCTCTGGAGGATCCATGACCTAGGGACTATATATATAAACCAATCCATTTTTTGTGGTATTTTGATGACATTTTGTGTGTGTTAGTGTGAAGGCTATCTTAATCACATTGTTTTGGACGCGTTCCGTAAGAATCCCTTGCAGCTGCTTTGGATTTCATTCATTAGATTCAATCAATCACACTCCGTATCTCCGCCACATCCCACATTGTGTGTTTAATATCTTTTCTTTGTTCTTTTTTAGAGGGTCAGAATGGGGTCCTTGGGATCCACGGAGTGGAGCTAGCAGGGCTAGATAGAATGGAAAGAAGTTGGCAAGTTGGTGGAAGAAGAAGCTGTGACGAGAGTAACAAGCCATTGTTCAATGTGATGGGGCACTCGGTGGGCAAGCTAGAAGCGAGATGATCAAGCGAAGGGCGAGACAAGAGACGCTTCTCAAGGGATTTATGAAGAGGAGATGCCTGTAAGCGAAAGCGTGATGGTATGAGTTTTGCAAGTATAAGAAGGAGACTAGTTCCATCTTGAAATAAAGAAAGTCATCTTAATAATCAGACACGAATTAGCCACTAAGCTTATACCTTACAATCTAAATTGGCAGTTGCTCTTTTATCTCTTTATCTCAAGTCATCGCCTTAGGCAGTTCTCATATTATCACACTTATTACTTACTCTTTTTCATCCTTAACTATCGCACCAAAATGTCCAAGTCATCTTTTTCAATCACCTCCGCCTCCTTCCCCCCTCCCCCGCATCCACCTCTACCCACCACTTACACCCCCTGGGAAACTGTCCAATCCCTCCACCAAACCCTCCACCAAACCTTCCGCACCAACCACACCAAGCCCCTCGCTTGGCGCAAATGGCAACTTAAGCAACTCTGGTTCCTTCTCACCGACAACACCCCCGCCATCATCGCCGCCCTCGCCGCCGACCTCCGCCGCCACCCCACTGAAGCTATCTCCTCCGACATCGTCCATCTCAAAACTGACATCCTCCGCACCCTCAAGGCGCTGCCCGCGTTCACCCGCGACCAAAAAGTCAAAGATGCCGGCGTGATTTTCCGCTGGCTAGCTCCGGCGAGGGTGCGCCGGGAGCCGCGAGGAGTCGCGTTTGTGATTGGGGCGTGGAATTTCCCCTTTTTGCTGGCGCTGCAACCAGTGGTTGCGGCGATCTCGGCCGGTTGCTGTGTCCTGCTGAAACCGTCCGAGATGGCATCGGCGAGCCAGGAGTTGCTGGTGCGGTTGGTGAATGAGTATATGGATCCAGCGGCGATCAGGGTGGTAACGGGGGGCGCCGAGGAGACGAGGAGGATACTGGAGTTGAAGTTTGATCATATCTTTTTCACAGGGAGTACGGCAGTGGGGCAGGCGGTGGCGGTGGCGGCGGCGAGGCAGTTGACGCCGGTGGTACTGGAATTGGGCGGACAGGACCCGGCGATTGTCGGGAAGTCGACTAATATTGACCTGTCGGCCAAGCGGATTGCCTTTTCCAAGGTCCTTAATGGTGGGCAGATTTGCCTAGCGGTTAACCATGTGTTTGTGGAGCCTGAGGTGCACGATGAGTTTGTAGCGAGGTTGGAGTATTGGTTTGGGGTGTTTATGAGCGGGGAGGGACACATGTGCCGAGCGATTAACCAGAGGCATTTTGAGAGGTCGACGGCCTTGTTATTGCAATCGAAGGGGGTAGTTAAGAGGATTCGCGGGGTTGTTGAGGAGGATAATCTTGTGTTTGCTCCAGCGATTGTCACGGGGATTGACGTGGACGGTGAGTCAGCAGATGGGATCACAGCTCAGTAAGTGACGGGATACTAATATATTGTAGACTCTACTATGAGTCAGGAACTCTTTAGCCCTATTCTCCCCATTATTAAGGCCACTGTGCCCGAGGCTATCTCTTATACCAACGCCCGACCCCGTCCGCTTGCTCTCTACATCTTTAGCAACGACAAAGTCGAAGTTAATCACAGTAAGTTTCTTTGTATAACCCTTCCATCTATCCCATCAACATCCACTAACACCCACCTCTTCTAGTCCTCAACAACACCCTCTCTGGCGGCGTCACTGTCAACGACACTATCGTCCACTACATGGTAACCTCCGCCCCCTTTGGCGGCGTCGGTGACTCCGGCCACGGCTATTACCACGGCAAACACGGCTTCATGGCCTTTACGCACGAGCGGACCGTCTGCGAGGTGCCGTGGTGGCTGGAGAGAGCGTTGAAGGAGAGGGACCTGCCGTATGATATTACCAAGATGAAGAAGATGAGGGTGAAGAATACGCTGGGGTTCAGGAGGGGGGAGGGGTTGGAGGGGCAAGTGGAGAGGGAGGGGGTTTGGCGGAGGGTGAAGGGGTGGTTGAGGGCGGGGTATGATGATGTGGAGGAGTTGCCAGGGAGGAAAAAGAATTAAGGGGGCAGTCTGGTAGCACTATTGGGTTATTTCGTTGATATCTGTTTCATTTTTGCTATAGCATTGATTGGTTATTGTCTTATAATTTCGAGTTTTAGGTTTATACAGCATATTTACTTGATCAGACCTCGTTCCCCACCTAGCCCCACTTTGCAAGCCTGAACAAAAAAAAGAAAAAAAGGTAAAGGATCTCGACTCTTACTCGCCAAACAGTGACCACGATGGGATTCGAACCCACAATCTTTTGATTCGTAGTCAAACGCCTTGCCATTGGGCCACGCGGCCTTGAGTCGTACTGTTGGGAAAGGCGTTTCTATTAGCTATGTTGTGGTATAAGCAAAGACAGTAGTTTTAGTATATCTAGTCCCTTTTTTACTGGAAGAGCAGTAGGATATAAAAGAGACTCTAGATAGTGGTAGCAATAATCAGAATAGAGAATATTTCAAACTAAAAAAAATCGTTTTTTACTCTGATTTAGAGAGGACAATAATGGTTTTTGGATGGTTCTATAACTTATACTTAGGTGTGTAGAAATTACACTGTGGTAGAGGGTATCTCGCTCCAGTCCGGAAGGCGACCCAGATCCGAAGCCCGATCCATCCATCATACCACCAATCTCCCCAAGAACAAATATTCCCACCTTAAAAATACACACAAAAGTACTGAAGTCTCCTTCCGTCACTACATACGGCCATAGCTTGCAGAAAACACGGGATCCCGTCTGTTCCCCCATAATTAAGCTGCGAAGCGCCGGATCAGTACTACGGTGGATGACTACGTGGGAATACCCAGTGTTGTATATTATTTTTTCTTTCTGTCCTTGATTTTGGCTGATATGACTCAGATAATATCTATTTACAACATACAACTCACATAGCCCACACATAAAACAGAGAACCAATATCATTCTGCCACCTTCTCTCCCTCTTTCTTCTTCTTCTTTATCTCCTCCTCATCTCCCGTTCTCTTCTCCCACATAAACTCAAAAGCCCCCACCGTCATATCCTGCAACAATATCCTCCCCCAACTTGGCAAAACCCTAATACCCACCGTATACCCCATCCCCCCCGGCACCCACCGATCCACGCTCTCCTCCCCCCTCAAAATCCCCACAATCTCCCCCGCCACACGCTCCACTCCAACACTCGCCATCCCCGGCACCCGCCGAATCCCCCTAAACATCCGCGTCTCAACATGCGACGGCTTAACAATTGACACGCGGACGGCACGGGTTGAGGGACACGCGCGCAGCTCAGTGTGCAGGCCTTCGTAGATAGAGACGGCGGCGGCTTTAGTGGCGGAGTAGAGGGTAGAAAGGGCAGTGGTGTGGAAGGCGGTTTGTGAGGAGAGGAGGAGGAGGTGGCCGTGGTTGGTGGCTGTGAGGTGGGGGAGGAAGGTTTTGATGGTCCAGAGGAGGCCGAGAGTGTTGATTCTGAGGGTTCTGTGGGAGTAAGGGTTAGTTTGGTGAAAGAAGGAAAAAGATGGAAAAAAGACAGATACAATGAAGACTTACAGTTCGAGATCCTCGGGGGTGGAGTCTAAAAGGGTTTGGCAGCGGAAGATTCCCGCGTTGGCAATGATAATCGTGGGGCGGCCGACGTCACTGGAAAAGACGTGTTAGCAGACACTATCATCATTGAACCACAAGATCATCAAACTTACCGTCGTATCCTCTCAGCACACTTTTGCAGGGCCTCATAATCCGATATATCACACTTGTACACCCACACATTCTCCGCTGTAACCCTCACACCACGTTAGCCTCTGTTCATCCTTGTGCCCTTAGCATATTTCGTCCCAGATACCCACGTTTCTCATATGTCAAGTCCACCACATCGATCACGATCACTTTGGTTCCCCCTTCCGCCAACCGCTTGACCGTCTCCCCGCCGATGCCCCCCGCGCCCCCGGTCACCATTACGATCTCCTTGTCCCAGTCGAAGTCGGCGCTGACGCCATTGTTGAGGGTGTAGCGGGATATTTGGGTATTTACCCAGTAGATGAGAAGGCTCACTAAGAGCCAAGTTAATGTCTTCACTACCGTGTTCAAAATGGCCACGGCTGCAGGGACCTCTGGGACTCCTGCGTGGCTGAGGACTGAATCCATTTCTTGGACTGTCTATTTGGTAGTGGTCTCTGCTTGACTTGAATCGGTTCTGCTTCGATCTTGGAAAGAGATGTAGAGTTTGCCAAAGGTTGACCCGATTGTGTGTGCCCGGAATGACCGGGTTGGGATTTAAGGAATATGTTAAATTTGCTAAGGGTTTGACCAAAACAAGGGATCAGGGTATCGTGACTTTTTTTTGACTAAATATATAGAAATAAATGTCTTTTTGGAGCAAATTAGCTAGTAAACACAATTAGAGAATCAGTGGAATAAAAAAAAATTGACAAGCGAAACAAACCAAAAGATCCAGAAACGTGGACGGCGTCCTTCATTCTATATACCTTGTCCCTCTTCCTTTCTCTTCCCCACTCATTCCCCGGACAAGCATAGTAAATCCTATCTTTTGCTCTTCTTTTTCTCGCCATCGTATCCGCGATCCACCCGAGGCTCTCCACATGTGCATATATAAGTCTCCAATCATAAATATGCCACAGGGTTAAAGGTAATTTCAAGTCCTGGTCTGCCTTGTGGTGATGCATAAACATAAGTAAATACATCTGAGTAAACACATAGATGCATCTAAAGATTGTCCCACAATGAGAATCATTTGACGATAGGGACATCGTCCGTCAAGGATTCATAACACCATGCGTACTAGGCTAGGGTGAGAAATGGGAAGATTTCCTTCTTGAATGGCGTGGCTCAACCCCAATTGGAAAATCGCCGTAATGAGGACTTACAACGATGATAATTTATATTCTAAGCATACTTCACTAAGGGGATTTTTTGTCACAAAAAACCGTGAGCAGTAATCAATATATCTGACGTTCTTTACAACATGGTGAGTAATCGCGGAGACCGGGGACAGACACGGGGCGCGGATGATCATAAGACAGGCCTAGATACGAATGACGCATGAGGTAGGATCACATTAGATGGAATAACTATCCACTCACTTACATGATTGATTGGTTGATTGATTGGGAAGATGATAACGGCAATCTTCCATTTTGGTATAAAACAGAATGACGGGTGTGTCATGCACCATTGCCGATTTGGCAGTATTGCTAAAAATGAGATATCATTATCTCTGTAGCAAACAAAACTATTCATTTCTAGGTACCAAGACCATTTTCTGGGTTGTCAATGGACGGCAAATTCATATATATATAGAGAGAGATAGGAATTAGGCTATTGCATTTTATTCATGGAACATTAGATAGCTGTGGAGATGCTAAGTCAGCACTGGGCACGGGAAGACTGGCATGGAAACTACTGGTTGGTACCCATATGCAGGCGAAGAGATAATTGTAATCAATATTCAGTCAATTAGCGGTAAAGGCAGCATTGGTGACACTGAGTAAGACACGGAGATAATATTGATAATGAACGATGCGCAGCTGATGAGACAATCTTGTCTTGCTTGGCTAGGCATATTTAGTTGAGGCGGTGTCATGATTTGGTGGGGACGGAGGTTTAAATGCATAGATAATGGATAGTACATTGAGATTTAGAGTTTCTTGAAGCATGTTCGGGGGAGAAAAGTATAGATGGCTATGTGGTAATGGAGCAGTGAGGTTGACGAGATTAAAAGTAGATGATGCCAAATTATACAAGGTCAGTCCGGTTGGCGGGTAACTGATGGAAGGGGTCCAGTCAAGGAGACTTCATATCTTGGTCACTGCTTCAGACAATAACATCTAGACCATCCCCGCTAAAACTACAAGCAATATCACATTCAAGCTCTAGGTTGCCAAACGATGTAGTTGGCTGTAGCTGTGTGTGTGGATCTTAACAAAAGTTAAGCTTACCCCTCGCTTGGTTAGCAAAAGAATAGAATTGTTCTTAGTCTTGTTCTCTCGGGCTGACAAACGTCGGACTCCTCTCTCCTTCTTCATCCAAAGGTCACCAACGATATCCGACCAAAATTTACGATCTTCTCCTCTACGTCTTTCTTACTAATCGGATATATTTGATGCTACTAGGCAAGCACAAGTCGAGCTTGATATGTATCGAAAAGAAAGGTATCAAGGTCCTTGGATTAGTTGAGGCCCGGTGGGTTCTTTGCAGTCCTTGTGATGGGTGATGGAATACTGTAGAGGCATTTATGTTTACTACAAGACTTCGATTGGAGTTCTGGTGGCGACGCTAAGTAGCTTAATGGATGTTCTTTGGTGATGGTTAGCTTAAGTGGGCCTTGCCAGGTTAGTTCCGTGTTATCTCAAGGGAGAATATGGCATACGGAGGCCATTCGGGGTCAACTTCTTTGATACGGAGTTTGTGATGGGTGTAATCTTATTTGAAATATTTATATAGGATGTAGGCTACAGGACTTTTTGGTAGAGATGAGAGGATGCACCTCACTTCGTAATGGATGAAATAGGATAGAAGGCCAGGCACTGGCAAATTGCACTTGATCAGCTAGTACCAGAAGTAACTAACCGGCTATCCCCCTCCTGTATCATCATCACTACACCCTTTCTCAGCTTCCAATGCATCCCATCCTCGTAGAATCCCCTAGAACCGACATAATCCCCCATCTTACAAAAAAATGCACACCCGAGGCCGAGTCCCCCTCTGTCTACGCCGTACCACCACACCCAAACTCCTTCTCTCCCGGCATTTTTCCTATCTCACGTAACACCAACATCTTCTTTCTTTCCTTGAGTCCTTCTGTGATCTCCGTCCGACAAGTAAAGTTATATATAGGGTTAGCGATATGTTATATAACCCTGTGTGATATAAGTCTGTGCACATCTATGTATACACATTCCCATTTACATGTCCATTTGCCGCCGAAATTGCCCTTGTTTCATATGCAGCAATCAGGAACCTGGTACAAGTTGATTAGTTAGGCAAGTGACTTAATGATTGGTTGGGATGGTGTTATTACATGTATAGCATTGTTTCGCAGTGTTTTGAAAAGATCATGAGGACCGGAGAAAGAAAAGACTGATATATCTACATATGTCGAACAGGTCATTATATATTTACTAAATATTTTATTTATGTATGTAATTGAAGGATAAACACATATGTGGACGGGGTTGGCGGATATTTTACTTATGTATGTAGCCTTTACATGATATGAGAGGTTTCTATAGGTTGTCTGTATGCAAAGAGATTGATGACGTGTTGCGGAAAGCAGGACATTTGAACTGCCTTTTTTCCTTTACGAAATGCATGACAGGAAGCATGCAGATGTGGTGTGGACCATATGTGCATCTTCCAAACATGTACGCACACCTCGGAGTCATCACACCAGGGTCCCTTCGGGTCCTACCATCACCATCACCATCATTACCACCACCCCCAACTCTGCAAACACCGCCTTGACCTTGTTAAAATTTTCCTCTATCTCTCTGTTGGCCATTCACTCAATCAAATACAAACAAATTCAAACAGACAGGCCTAACACACAATTATTTGATAACCTCCCCTCAACTCTAATTTTCATGACGCCGCTGATGATGCCACCCTTCAATGCGCCCAACAGCAGCCACTCATGCACCACGCAGTCGGTCGGCTAGTCGCCTTCACTTTACTTTAAACTCTACCCTTTCTTTCGGCCTTATAGCCCAAATAAGAATGAGAAAGTACAAATAGCAAAAGGCACTGCCGTGTCTGATCGTCATGTCAAGTATCATCGCCGCCTGATAGGACGAAGCGAATGCGGAACAAAACTATACATCACCATCATCATCTAGTCTGAACAGTCTGAACATGGCTCGTGACCCCATGTATGCTAGGGATTTGTCTTGGGGTTGTGTTTCTGAGAAGGGGATCAAAGTATGGTACGAATGTGTTAGCGGCGGCATTTGTGGATGTTGCTTGTAAGTAAACATGTTAAACATGTAATGGTGATCGGTGCGAGAGTTTAAATTGATATTTAACGGGAAACACCATTTGGCGAGGAGGGAGAAATAGAGTTTCGGCGGATAGGACGTGTTGAAGCAAGGTAGAGTGGTATTTAGTGGTGTTAATGATGGTGATGGAAGTGAGGGAGTAGCCATGGCACCTTGTGAAACAATTGCATTGACGGGCGGGGGAGGCGGCAGTAGTCAGGAAACAAGCCATGAATTTGGATGGTAGGTTATTAATGTTTTTTTTTTTTTTTTGATGTGGATATCATGATGTCAGGATGTAAGATGATTTAAGATTATGAAGGTGATTAAACGAGGTTTACGGAGTGTGTGGGGCTACGGAGATGGGGCTGCTAGTTTGGTTTTCTAGTGGGTCTTGGAGGGAGGTTATGCGGAGGGTTAGCTCGGAGTAGAGTTTAGGGAGCCGAGCCGAGGTTAGTGGTTAAGAGTAAAGAGAGGGCGTTATTTGAGATCGCATTTTTGTTTGAGCCAAGTGATGAGTGAGGTTGGCGGAAGACACCAAAGAAGCTAAGAAATAGCGTGAATATAAATTTCTTAACTTTCCGGAGATGAGGCGGTCTGTGGGCGCGATGAAATAAGATATCGGAATAGAGTTATTTCTAAGACAATTGGCGGTAAGACGTTGGTAATATTTGACTATTGGAGTACCAACGATTTTTCCCCTAGATTTTAGAATCAATGACACGCAAACAGACACATAGATTACCTTTTTTTTTCTCTCTCTAATTCTAATGTCCATGATGGTTATATAGGCCTAAGGTGAGGGTTTTCGCTTTTCGGGTTAATTAATCATCAAAAATACCAAGAACTTGATATTGCAGGCTAAGCTGGGGAATTAGTCATTTTTAATTCAAGACAGGCGTCATTTCCCCTGCATGACACAGCAATCAGCATCCAATCCATTCTGCGTCAAAAGGAATAATAAAGAACAACCTTGTTTCCATTAACCTCTTGATTTCTTCCCCGCCCATCCACCATCTTTTCATCTATCCATCGACAATAGTAACCCGCATGTTCGACTTGATCCCCCGGCTACCGTAATCAAGATCATAACTTTGACACAAGTGAAATTTCCATATACTTGTTTACAACCCAAACTTTCATCTTGTTTCTCTCATTTATTCTCGTCTGGTACCCGTGATAACCCCTCGTTACCTTCATTTTCTATGACGACATGTTGAGGATTCTGGCGTTGGGAGGTGGAAACGGGGGGGGATTGGAAGAAAAGGGCCCTTGAGATTTAAGATGGTTATGTCGATCGTGCCTTTGCACCGCGAATCGTATTTTTGATTTGATGGGAAAGTGATTTACGCGGTCTGTGTTTTTACCTCAATATAAGGTAAAATGTTTGCTCGGTTGAAGTGTAGATGTGAATGGCTAAATTTTGTAAATAAGTTAACATCAAGGTTTCTAAGAAGTCATGTGATAGGGTTAAACAAACCCCAAACAATGACTTACATGATGAGCGTCAATAATGGGACCCCATATCCTCCATATCGTATAATGATAGAAATAAACTGTTGACATTTGTGCATTCGCACCTGACCATTGAATTAATTAACAGTCTTGCAGTATTTAGAACTATCGCCAGCCTATTATCTGTATCATTTTTTGTGTTTCTCGATCGCTTGCAGGTTAGGTCTATAAACCTAATATAGTCAATGAATATGTATCCACTCTTCGTATCACAAGATAAGTCCTGTATTGAAGTCTCTGATTACTTGGATCTCAATACGAAAGATATCTCCATACAACCTGGAACAACCGAGAGATATAAAAATCCCACCCGCGACTATTAGACGCTGCCGGCCGCCAACGGCCATATCTGGATATTCTCTCTCGTGTACAGATTTCCACCATTGGTATATAAATACATAATAAAATATCCAATCAATTCAATACAAAATTTTTAACCCGCAAAGCATCCTTTTTTTAATCTTAGCCCGGCTAGCCAACTAGTTAAGGGAATGAAGAATTGCGAGAGAGGAACGAAGTAAAGGGATGATCTTCCTCATGGGTATGTTTCATATTCAGCCTTTGGGGAATTTGGGGAGATGGGGCGGGATTAGCCACAAGGTGATGCGGAGAAAAAAGAACAAAGAAAAAGAAAAAGACAAATGTGAAATGGAGAAAAGGTAATATTTCTGGTATGTAGCAATGTTTTTTTTTTTCACGATGTTTCTCATCAAGAATGAAAGTAAGGAAATTCTCCGATCCACGAACCGTCCACAACCTCTTGCTGGAAAATGCTGGAAAATTTCAGGTACATTGGTCCGGGACAGTCACGTTTTGGTTTTGGCAGCTGTAGAGGTAAGCAAGTCAAATTAAGTTAAGTTAATCAGTCAATTAATCATATCCATTCAAGATAAAATACCCATCACCAATGATAAGCATGATGAACATTATTGTGGTGGGGCCCCTGAGGTACCAAGGCAATATGAGAAAAGGACATTTTTTATGCTGTTTGTTCAATGCGTCGATGAAGAAATCAACTTGGTGTTGGCCTTGTCTCTTGTTCTATAGAAAGCGCTGACGATGTCGAAGGGGGGTGAGTAAAGGGGGAGAAAGGAGGGGGGTATGTATATGCAGGAAAAGTGAGTTTCAGGAATAGACATGGGATTATGGGTAGGCGGCAGTAAGAATGCAGAAGTTAGGGTTTTCATGATAGGAATGTTCTTGAATTTAAATATGTGTAGATAGACATTTTATATAGTATACGAATTTTTTTTTTATAATTTATAGAGGGGAAAGCGAATGTTGATGTGGACTATTGGGCAAATATTAGCTGCTAAATAGCTATGATGGCGGCGAAGAGTGTAGCGTTTATGTTATTTGTGTCCGACGTTGTAAAAATGCAACTTTCTGGGACCCTCGGGTCAAAATGAGGATTAAAAAATCCATTTCTGCTGGGTGACTTGTGTGTGGAATGGAGGGGCTTGCGGATGTTCAGCCCGAATCCTGTGTCACGAGGGTGTCTCTACATGATGTCTATACAGTGGTGCCACCACATGGCGTTGCCTGAAACGACGCCACAGCCTTGCATACATATGTGTATGTAAGCAGTAATATATATATATATATATGTGTGTGTGTGTGTGTATAGGTATCTTATCTATATGTGTATGTATGTGAGTATGTATCAAGTGAAGGGTCACCGAAGGTAGGAAAAAAGTGGTACATGTTAAGATAAAAATGTAAACAAAGGTCTGCAGAATATGTCTAGACCTACGGATTTGTGAGAGATGGATAAGAGTAAGTGAGTAGATGAGTGATTTAGTGGATGAGTGGCGATGACGGGCCTCAGCACTCACACCGCTGCTTGCTTGCACCATTCCATGGCTTTGGTGATCTGCAATACCAATGAACTAACAATGGTATATTTGCATAGAAAGAAGGGTTAAAAGGGCCATTCCGGGGGCTATTTTGGGTCTATCTCGAGAACAATGTCGATAGTCTAAAGTATATATATGTGTGTGTTTGATATATTATTTTGTAAATATCGTATATGGCCTGAATACGGTGTGATTAAGCGGGTGTCCTGCAAGTTGGACCCTTTTGATACTTGGGAAATTGAGCGTGCTGATCGACCTGGTGAATTTTTCAAATTTTTTTTTTTCCTGCTGCGCCGTAAGCTGCAAGAAGAGATGGTGAGTAACCTGGCGTGCGGCGACGATCGGCTGGCAAGGGAAGGGGGGGAGGGCAGATCATCAGTAGGCATGAATTTTTCCATTGATGAAGGATAATGTTGCTTGGAGATTGAGGATGAGGTTCGCGACGACGAGGGTTGAGTGTCTGGGTCAGTTGGTGATGGGTTGAGAAAGAAGGGATTAATGTCGATGAAGGGATGTAGGTGGTGGTGCAGGTTTTAACGATGTTGTGGTGATGAGAACTTTTTTGAAGAGGTCTTGGATTGTAAATTGGTGTTTATGTCATGCTGAATTAGGTGCGGGACAACTAGTAAAAAAAAACAAAGTAAAAAGCTGAGGTGATCATCCCTTAGAATATTTAGTCTATGAGATTGATGTCAAGTTTTAGTTGAAAGTGCTCAGATCGAACCTGATAAATTCGATAAGCGGTTAAAGATTAATAATGTTTTTACTGTGCGTCTAGATGAATATTGCCCTTTTCGTATAAGAAGTTATCGGTAAGCGCTTTTGTCCCTAGTATCCCATTAAAGTTTTACGCCCTTTTCAAGAATGAATAGACTACACAGAATGCATAGCCGTCATAGTTATGACGTATGTAAATAAATGTCCTTGGAATAAAAAAACACTCTTCCGGGGCAAGAGCGAGCAAAAGCTTATACCCCGCTTCCACAGACCATAGTTAAGAATGTGCTGGGGCTGATAGTCTCGTTCCCACCAAAATAGCAAAAAAGCAGGTTGAGACGAGAGATTCTAATTAGATTCTTTGAAGAAGGGTTGATTCGTGATTTTCAATTCCAGCGAGTTTTTGGTACACAATGTATACATAGATGCAGGAACTAGGTCAATGTCCGTACAGATTCCAACCAACCAGGAACTTGGTTGGGTTGGTCGGTCGGACCTAGCATCAATCCATTCCCACCCATTCCCGATCCATATCGCCCCCCCAAAAGAAAAGCGACGATCTTTCTATCAAAAGTTGAAGACCCAGGATAATCACTCGCCATCCCATTTCCATTATTATTGATCTTGTTTCTCGGTTTTTTTCTTTCCTTCATTCTCTCTCTCTCCCTTTTTCTTTTTTCTTTTTTCTTTTTGTTTTTCTTGTCTTAGTGAAACTTCAATTTATCGCTAGATATCCAAAACGTCAACGATCATTCCCCCCTTCTTTTCGTTCCGCTCCCTTTTGAGAGACTCTTCTCTAGCCAATATTAACCTCGAGCTTCCCCTCCCACCCCCGGCGTCAAGGTCTATTGTATGCTGTCCACTCTTTATTTTATTCTTATTCAACTTGCCTTGTATTGTGTTTTGCTTGACATTCAAGTCGAAGTCTGACAGCTCTTCTACGCGCTCTTTATTACATATAACATTACCGGCGATTTTCTCTCACAATATATATTAAAGACCGCTGCCAACAACGCCTAAGTTTTTGATATCACGATCTTTTTAATACTCCGTCTTGCCATAACGGAAAGACGGGTTGATTTAATCGACATTTCGATTATCAGACCTTTAACTCTTAAAATTCCCGATATTAATTTTTGTTCTCCTATTTAACAACACAAACTCCGGAATTCGTCGTCGTTTGTCCTCGAATCAGTCAGCCTGTCATTTGACACAAAGCAAAAAAAAGTATGTCCTTCGTTTGTTTTCCCCACACCACCCCTATTCTCGAACCTATTTAGCTCGCTGCGCTATAATAGTGTTCCCACTATGTGTCTCCCCCCTTCTCCAGAAACCCTTTCATCTTTCCAAAACACACACCCCCATGTGACTTTTCACAATCCAACAACAAACCCAAAACACTTTGGCGCACGAGCTTAAGCAGGCGCACAAGCTCCCGCCTGCATCAAATCAGAGAGTTGTGGTTTTTGGCGCTGTTCTGTAGTGTATTAGTGGACATGATATGCCTATAATCACATGTGAGGGAACATCAGATGCGGCGGTTCCTGGCATGAGGGAGAAAAGGAAGAGGAAGAGGAGTTTGTAGGAGAAGGCCAGAATTCAGGAACCAGGAGTTTTTTTTTCTCTTACTAGGGATCTGAGAATTTCCGGCGCACAAACAAGTGTTCGTTTGCGCTTTGCGCTCTGCGCAATTCAGTGGGCCTTGACGATTATTTTTCTTCATTTTCCATATGAAACTTCATATATACCCGGGCTCCTCCCTCCACCTTGACTCATGATTTTCCTCTCTTCTTTCTTTTCACACCGTCTTGGTTGTTATTCACTTCTCTGCTTCAGCTGGCCTCCATTCCTTTGGTTCACTGGACTTTTCTTTCTTTTCTTCATCGCCTTTTTCTTTCCTCACAAGTTCCAACTTGCCTAACACGCCTCTTTTTTGTGTCATTAGATATTGTCCACTCTTTTCTAGCAGGAAAAAAAGCAATCATTGTCCGGTAAGTTTTTGTCATTGTTGGTTTTGACTCGCGAATACAATGTCTCTGCGAGCCCTTGCCATGATTTGAGACTTGTCTTAGACGAGCAGCTGTTGGGTTTTCCCACCAACATCGGTTGCTGCTGGAGCCATACGAACGCCGATGTATTCTATGCAGCCCATTGTCTATATCTCCCTGTCTTGTGTGTTTCCTCTCGTCGTCCAATGAAACCCTGTCAATGGCCTGTCCCTTCGTCTTCCATTATCAATTCGCCAACTTTGTCTCCATCGCACACATTGTGCAGTAGCCTTGACTTCTATCCTCTTTGGGCTCTCTCTCTCTGTGTGTGTGTGTGTGTGTTTGTGTGTGTGACCGGATGCCTCCTCTCCATATACCCACCACACCAAGTCTTGACTGCCACCACCACCGGTACTGGCTGAACTTAAGACATCCTCCCCCATCAGACAGCCCGCGAGCCAGCCCCATGAAGACACAAACCCTTGTCTTTCCTGTTGTCAAGGTTGAGAGGAGAGACTGATTGTTGAACCCACCTTTTAAGGGTGGCCCGGGGCGGGGCGGGGCGGGGGGGGTGTGGTTTTTAATGTCCGAGAATCGCGTGATACTTAAGCAAACCCGATCCGCTGGCCACATTCTCAAGTCAGGGCCTGATCCTTTTTGGTTCAGTCGTGAAAGAGTCGATTTTGCCCGGCTTTTCTTTGCTACAGTTTCTTTACTTTTTGGAATTCGTTGTACTTGCTCTGTTCGGCTCTCGCTGCCTGCCTTCAACTACTGGCTTTGTGCTTCGTCTGACAAGAGTCTCGGTTCGACTTGTACTGATCAGTGGTCTGCGATTACTTTACACGTACCTAATGATTGATGACTTTTACGTTATTGCATTACCAATCGACGTTTTGTTGGCTGGGTCTGGCCTGAGCCTTTCGGCGAGGACACCTACGGGTAATCAAGAATCACACACATGCACAGAAAGAAAAAGACTGGGTGCTTGCCTCAACCTAATTACAGCGGAATTTTCTATTTGGCGACGTCACCATAGCCATTTTACACACGATACATCGATTGATCTGATTTCCCCTATCGGCTCTTATATATGCTTACGATTTTCTGTGCTTCTTAGATAACATCTTCACTTTGTGTCCCCTTTTCATCTTTTCGGATCATCCTGGATTTCTCCATTTTGAATCGACAATCGCCACCTCCGTGCCGATTTATCGACGAATCCCGTTCAACTTTACGCCTTCAACATTCCGTTTTCTTTATCCAGAAATTCCTTGACGGAATCACCTTCAGCTGTGCTGTCACATCTCACCAGCTGGATCTGACTGCTCACTAAACAACCAACCAACGATTCTCCCAAGTAAATGTAAGTTACATGTGCAAGCATCTTAGAATTGCAATTATTTTATGGCTGAGTTTAGCCTGTCTGAAGTGGATTTGCACTGCAGAGATATGCACTGTGAAAGTGGTGTAACAACGCTCCAAAAGGCGTCGTGCATGACAAAATGGTATGGTTGCCATTGTTACGGATTATTTTGTGGTGATTGAACCGGTGGGTGATCATTTCATTGATTACCATCGGTATGACATCACTTGTGGCTTTTATAGTCTTTAGTTTCATCGGCGATCTGGAAAGTTCACGATTTTGCAACAAGTATTGCATTCACTAGCCAAAGCGTTTGTGAGTGGTACTTGTGTCTGGCGATGGCAGGTCTTGCAGTCGCGCATAGCTGAACTGCTGTTTTTGGACACTAACACCGGAATTCTATGATGTCATCATTCACCACTATTTGACTGCAACAGCTGGCGACTTGATGGGAAAGACTAAGGAGCCTTGAGTCATTTATTTGTCTCGTCACTATGACTGGAATCATCTTCTCGGTATAGTTCACACCAAAATACTAACAATTTTCACAGCTTCACAAAACACATTCGCCAACATGAAGGCCTCTTTCGCTATGCTCGTGGCCACTGCCGCCCTGGCTGTCGCTAGCCCTCTCAACAAGCGCAAGTACATCACCACCTATGACACCGAGACCGTCACCGCCTATGTCTACTCCGACGGCTCCGCCACAGCTGCCGCCTCCACCAGCACCACCGCCTACCACCGCGGCAACCGCAAGCGCCCCAGCGTCACCACCACCGCCAGCGTCGTCCAGACTCCTGAGTCTGTCTATGTCGCCCCTACCTCGGTGTCAGAGAATGTTTATGTGACGACTGTCATCTATGGGGCTTCTCTGTCCACTTCGGTCTCAGCCTCGGTTTCTCTCTCGGTTTCCCTGGCACCAACTTCCTACACCTCGTACTCGGCATCCCCAACTGCTACGTCGTCGGCGAGCACTGATAGTGTGTCGGGTAAGACGCTTTCGTCGCACAACCAGCACCGGACCAACCATTCGGCGAGTGCCCTAGAATGGGATGACGAGCTAGCCAGCTATGCCGAGACCTCTGCTCAGAAGTGCAAGTTTGCGCACGACCTGTAAGTTTTTTTCGTCTGTTTTTTATCTTGTGACAACAAATGCTAACTGTAAATAGCACCCCCGGCGGCGGTGGCTATGGCCAAAACATTGCCATGTATGGCAGCAGCACCAAGATGCCCAACGCTGCCACTGCCATCGAGCAGGCTGTCACCAACATGTGGTACAACGGCGAGCTCCAGCTCTACCCAGGCTACGGCTCCGAGCCTGACATGACCAACTTTGAGGAATGGGGTCACTTTACCCAGGTTGTCTGGAAGGACACTGAGAAGGTTGGTTGTGCGTCGTACAAGTGTGCTGCCGGTACCATTTCGAGTATGGAGTCGTGGTTCACTGTGTGCAATTACTCTCCTGCTGGTAAGTTTTATCATACACTTTTTTTATTTGTTGGCTGGAGGGATGTCCGCGTGGGCTGGTCTCTTGGTGGCGCGCGCGGTTGTCTCGAATTTGCCTGTGTCCCCCCTCCCCCCCCCCTCTTATATTATGAACCGAACTGCATTGCTAATCGATTGTATTTCTAATAGGCAACTTTGGCGGTGAGTATGCTACGAACGTCGCGTCGCCCAAGGGCATGGTGACTGTCTCTGTCAATGTGTAAATTTGACTAGACATCCTTATTGGGTTCTTTCGACTGTATACGCGCAATGTCGATTGAATAGGAGGAGCAGGCTTGTGCCAATCGATCTCCCTTGATTGGACAAGGAGGGAGAGTTTTATGTTTCTGTGTTTGGATTATTTTTTTGGTTATGTGTTTTTTTCTTCTTCAAACTCAAACTTTCTGTTTTTTTTTTTTTCTTTTCTTTTTTTCTTTTTCATTATTACCGTACTTGACGTATTCGTGCTCAATCGAGTGTTCGTGGCGGCAAGATACGTGTTTCTGGTGCAAAAAGGAACAAGGAAAAAGAATACCGCCTCGCTTCGTTTTTTTGGAAGGGGGATGTTCGTGCGGCTACTATTTATAATTTACATAGGTAGTTTGTGCGGGCTCAGTATTTTCTTTTCAAGGCCTTTTTTTTTTCATTTCTTCCAAGTTGTTTTTTTTCTTCTCTTTGAACAGATTTTTTTTTGTTATTGAATGGGAGATGATGAAGATGAAAATTTTTGGGTATTCATTTTATGTATGTGAGATGAAGGAGGATGAGGAGAATAGTGTAATCAAATGACTTTTTTAAAGATTTTGATGGTTGGGTGAATGATGTGATTCGTGTGTTAGGGTTATTGGATGTTGTGGTTTGGTGATCTTGGTGTAAAGCGGGTAGTATTGGTTTTTAGCCTTGAAGTTTGCTGTGAAACCTGCAATGCAAGAAAAAATGACCAAATTTAACGGGACAACGCAAGCTGCGAATTCAATTTCTTTTTCCAAGTTGATGCCGATGTTATGCTTTGGCTACGAACAAATGCTATGTCCTAGTTGCCAACCACCCTCCATCACTATTTACTTCTCGCTTATCCACAATCCACCAACTCACCAACCCACTATAAATAAATCACCCAATCTAGCATCGAAATTTCCCAAAAGGGACTTTTACAATGGAAATGTTGCAGTGAGATAGACCCACAGATTCAATTTCTGTTTCGTCACCATAGAAATATTTCTAGAATACTTGGGCCACTTGCTGTTTCTTGAAAGTCATCATTTCGATATACATGAAGAATTCACCTAACCTGCCTTTGAACTACAGGCTGTACTGATTGGTGCCGGTGGGGAATATCCCGCCGGTGCCCCCTATACACAAAAAATACAGAGGCCAAATGACAGTAGCTGTGGGGGTCTCTCCGTAAAAGCGGAAAGAGACCAATTGACATATCTTGATCTGGCGCCCGAGGAACTGAGAATTGTCAAGAGTGTGGATTGGAGTAGTCTGCGGACGATTTTGGATAATATGGCAGTGGTGAGGCTGAGGAAGAAGGGGATAGGAACAGGGAAAGAAAAGAGAGTCAGGGAGACAGAGGCGGCGGATATACTGAGGGATGCCACGGGGTTGAGCCGGAGATAACGGTTTTTGGGGGGCCCCGATGAGATCGCCTTTGATGGAGATGAGTACGGAAGGGAGGGAATGGGGGAGGATGAGGCAGCGGTGGCAGCGACGGAGATGGGGGCAATGAATGGGATTAGGAGGATTGTTAGCGTGGAGAAAAATGGGAGGATTTTGGATTGACTGGGGAGTGAGGAATCGGAGTCGGAGGAATTGGTATAGACGGGGGGGGGGGGGGGGGGGGGGGTATTGCGATTCCGGATGGTAAGTACTAATATTGTCATGGGAATTTTCCTACACAAAAAAAGAGAAAAAATACAGATAAACTAACTTATTTTTACAGAACTGCCACGCACAATGCCTATCAACTAGGGCGCCCCGCGCACATCCCTCAACAAGACTCCGCGGAAATCCTCGGCCCCGCAAATGTCCCCACCCGCCTCTTCACTCACCAGATTTCCCGCGACCAAGTCTTCGGCTCCCTGCCCTTTTCCGAAATAACCCTCAGCCAAAGCTCTGTGTAGATGCTCGATAACCCCTTCCCGCTGGTACGAATGGCCAAGCGGGTGCGGGTGCTGTATATAATTGTGTTGCTGGTGAGTTTTTAGCCGGTGGGCGGGAGGCGGATTGGGGGGTTTAGCAAGGGGGAGAAGAGGGTTATTGAGAGGGTGGTGTAATTTGGAATTGTGTAGTCTTTGGCGGGCGAGGCGTTTGTAGTTATGGGGGTTCTGTACTGGAAGGAGAAGTAGGCGATAGTGGGCAGGTGAGGAAATGGACATTTTATGAAGGAGATGATTAGCAGGCAGCTTGAGGGCAGGCAGGGAGGCTGAAAGGTGTAATTGCAGATAACCTTGTTGGGTTTGAAGAAGACAGATGGTAAGGCTCAAACTATTGCGCCAGATCTAGATCTTGCCATGTTGTACCATATAATTTCATGAAACGACGAATAAAATGAGGTGACAACTCATAGTGTGTATACAAGCTGTATTGATTAACAGCATCACATGCTGAAGAGATAGCAGGGCGGCTTGTCAAGCGGCACTGATGGAACTATTGACTGAAATAGGAAGACACTGGGATAAAATGATTTTGAGAAGAGGTTTCCTGGGGGATGAGGAAGACGATAGAGCCATGTAGACGACTTCGCGTAAGGTTTTGTCCACGATGCCATCTTTGTTGACTAAGCCTAACCACCAGACCAACCAGAGAGTAGACTGATCAAACTAACAACCGCGTGCAAAAGAGCTGATTGGCTGGCAGTAATACTGATGATTCATTGGATAAAGGTTTACTGAAGATGAGATGCTAGTGTCGAAAATGAGCTAGTTTAGAAAGTGACGGACACATGCAAAAAAAAAAAAGCAAATATTCGTAAAAAATTCTTGTTGGACATTGAGTTTTGTTCGGTAACTTCTGAATTAGTATATAGAATAAACAATACATCCCAAAAATAGCCCCTGGTATTGAATGTTGAATTTAGAATTACGAAATTTCCCAAAAATAACTGCAAAGAAGCTTGCTTTTTACTCAGGAACTAGGACACAAGCAATCCAAAGAACTTTAAAAGATTTCAGTGATTGTCAGAGCTGGGGGGATCCCGAGTTGTGGGTCAGGTATAAGCAGGGATGAGGGTTTCGTGTTTCCTAATGAGGAAATGGGTTGGATTTCATGTGGGGGGGGAGGGCGAATTGAATAAGTTGATTGGATAAATTGGCAAGTGTGAGTTTACAGAAAATAAGGTTATGACGGTTAGAGAATATGATGGAAGTGTGTGAACCATGGTTTTAGGTAAGTTGAGATGACGTTCTGATGATTTCCGGGCGTAGACAGCCTGTTGATGAAACGTGTGCTTGATGTTAGGAATAGGATCTAAATTAGGACTTTAAAATGTCAGAAGCTGTGGTTTCAATATTTCGGGAAAAAATGAAATTCATCAAGAAAACAATGTGTATTTAAAATCAATGCCAAAGCCATAACAACGTTGATGATAGTATGAAAGTTTTGAACACCAATAACCTTCGTGATGGCTACATTAAAAGTAAAACCACAAAAAGGGTTTGTGACATAATCAATAGCAATCTTCAGCTACATAGGATCTGGAATTCGCGAAGAAAGACTACCTGTAGTCTAATATCGACTAAACTGACTAGTCTACTGACTATTAGGATCCATAACTATTACCCACGATAACTATTAAGAGAAATAGCATCCAGACTAATCAAAACTAATGATACACGATGCAAGAAAAGCTCTAGCCATCTTGGTTGGCGATCCAAACTGTTTACTATTTGTGTCTAACTTGAAACGGCAGTGATGAAAAAACAATGACAGCGAATAATTTATGGTAAGCTCGTGGCATCATGACATCTCTGGTCCCTGGAAGCCAGCTTAATCAGATCGATTAAACTGTCGATAAGTAAAGAATATCTGCGAATTCTTTAGATGGCCTGCTATGCTTTAGAGCGCATGTGCCGTGTTCGCTAGTGCCCACCAATGGAAAAGGTGTAAAGTGATAAAATGAAATGGATCATTGGTTCCTACATCAATTCAACTGTGTCTTATTCATCGACACATAGCTGAAGTTTAGCATCGAGGCGGACCTAACTATGAATTGGACCAACCGCAGACCATATCCTTGTGTAAATCGATGAGTCGTCATAAGAGAAGCGAATGCAGGCATGGGCGCACGAAGACGAATACAGAATGGTGTGAGCGGACTGAATTAGAGAGACTAGTCATATAAAAGGGGGGTTCTCCAATCTCTGCCATCTCTGGGATATTTGATGGAAACTTTTCTCGGTACAGATCTTATCTGTTCGTCACGATAATATTAATTGCCTCAAAAAACTTTGTCAACATTGTTAATTAACTGTTTTCGTTTACACAACACCAACTCCGATCACACAGCACATCCGCTTTAGTATTCGACTCTTATTGTCTGTTAGGTAAGTTTGATGATGCGTTTATCGATGATTGTCATTGATTTGGACTAACAATGGAACATAATCCAAGACATGGAACTTTTCTTTATGTTGCTCAAATCATCACACAGTGAACACTTCACTTCATTTTGATACTCGACAATTGCTTTTACGCAAGTAAGTGACTTGAGATGTGTTTATTATTATTATCATTATTATTTTGATGCTAATCCATATTTCAAAGAAAACCGATCGGACCACGGTTTCACAAATCTCGACATTCAACTAGATTTCATAGTTTGAATTACACTGATATTTCAGTAAGTACCGTTGTTATGTTTATTATATTTAAAAAAATGTTGCGTTTAACAATTGGAATTCATAGAAATGGCTCTTTCCGACAAAAAGAAGGCTCTTAATGAGCACAACCACAAGGAATTCACCGACGGCTCTGGCAAATGTGTCGTCTGCCTCGTCGGCAAAAACCTGACCCTCACCAAGATCGAAAAAAACGTCATCGAAACCTACGCTCCTACCATAAATGCCCCCATAATCACCTCTACCACCAAATCCCTCGCCATGTACCTGGCCATCGCAGAGAAGAAATACAAATACACCCCGCAGGCCCTCAAGGACCAGTCGGCACCATCCGAGGACCGCGACCGTCCGGTCCCTCAAGGAGCACATGAGCCGCAAGTTGTATGTGAAGCGGAAGCTACACAGCTTTGAGGATGATCAGGCGGAGATTTCCCGGAAGAGTAAGAAGGTTACCCGGGCTATGGTGAAGGAGGGGTGGATTATGCCAGTGGAGGAAGGGGAGGTTTTCGATCTGGAGGGGAATTTGGCCCTGCGGAGAATGTACTTGGTCGACAAGGAGACCAAGAAGGAAGACTTGGGTGAGGACTGCGAGACATTTTACAAGATTATTGGTATTGTTCGGGGGAACATGGAGCCTAAGGCGTCCGAGGCCAAGGGGAAGAAGCCAGCCGAGTTTGCTTCTACCGATGAGAAGACAAAGCTGAAGGAATCCAAGGCCAAGGGGAAGAAGTGCACCAAGCCTGATTCCTCGCAAGATGACGCTAAAGATGGCAAGGCTTCCGAGCCCAAGGCTAAGAAGCAGAGGCCCGCTGCTAAGCGTCCGGACAAGTACTAGAAAAATGCTGGCGAGAGCAGCTCTAGCTCGGCAGCGACTTCTCGCAATTCCAACTCTGAAGCCGCCAAGTCTTCGCCCGGGGACGAGGAAGAGAAGAAAAAGGATAAGGGGAAGGAAAAGGAAAAGGAGATGGAGAAACAGTCTGAGCCAATCTGAGAGGACAAAATTACCCGAGATATCGACGACAAAAACGTTTTTGAGATTGTTTATCCTAACTCCCCCCCTTAGCAACCCAGAAGTGGACGCAGTCCGGGACCGGCAGGAGCAGGAAAGCTTTGCTGTCATCCTTGGTCTGAAGAAAAGGGACAAGGGTGAGTGGGCTGAACAGGAAGACCTGGCTCCAGGAGGCGAAGGTTGGGATAAAGGTTGAGAGGAAGGCCTTTGTGGGGCTCATGGCTCTGAAAGAAGAGGAGGAGGAGGAGGTCACGGAGATTGCCAGCCCTTCTGCTGAGTCTTCAGACGAGGTTGAGAAAGAGACCGAGACTTCCAGTTCTTCTGTTACTTCCCCCGAAGACAAGGAGACTGCCCAGGCCGACGAGGCCTCAAAACCTGCTGCTACTGCTGAGGAATCCAAGATCAGTGACATCGACGAGGATGAAAAGGCTGCCGAGAAGGCAAAGGAAGACGAAGTGCGTAGGAAGGCAGAAGAAGAGAAGAGCGAAGACGAGGAGGAAAGAGAGCCACGGATCAAGCGAGAGAAGTTGGAGAGATTGCGGATTCTTCCGGATGAGATCTAGGACCAGGAAGAACGGGTCTCCTTGAAGCTGTAGCCAAAGGAGGCTTCTGTCAAGGCACAAAAGACGGCCAAAAAGGCCGCTCAACAGGCTGTGGCTTCCGCTATTGAGAAAGAATATGCTAGAAAGGCCAAAGAGGTTAACGAAAATGTCATGGATGAGATTTTCGGCGCCAACACCTCGGAAGATGCCGACGTTGAAATGACCACCGAAGAGAACACCAACGGCCTGATGACCGAACATTTTGTAGACGACAATGAGCCCGCCAAGGCTAAGACTCCCAGTCCCGCGCCCCCCCCTTCCTAATAACATGTTGTTGCTGGCCTGCTTGGCGTCGATCACCACTGGCATTGTCATCCCGGCATGTCTTAATCCAATTTGTCAGTACTCCAGGCCATGATCCTAGTCATATGTTACATCACATCCCTTTTTCAGTTGTCATTTGAAGAATGACATGTGATACGAATTAAACCCTGCTGACATAATGTAGCACAAGGACAGGTTTTCCCTACAAGATTTCTTACACATCACGGTTATGTGACTTTCAGGATGTGCAAAATGCTTTCATGGGGGTATTTTTTTTTCCATTTTTCATTTTCAATTTTTTTTACAGGATATATCACATCCTTATAGTAGGTCTTGAATCCTAGCGTGACTTGGCATCATAACAAATGAAGAATTATACAGAAACCCATGATCGTCTTAGATCAGTAGAATATATAACATCGTCCACAATTTCCCATTAAGCCCAATGTGAATAATGCTTATAGCATGTATCTGGTCTTTGTATTAGGCAACCGACTCTACAAATACCGAATTGGCGTCAAAAATTGACATGGCATAATGATTTCTAATTACATTAAATCCGTGACATGAAGTAACCGTCTATTAACGCGTGATGTCGATAAACAATAATGTTAGCATAACCATAGCCCAACACGCCGCTATTTTAAGTCCAAATGTTCTTGGCTTCAACCGTCCTTGGATACATATCCACTTTACTTTCAATTACCTGGCCTGACCGATTTCATAATGGGTTCATGGAATATGGCCGGTATACATGGTATTTATTATAACTTGGTTGACCTGGCATGTATAAGAGGTCTATTATAAGTCTCCCTAGCTTCCTAGCTGCAAAACACTACTATAAAGCTCCTCAACATGTGGTACTGTGACCTCTGGATCCGCCTGGTTTGCTATTTCTGAGCATCTCTTTTCAAACATACTCAATATAATCGTAACTATGCTCTTATCACCAACGTCATGCGATGACTAGCGCCAGAAGCTGCCGGATAATGAGAAAGATCTGCAGTGGATTCCTTTTTGCGCTAGGAATTCCGTTATCTGTGCAGTGCTTTTGAGATCTCGGGGTCCATGAGTATTAGTACATGTTAGTGGCTACATGTAACCATTATCCTAACGATACATTTCGGGAAAGGAATCGTGATATCCAGCTTTATGGTCAAGTCAGACGAGAGATTGTCGAGATCTACTGCCATAACTTTGTAAAGGTTCCTAGTCTAAGTTTGACGGCCTTGCAGAAGAACCTTTACAGTGTTCGGCCAATGTTCTGTTTCACCGATGACAGTATCTTAGACCACCACTTCACCTACCCGATTCCCAATCTTGACAACATCACCCAGTATATCCTCCGCACCTTTTGGTATGGATGATGATAGTTTATCGGGGACGTTCCCGAAGGGTTAAGGATGACATTCGAGGGAAAGAAAAAAAAAGAATAGCAAAAAAGATGAGTAGTGGAGCAGGATATATTTTGGGCTATCTCCAAATTTAGATCCTGTTTGGGAACGCCGCATTTGGATACTGGGTCCTTAAAGCAAAAATCTATATGCTGTGTCTTGATACTAGAACTAAAATACACTGCAGTTATTGATTTATGTAGCAAACTATGCATCATAAACGATGCTGCGCCCATGAATATGATACTGTTACGATGCAGATAATATATGAGATGGGATTAAAAATCTCACCACTGTTAATAAGGAAACGAGACTTTCTTGCCTCGTCCATTTAAAGCAGTAATTTAAAGTTGAATTTGATTTCCTAGACCAGAAATAAACTGTTTTCAAATTCTTAATCTCTATTATCAAAACATATTTGGCAGTGGCAATATTTGGTGATATACCCTTACCCTTACATGCTTGAGCCCATGCACCGCAAAATGTCTGCCTCTACATCCAACACTCTAAATCTGCTTCTGTATACCTTCGGTGATTCAATAAATCCAGAGCCAAACTCCACGGCCAAAAGTATCTCCCATCTACTTTAATCATGTGGCCCTCACCTAGCTATCCCTCAGCTCAACCCCGAAGTAGACCCTCTGGTGTCATATCGGTGCAGTGCGCGCCCAGGTGCGAGATCTTGCCCTCATATAACCCCTCCCTCTACCAGCCTATTCTCAACATAGTAGCCCCATGCCTAGTGGATAATAGCCATTAGCCGCGGCACATCAACTGTCTTGTGATCCTCTGCCTTCATGCACTTTCTTAAGAGCCTTCTAGCAGCTGACGATACTCCGTAATTTTTCTTGAACGAGCTTCGTCGATGGCGCTAGTATGTCCACCTTCAAACAAGATACCTCTTTAAACAACTCGACAACCGGAAGCACCCTCAAAATCACCCCAAGTTCCCTCGAATCATCAGAATGCAACCAGATCCCCTGCCCCGCAGAATCAACCCACTTCTTCAACTCATCGAAGTTATATACGAGTTCTCGCAGAATCCTTTCTCTAAGGCTCATAGTCCAATGGCGCATGGTGTCGTGGTGTGAGGAAGTGACTGGCCCGTTATGATGAAGTAGGATTAGAGTGTGGCAGATGACTGGGACAGCATACTCCACAAGTGGGGATGCAACACCTCCCAGTCCTTAAAATGCCCCATCCCTCCAACCAACCACCACCTCCATAGACTAAAAACCCTAACCCACTAATACGCCATGACTCTCAGCGCCCAAATCGCCCGCCAGCAACAGGAGCTCTAAGTTGCGAGAAATTGCCCAGCACATAAAGGTCATCGCGAGATGTAACCAAGACGCGCAGTCTTGTGGGGTGTTGAGGGAGTGTTAGGGGAAGGTGGAGGGAAGTTTTGTCGGAGGGATGACGGTAGAGTGGAGGAGGGTGTGGCGATGAGGCAGTCGGTTGCGAGTATTTGGTATACTGTTTGGGGAGGTCTCAGTGTAGACCGGAGATCGGGATAATTTTTTAGTTGGAAGTTGTCGAGTTGTAGTGTTTTTGTCTTGGACTTTCTCTATCTGATCTGAGCTAACAGCTTCAACATCCACGACACCAGTCCATCTCATCATGTCGACGAGTCAGCACGCGAAAATTCATCGGCTGAAGCATTGTATATAGTGGATGGCTGCCGGTCATCACAAATCCATGAAATCCACTTCCTCTAGTTATCTAAATCACAGAAAGTAAATATAAAAACTTTGCTACGAAAAAATGTCCCGCGTCTACGACTACCGTGGTAAAATCCCCGGCCCCTACTAAAGAATCTCTAACATCAACGACCTCGTCATAAACTAAGGCGGCTTAAACAACGCCCAGCAGTATGCCTGCGTTTTCCTTCTATCTCTCTACCCCAGTCTTCATTCTCTTAAACTAAAAACTAACATGCCTTATTAACAAGCTGGAAATCCGATTACCAGTACATCAAAGACAACTACGGAAGTCACTTCAACTTCCAATGATAGCACAGCCTCGAGGTTGAGGATGGGGACTGGGAGTGCGGGAGGGGGGCTGTTGAATATGGAGAGGGATCGGCCGGTAAATTTTAAGGGAGTGGAGGCAATAGATAGGGCGATGGGGTGGTGGTGTAGTCTGTTATGGGGATTGAATTGACCATGAGTCATTTGCCGATACACTTTGGGTCTTTGATATAAGACTGTTTTTTGTGATATTCCTTTCTATGGATATGTCAGTAATAGGGTTGTACAAAAACAAGTTGATCAAATATGACTGGCTGGCTGCTTGTTCTGCGTGAATCACCACCACCACCAACAGTCTCCCCTCCCTCCTCCCGCCTTGAGCAAGCAACCAAAAAGATAAAAGCACCAGCTTCAGTTCTGATCCCCGCTTCTTGATTTGTCGACGGGCCTCACAGTTGTCCTCTCCCTTCCTTCCTGTTCATGACCAAACATTTGTCTGTGTTTGTTGTTTGCTTCTTCTTTCCTTGCCACCATTGCCGATCACCGTACATCCTGTTTCATTTCCCGATGACCGACTACTCCTCTTCACCCAACTCTAACTCCCAATTCTTGTGCAAAGTCAATGGCAGACTAGGTCAGATTCTGTTTCTCTTCCCTAGAAACAATAAATATCTCCCGTCTCCGCTCCTAACGTCCTCCTCCTTGCCTCTTTCTATCACCATTTCAATCTTTATTACCTCCCTTCTCTTCCTTTTTTTTTTACCTCCTCTTCCTGCCACCGCTACGCGCGGGGCCTCCGTCCTTCAACCAAAGCGGTGCTGGCTCTGTCCTGTCCCGTCTTTGCGGCAACTAAAGCTTGGATATCGCACCTAGGGTGTATTTGCCTGTGACCGATGCGCGGTGCTGTTGGAGAGCAAAGTCATCAATATCTTTCGTAAGTTTACTTTTACTTTTTGTCTCCTAGTGATCATTTTCTGACAGTTTACTTAGTGATAACACTTCTTTTGTACTGTGAAGTCATGCGTCCTAATGCATGATGGGCCGCTGTAGAAGCTTGGGGTTCCTACCGCGCCCCTCACCTCTAGAGGCTGTTGTCAGGCCCGTTTAGGGGAGTCCGCAAGATTCGATTTAATTCAGAAGAGGCCAGAGCCCGCCTGTGACTTCCTGTGTTTTCTTGGACCCTGACCTCATACCGAACGAGAGGACGGTCACGGTGAACAAAGGGCGGCTTCCCGGGTTGAAGCCGCCACTCTTGATTCATCCCCGACGAGCTCGGGAAGCGCTCAAAGAAAGTTTTGAGACCACAGATTTACGAATTACATCGTGATAGATAATCGGTAGTACGCCCACCACGGGGGGACAGCGAAGCGAGGATGTCCTCGTTCTCTCGGAGCATCCTCGGACCACCCAAATACACCACCTGTCGATTTGTGTGTTATTTTCTTTTCTCTTTTCCTTTCTTTGCTTCCTGGTATCTAGGTACACGTTGACGACTATAAGCAACGTTGAAACAATAGGGGTATCAGTTGTCGGTCGGTTGTCGGTTGTCAGGGAGAGAAACTATTCGTTCAATATTCAACACTGACGGGTGGCAAGCTGGCCGAATACACGGGGTAGTGCCGTTCATGAAAAAAAAAAATACACGAAATCGCCTGATGGGGGTGCGCCTTGTAGGACGGCAGGACATCAATGGCGGTTACTGTGGCCAATAGGGCCACAGGTGATTGGAATCATCTACAATGAATTGATGATAATAAGTGATGATCTGTTGTCGGGTTGTTTGGGTGTTATTATGTCTTCGGAGTCTCCGGGGTCTACGGATGTATAATTTATGTGGCTAGTCATTTTACCGCCCCTTGTATAGAGGGATATACATATGTATGAGTATGTGTGTTCTCTTGTTAAAGATAAAACTGACTAGTAGTAACGGGTGCATTGCCGACACGTGATTGTCTATCAGGAAGCCCTTTTACGGTGGTAACTAGTGATTTAGAGCCACAGTGGTGGTTATCACGAGGCCCAATTGAGCCATATTACAAATGAAGCACCTCTCTTTATTTGTTTTTTGTTTGTTTTTGCGGCCGTTTCATCCAGAGTCGGAGATTACCCGTAAAATAAGGGTTATAAAAGACAGCCTCACATTTTGTCGTATTATTTAGCTAAAAGAGAAATACCTCTTGAATGTGTTATGATTGTTGTTTTGTAGATGAAAATGGAAGCGTCATCTTGAATTTGTCATTGCTTACTTTCCACAGTAGTGTAGGAGGACTTTGAAATACAATCAATCATAGCAATCGCGACGTTTTTTGTCTCCCGCGTTTCGTTGCTGACAAATCCGCCGGCGGGGACTATTGGGTCTGGGAGGAGGTGTTTTTGGATTGGTGGGTGTCGTTGGGAGAAGGGGGGGGCGGAGGAGGAAGAGGCGGAGGCAGAAGCGGTTGGGGAGAGGGTGGGGATGGAGTGAGGGAGGGGGGTGGAGAGGAGACGAGGGGTGGGGGGGAAGGAGTATGGATGTGATGCCAGGTGTGCATTGGGACGTAAAGGCGGGAGTTGTTTCCAAAGGGAGTGAATGAGCCTTGCCGGTCATCAAATTTCGGATATCCTAGGTGCAACACGGCACAGCCCACAACAGCACCATGGTCTATGTGTTAAAATCAAGCATATCGTACTAGTGGCGGTCTATTGAATACTTACTAATGAAAACAACTTGTCTAGAGTGTCCAGTAGCAATATCTCAGATTTACAATCCCCCAAGCGGCTTGCCCGTCAAGACAAACAAAGATGTCAATCTTTCGATGTTTTCTCATCCCCGCATTTTGTCCACCCACTAATCCAAATTCCATCCAACTAATAAAGCCCGCCCCTCTCCCAACGACATGTCTGTCTACTGCCTAACATACAACCTCTCCCCCCCCCCCCCCAAACAAGACCCCACCACCACCACCTATAACTTGCAGCCCCCGCCGCCCATATTTCTTCATCAAATTTCTAATTCTTCCATCATCAACTGCTGCATTTATTCCGGACCCTCATGGGTCCGCTCAGGGAGAATGGCCCGGAGTACAGCAGGCCGTATCATTAGCGGCCTGTCGATGTCAAGTCCAAAGGCAAATTTCACCCTTCCCCCCCTTCCCTTTTCTTGTCAAAATCCTATTACTAACAACAGCCCCCCGCCTCTCCAGCTATTGCCATTATCGCGATATACTGCATCCTCGTGAGCCATTTCCCAAGGGCCGTGCTTTCTCCCGGCTCCCCACTCCCCATGAATTGAAGAGTCAGCCGTACTACCGTTTGACTGACTTTTTACCCCCTAGCCCGCCCCGGTCTAGCATTCTATCATACAATGAACCTCCATATACTCGCCTTGGACATCTATCTTTCATTCTCGCCCTTAGTGCCTGTGGACATTGCGTGGTAGAATAATGAATTTGGCGGTAGAGGGTCAAACACGGTGTAATAGATGTGGACTGGGTTCTTCATCATCGAGGAACTATAGGGGTTCGGGGCGTTCCGGGGTGTTCGCTTATGGAAACGTTTTGTGGTACCCGGCCCTCTTGGGGTGCCGTGTGCCAGATTACGACTTGGACTTGAAGTATCAGGGTCCGCTTCGGCAAGAAAAGGGTGTGTTTTGGGCATGGTTTCAGCCTGGCTAGGTGGGCTTTCATTCTCCGAGATGTGGTAGGGGGCAGTGGCGGCCTTGTATATCGACGACCTTTCCACCACCGAATGCATTTCCGTTTCCGGGGTCTAGCGGTATGTACATACACAATTTGCTTTCAAGTATAGTCCTATTCTAACGTTGCCACTAAGATCATCATTCGGTTCAATGTAGGCGGAACTAACTACAGCGCCCCAGGACCACTAATGAAGAGGAAAGACGTTGTGTCTTGTCTGCTGTGCTAAGCATTGGCATTTCGTCGAGATTCGTTCTTTCTATACACTAGGGAGAACCGGTCGCCATGCGTTGTGGCAGCCTCTGCAGGGAGGGAGGGGAGGGTATTTACCTGTGGACAAATTTCATTTGGACTTGCAATCAAGAATTTAGGGAGAGCATCTTAAAGGGGTAGATTAGCTAGATACAGGAATCAACCATTCCTTTTTAGAGCATTCGAGGCCAATTCAGAGAGAAAAGAATCCGCTGAAAGCACCATACAATGTCCATGTCCATCTATAGATCCTACATAACCAAGCCAATTTCAGCTTCAACTCGTCAATTATACAAGAGCCTGACCATAAAGTTGTTCAGCCAATTACATGTATACACTCCCTAGGGTTGCACCCAGTTCCTCCTGTTATTATAAACTACTGCTGGCCCCGCAAAGTCAACAGATGTAGAACCACAAATCTGCACTGTACCTGTACCTTGATCAGAGCAGACATCAAACACAAGAAACCAAAAAATTCCCCAACACAACAACCCAAACACTCACCCCCACGACACCTAGATATATGAGACGTATGATGGGTCGGATAGCGATGGTGACGTTCGTCATGATGGGAGACTGTGTTTAATTAAGAATGGTTACTCTTCCTTGGAATCAGGAGAGGGGGATGATGCATTTGGAGGGTGAGTTGTGATGATGAGTACTATGACTGTAGTGAGAATTATGATTTTGATTTTGTGGGAGGAGAGCATGATGACTTAGATAACAGAGGGTATGACGATGACAACAACGATGATGATGCTGGATCTGATAAATACGATGATTACGACGATTGCGGGTACTATTCGGATGATTGATACTAAAACTTCTTTCGGTGATGCGAAGAACACTATGGCAAGAGCATAGATACAGCATGGTCCCAGGTAAACTTTTCTTGGGAAGATTTCGATTTCAGTGTGGAGTTTTACGTGATGTTGATTTTTCTGATGAGGCTTTCGGGGCATTATGAGAATGCTGGTGACGATTGAGAGTTCAAGAGTTGTTATTTTATCAGAATAGCCAAAAACAAAACAGTAGTCTGTATGCTTTGATTCTTCATCTGCGTCTCATTTAAGAAACTAATTGCCCTTGCATTATCAATCAACCTCCGTCTTGCCGCATCATCCAAAAAGTCCAGCACCAAGGAGAGGGGGGGGGGGGAAACTGCAAACTACAACAACGACAGGATTCAAATCTGTGCAACCAAAGTCATGAGATTTCTAGTCTCGCCCGTTAACCACTCTGGAACGTTGTCTGGATTCGTGAAGACGGACTCGCTTTGAGGATCAGGGATCCTGATAAGAGCCAGGGTTAGTTGATTGTGAACATCTCGAAAGTCTGGCACCATATAAGTTGAATTGATTCTTTGTTGGTGTAATGGTGGAATAGTCTTGACCGAAACAATATAACTGTACGATTCTAATCACAGAATGTGTTTTCATTGTGGAAGCCCATGGTACTTCCACCAGACATCGGATGACTTCTCCTTCCTTCATTAAGTTGATTAACATGACAAGAAAAGATAAACTGGCATTACTTAGGATTAGTAATTTTTGCTGACAATCGTTGGTTCTCCGCGGTGAGTCGTATTAAACGACAATGACAACAACAACAACAACAACAACAACAACAACAACAACTTGGACTATTGAATAAAGGTATGAGCATAACAAGAAATTATTCAACTCACCAGTGGGCATCCAAGCAACGGTCCTTTTCCTAATTTGTCTGCCAATGACTATCAGCACTCCCTGCCGACTTATATTTTCAAGATGCCTAGAGACTCCAATTACACCCATCAGGTCTAGGCCCTGTCTGCACCCAATGGTACAATCCCTAATACCCGTGGATGTTCCGACAGCTAGACTGGGCAGACCTCCGAGGCTACTTGGGCCGGGCTAGTAGTCTTTTACCGTGGGTTTTCCTTTCTCTATCCTAACCCCTCCACAGATATAATTTCCTAACCTGATTCTCCAGAGACCTGATCGATCAAGATTACCTGTTAGTAATCCTCAACTACGGCGGCCCTGATACTCGCCTACAATACTGCTTTCTTCACGGCTACGACCCCGGCATATTATCGCAACTCTTCGACCCCATCAACACTGACCAATCCAAATAATTTCTCAGCATTTTCAACGCCGAGCGCGGGCACGCCGGCTTATTCCCTCAAGTTCACCGGATGTCCTTGTGGGAAACCGGAGCTGCGCCTGGCCGTTAGGTATCACGTGAAGCTGACAGTTACTGTGTTGGTCTACTTGTAGATTGATAATGAAGAGGAGATTAACGAGTTGGAGAAGGTTTTCAATTGGTCCGCGGATCATGAAGGGGAACAAATTGGACGGTATCGTTGACCTGCAGGGTCGGCCAGGGGAATCTTAATCTGGGAATGCCTCGGGTGTCGAGGGTGAAGTGTTATCTGTAAGACAGCGTCCGCCTAGGTTCTTGGCATTTTATCTATGCTTGAAGAAAGCAAGGAAAAGAAGAAGTGAAAGCCAGTAAGGTGAAAAAGGGAGAGACAAAGTTCAAGAAAGAGAATTGGGTCACCAGGTCGAAGCAGATAACCACAAAGGTTAAGAAACTTCGCGGCCTGACTGCCGCAGAGCAAAAGAAATTTCCTGACACCGTGGAATCTCGGAGGCAAACGTGTGCCGTGCAAACGGAGCTGGCCGTCAAGAAAAAAGAACAAGATGACAGCTCATTGGCGCAGCGCAGTACAGATAACGTCAAGAAAGAATATACTGATACTCCATGGATCCCTAGTCCATCTATGGAACGAAATGTGGGCCGATCCTCGGTTTGCATGACCTAGAGCCATGTGTCACAGCCATAGAATAAATCGGATAATAAGGATTCACCGTCAATAGAAAGGTTTCGGAGCATAATGAAGGAGTTGGATGAGCCGTTGCCGGATCCATATTTTTTTGAATTGAAAAAAGAGAAAGGGAGCGAGTAGGTTGAAGTCGGGGATAAAGAGGGGAAGTTCAACAAAGTGGCCTAGGAAAGCATGCAAGTGGGTGCCCAAATGAGAGATAGGTATTATGGGATTATCAAACCATCATGACGTATTCCTGCGTCTGTATATAACTTGGAGGGTAGTACGCGGTAACTTATGCCCCTCCCTCTGACAGACCTGAATTCTTGATGACGACAGATTGTATGACATATCAATATTGGGACTTGTGCCCAAAATCATGACATAGCGCTACGTAGAGCTTGCTTGGTACATTTCGTCTGGAATCAAGTTTGACAATGTGGTAAGCTTGACCAATCAACAGACTATGTGTTCCAACAAATAGGCATTGTTGGACCTACCAGATGCATCCTGGGCCGTTATTCCCGAGGAATGCGGGGTCAAAAATTGTGCCCATTGAGGCCCAACAGCTCTGTCGGACAAGCGTCAGTTTGGTGTATATTATCTTGGGCTCGCACTTTTGCATCGCATTCATTCATCATCGGTCGATGATATAGATATCATTGGAAATTTACCCTTTGTTTGTTGGCTACAAGAATATCCTTATAAAAATGAATAACTGCAGTGACGGGACGTGCCCGTATCATGACCCCGATTTTCCCTTGCATGCGGTCCAAAAATTATCTGATAACTCCGAATACTATATTCGTCGCGGGGGACGAGACAGCCTATTTCCGTAAGTTTGAAAACCCCTCAGCAGCTCGCACTAACCAGCTTCTAACAATGGCTAGCGGCCTGCATGATAAGCATTTCATGATGGTCGTCACCGGGAGTAAAACTGAAGATGAAGCTTTCAAGAAATACATTCAGCTCCGGGGGCTCCCGTACCACCACAACTGGGACCAAGGAATATTTGAAGGAACCGGCGCTTATTATCTAGAATACTTGACCACCATCAACGAAGAAAGGAATCGTCCGCCTGAATTTTCATACAAGGACGAATTTCGCCGTCCGAGGTATAATTGTTTGAGGGGCCAACCGATAGATGGGTTGAAAAACATCTTGTATCCCAATGATGTAATCAATAATAGCATTAAGATACTCACGGGTTACCAGAGGGGGAATACGGGGGATAGCAAGGAAAATTTCCTCAAGTTTCCGAATATTTCGAAAAGGACAAAGGCATATATTATGGGGTGGGAGGTACCAAAGTCGCTGCCTATGCTGCCCTCGCAGGAAGAGATGGAATCAGAAGTTTTAAAGATGCAGAATGATGTTCCGTCGGAGCTTGTGAATGTCATAACGCAAAAAAAAGGTGTTATGACGCAGCCAGAGATCCCGTCGCACCAGCAGAATACGGAATTTGCATCAGAATCAGAGCAAAAATCCTTGGATACGTCAGAGGAGTCTAGTGAAGACCAAGAGACTCTGGGTGAAGACGGAGACAAGTTGGTGACTAAATTTGCCAGACTTAGCTTCTCAGATGGCAAATCTATTGTCAATAATGATCTGATCACGCCGCCAGCTACCCAGACGAGTTTCCAGGAGCCAGAAGTTAGCTCTGATGTTGCTAAAGAATAATCGACATATAGTTAGTTTAATTGGCTGCAGTAGCTAGTGCTTTGATGGAACCATTGAAGCAATTGCTGGCCCTTATGACCCGATTGGCTGATTTTCTAGGGTGGGAATTGGGTTTGTGGATGAGGGGGGCTTGGAAAGTTATCATGAGGTTTTGGAGGATCCGGGAGGAAGATGGATAAGTTTGTTGAGATAGTTAGGAAGTTGGATGAAATGAGGAGTGTGGTGGTAGTTGGACTGGGTTTATGTCGAAGATGGATGTTGATTGGTAGATATTTAAGGCACGTATCTAGTTTGAATATAGAAGAATGTAGTGTAGAGACTGCTTTGTGACTGATGACTCAGGAAAATACTCGATGTGTGATGTCTTGGACTGTGTCAAATGGCAAGTCCACTTATTGCTCCAGATTCCAACATACGCCACGCTATATCCCAAAAGCACAGAAACTTTAGTCTATCCATTGCAGCACTTGGGAAAGTTAGTTATGCAACAGAACAACTTGCATAGAATGGCAATGTAATTGACTAAGTAGCTTTCTACCCTAAGTCTTTCTCCTCTGCTACCATTGCTGAGTACGCCAATATGCAGTAATCAACATGTAGCCGGAGATTCAAACTTATTCAGCCATTGTATTTACAAGTACCACAAACAGCCAACAAAACATTATATTACTATTCAAAAGCTAAATTTCATTGATATATTTTTATCTCAGGCTTTCTGAAAATTCTAGGAACCAAGTTCACAGTCATTTCTTTACCTATTGCTCCGTGCATGTCACTTTCATACCGAGATTGTATGCACTCATATCCGAGGGCCATTCATATACAAGGTGCATAGTAAAAGGCCCCCAGGTGTTTCTTGACATTGATCCCAGGAAATACTTGTTAGGGGAAAAAAAAGACAGCAACAGTATGTGAGATCTGTTATTTGAAAAATAACTCTGCTAGTTGAGAGGTTGAGGGAATCAATAATTCGGCCTTCTTATTTCTAAGGAAATAGATATCTGATATAGGAAATTACACTCAAGGTCTCACACTACTACATGCTAGTGACGTTTTAATGGGGATTCGGCTTCCGGGACAAACTAGGCAAACAAAAAGCTATATGAAAGCCTCACTCTATCCAGACCTCAGAGGGTGGTTCATGCGACTTGATTTATATATGCACTCACAGTTAATTTTATGTGTTTGAAATTAACTGTGTCTAGCCAAAAAGCAAGCCTTCAGCAAAGATAAATCAACCCTCATGGCCAACACCACTTACGCTTCTCCCCGCTCCAGCCGGTTGGCAAGTTTACCAGGCCAAGGTATGGTGACATGGTTCACTATTAAGACTGTTAAACAAAAGTACCATGAAGTTGTCTATCTGACTTACACACACACCCAGTCTGACAATATAATGTTGTATTTTGACCTCAGCCACATTCTGCGGGTTCACCACTGCTGAATATAATGGTCTCGGGTTCCCCGTCTTGATGTTTAAAGGCCAGCTCTTCTTCTCTGAGAACATCCAGAGCCACCCACCCGTGGTTTCTCTTTATCTCAACGATTCCCGTTTTCATCTTTGCGTTGGCCAACCTCGGAAATATCCGACTCGTGGCGGGAGGACCTCAGGTCGATTTGCGAATGCCCTGATGCACCCAATCTCCGAGTATACACGGATAGATGGGGCATAAATGCAAAAGGAGAACCCTATCTACCATATTTCGGCGCACCCGGCAGCGAACTGAAGTTAGTTATCAGAGTTCTTCACCATACAGAAGTATGAGCAAAAGTCTAACGGAAGACAGTAACTCCACGATTCCGACTTTACGTGAGTTCTCACATATCAGGAGACATAAAATTTCATGACTGCTTTCTGTCGTATCATGGGATTCACAAAGCCTAAATCCGACTGGGAAATCGCCAATTACCCCAGATACTACTGCGAGTATACGCCCCTCATCAACTCGGTCCGCCTTCGCAATTCGCCACTTATTCAGCGGTTGGTGTCGGAAATGCGGCAAAGACGAGCCTGAGCCTCTCTCTATAGAACTATCCCTACTTCAAACATCGTCAAGCTGCACAACGAGTTCTTCCAGGCGGTCTATTCCATCGAGTCTCAAGAAGCCTTCAAACATCCATCTGAGCCTTTGGAAGTGGATAAGGTTTATAATTTTTCCAAGTGGAAAACGGCTATGGAAAGAGATTCAAAAGTGCCGCACACTCCTCAGAGATCCTACTGCCGGCTTCCTAGTGGAATCTTGGTTAAACAGTTTCCCACGCCGAGGTCATCTCAGCACGCCACAAACCTCGCCGTCAGATTAGATAAAGAAGATTAAGTTTTAGAAACACCAAGTCGATCTCAGCCTTGTGGATGCAACCCACAACTCCTGACTCTCAAGTCAACCCTCAGACATCGCCGTGGCAACACGCAAAATCTCCCTGTCAATAACGGGTCATCACCAGCAAGTTGTGGCTTACGTAACACTCATCTTTCAATAAGGCTAGCGGCGTCTTCATCATCAAAGACCAAAAGAAAGAGGCTGCCGATCGTCATTTCATGCGATTCTGGAGAGGAATATAGTGAGGACGGTCAGAGAAAGGATTCTACCACATAGTCCAATTCCAAGAAGAAATGGGGATGGTGCAGTGGTAGCAATGAGGAAGATCAGGCCGCAGACACTGACTACAGACCTACTAAGTGCCATCGGTAAATTTTGTGACTCAGTAGTACCAGCGTGAGTTTCAAGTACTAAGGAGACTACTAGAAGTGATCAGACATTTGCTTCTGACTTGATCCTCCAGCAACCTTTCCACAGGGGCCGGAGCTTTTCCAAAGGGAACTAGGTGAAGTCGGATGTAAGACGATACAACTTTGCGGTAATATTACTCAAAAAAGTCAGAACAAGTTAATAATATTTCCGGGAAAGTCGTAGCGCTCGAGCTGACGGGGGCCAAAGCTGTGATTGCTGCCAGTCGGGTCAGCAAGTCAACCTATGATCTTGAGATTCTATTAGACATGTAAGAAGAGAGGAAATGAGGTAAGCTTTACCTACTAATTCTTGGTAGAGCTAGAGCTACCAGAGCCAGAACCATCTTTGGAAGGCGCAGGAGTCGGGGGCTCGATACGCTAGCAAGACTTAGGCGGATTCTGCATGTCTCCGCAAATGATTTGAATAGAAACCCTTAACAAGACCTCTCCAAGTGGGTGTCCATTTACAAGATTTGTATAATTCAATATGATGAGAAATTTCTAAGTACAAGTTGTGATAAAGCGGTGGACGAAGCTTGTGGTTATTAGTAAGTTTTGAGTGGTAGCTGCAGAAGGCAAACACTGAAAAATCACAGTGTACTCTCGGCTTTTGTGCTCTGGCAAGTCATAAGGTGTAGGATAACACTGAACACCAAGCCCAAGGCATATTTTACTGTATAATCCGGGTGCAATTTAGTTGTCAAAAGCAGGTTTATTCTCTTTTGCTAGAAGAAGGCCATGTATTGCCGGGATTCTACAGACAACATATGCCCTCATAGGTATGCTCGCATACCTTTACGCCTCAGAATGTTCCAATAACTACATTAGTTCTTTTGTCTAGTAAGACATATAAGAAAAATTGAGGACCACATAAGCGGTTTCTATAGTGTGCTATTTGCATATGATCGATGTTTCATGCAGCCATTGTATCTGTTCAGCGTATGCTAACAATATGTCCCGCTCTGGTGTGCAAATTGACTATAAAACACACCTGGTATTGCTAAAAGCTGTTAGTGAGATCATTGTACATGACATGATGGCGTCGACTCTTTCTATAAAGCGAATTTGACATGAGAATCTACGCAAGCTCCTTCTTGTCTTTGAGAATTTGGGATTTGAATCGTGACCAAGGTTCAAAAGGTTAGAGATTTAAGACCATACAACCTGACTGATTTTGGAATTCTTTTCACTAACTGGAAGTCTATAAAGAGCATATTCTTCCGCCCTCAAACTTGATTTACTTTGTTTTTTTTCTTCGGAGGCATTTGATCTTTGATCGTCACCTGACCGCTGAATTCATCTTGACCACTTCAATTACAACACTAAGCCGAACACACCTCCCTGTTAGATCCCCACTTGGGGAGAACCTGTCCCCAGGTCCATTCAAATCATAATAGAGGACCTCCAGAATCCTCCTCATCCCTGACAGCTCCTGCAGCCAGTCCATAATCGATCCCCGACTCCCTGTCCCACCTCGAATAGTGGAAGCTCAACCTCCGCTAGAGGCTCTTCTGGAAGCAACAAATAATAAGTTCATTCACTACACTTACTTTACTTAACTGTATATGAAGACCTATCGCTGGCTGCTTTCACACCAGACTCTGTTCCACCAAAGGCTCGCTTGACGTAGACATCCCTTAACCTTGATAGATGATGCAAGTTTCACAAAACTTTCCATTTTTGTCTGATGTCTTGCTAGAGCACTACAATTTCCGCTAGGCACTCGCATCTTATCTTCCAATGGATCGTCTAACATCAACAAAGTTCCTTTGTGCGTTTATCGGCTCTAATGCAGTATGAGAAAATACCAACCGTGGTTCGACAATTGTGATGGTACTATCTAGCATGAGAATACAAGAATTGTACCATACATCAACACTAATGTTTGGACTATCCACATGTGAAATTTTGGTTTTAATGTGCATGTTTGTGCTCAAATTATGATTGTATAATTCCTACGACTACTGAGTTTGAATGTGATATAATATTTTTGAATTTTGATATCATTAAGAAAGGTGCAACTGACCGTAGAAGCATGCGAGCATGACATTTTCTCGCCTTCCAGTCAGTTGCATTTATAGAATACCATGGCATCAGTTTAAAAGACGTGTTGCCGCTTAGTTTATGATTAGTGAAAAGACACCTAACATATATTAAAATATATTCCTATTGTGTAGGTTGCCTGGTCTTGTGGTCTAGTGGTATGATTCTCGCTTAGGGTCCACCCTAATGCACAGCATGCGAGAGGTCCCGTGTTCGATCCACGGCAAGACCCTATAGTTTTCTCCTTTTGCACCTTGAGACGATTTTCTTTTACTATAGCATCCGGCTTATGCGTAGGATAGAATGAAGCAAAGCTCTTCTTTTGTCAATGTGAGGCGACTGGGTGTCTGAGTAACACTGATCCAAGGATACTATAGAGTTGATCATCTAAGTCCTTTTTAAGGTTTCAGGAGGATGCAACTGAGATCTTGGATGCATGGTATTGTGATCTAGGATACCCTAGAGGTACTGCACAGACAACAAGCTAGAGATATGGTATCATGAATTTAGCTACATTTCACAAGAGTCTTTGTATTGTTGATGGGTGTTTACATTACAGATATCTAAACTACAATAAAGAATCGTTCAACACATTATTTCCAGAAATTACCTAGTTCATTTAATGTGCAAACCAACACTTTTGGATTCTGGGGACTGAATGTACCAATTCCCAATGGCGTGCCTGCCGTTAGAATCACTAAGAATGTCGGACAATCACAACTTCCTGCAAACAACGCACTTGGGCTACGATGCTAAGTTGAAAAGGGAGTTGTCATAGATAAATGCCACTGAACTTTAACCTGCCAGCATGCAGAAGTCCAGTAGCCGTGATGTTATGTATGTGTCAATGACGTTTAACAGCTCTGATCTGGCTGGCCCGATAGCCTGAGCTAGACTTCACAACTCTGTATTCCAGGCAGGAATTTGGCTATTCACATGTCAGTAACACAAAGATGCTATGAATTCGAATTTAATCTGACTTACAGGTGTATGATAATTTCCCTCTCCATCCGGAAAGTTTGGCGTCGCCTGTCCATCTTCCTGCAACCGAGCCCTCGGCTTCAACGAAACATGTCTTGTTCGCACCGCCGACTCCTTATCCGGCCCCATATCAATAATAAGTTGAGGATCCAACACACCCAACCAGGGGGTTTCGCATCCACTATTTTCCCGAAGCTCAGCTCCAAATCTGCCAAAGTTCTCGTTGGTCTCGGATGTCTTGTGGTGGCAGGCGCGGAAGTCTTCCATGATGAAATCGCCGTCAGAGTCGGTTTGTTCATGTTGAGGGAGGAGGCTGGGGAAAGAGGAGGTTTCGCAGACAGGTGGCAGCATGATTGATCCGTCGCCTCCATATGGGTTTGGAGTCCCGGGAATGTAAATGCCGGACTGCGGTGTATCTGCACGAGCTGGGGCACTAGCACCCCAAAGAATGTTTGAAAATGACGGCAATCTGATATCCTCTAGTCCATCAGAGGGCGGCGGAGGCATCCAGGTTGGCGGTCCCCAGCTAGGCGAGGCGCCAAATGGCACCGAAGACTCACAATGGACGACTAGCTCAGACCGCTGGTGACAACGTGGAGACGAATCGGGGTATTTCCGAGCCGAAGTACAGTGATTATTATCCGGGATAATCTCATGAAGCCACGTCTGCACACGAGCAGGTCTATCAATCGAAGGTAAAATAGGTACCTGGTTAATCATAGGCGACGGAATAGCACTTGTAGTAGCGACAGCTTCTTCTTCCGGTGTTGGCCCTCTGATAGTCTGGATTCTACGATGACTAGGCAGAGGAAGTTGTGTGTGGACGCGTAGGCCAGGTTTCTGAAAGTTTGTCAATGGAGTTTTCCAGCCAAAGCCAGATTGTGCCGGACGAAGAGATTGCTCTGACTCGCTGGGGACCACGAAAGGGAGGCGCTGGGGGTTCACGGAGGCGGTGTCTGGGATGGAGATTTCAGACTCTCCATAGTCGCTGGTCACTCGCATGCGCTCGGCGACCAAGTCGTTTTCGTAATCAGTGTCACCTTCGCGTGGCATTATGTTTCCAGTTATAGCCTCCTTGACAAACTTGTTTTGATTCTTCTTTGTTTCTTTCTTGAGCGAGTCTTTGAACGGGGATAGGATATCCAGGGCCTCACTTGCGAGGACGGTAGCCAGGGAATCAACGTGAGTCAGATTGATCTCTTCTTCGACCAATCTTTTATCGAATGTTTCCAGATACTTTGCTTGTCGGTAATCAAGGTGCTCTCTCCGGATGATATCTCTGATGATGTGATCTTCGCCATGATTGCACTGCTCAGGATACGAGCACTGGTTACAAGGAGGAGCGCGAAAGGCCGTTGCGGTGGAGCTGGCTTCAGACGGAGGCAGCGGGGATCGCGGCAGGGCCTTGACCTTTTGGAAGGTAGAGGCATGCATAGTGTCTAGTACCATGTTTTCGGAGGGTGTTGCGGGTGGAGCAAAGTTAGTTCGCCACAAACTGTCGCGATTCCAGATGGGCAGTGATGCAAGAGATGAAAAAAAACCCCCGAGAAAGGGCCTATAAAGACGAGTTGGGATCGAACTAGTATGGATCTGGATTACAAATCAGAGCCGGGTCATCACCATTTGTTAGAGCCGCCCAGCAACAGGCTTCAGTTACTGTTGAGTGAATTGAATTATTTACAACAATAATCCCAAGAAGGAAATAAAATTTCCTAGTTAAGAACTATTGGTGTGTCAAAGGAATCTTTAGGGCTTGAGTGTAGGTAGATCCTGGTGGTTTCAATTGCAAAGCAACCCTAGGGTAACATTTGTTTTTCAAACAAATGAAGTGAACACTTTACAGGTCCATGAAGCATGAATTAAATGGGGATTGACAATAGTTCAACCTAAGACCACTTCATTGGCATATAACCCTAAATTCAAACCATATCACGTGGTGTGCACGCGATTTTGAGCCAAGTCAACCGTACGTACATCATAGACCATATTATCTATTAATTTGAGTTCGACTGAAATAAAAGAATTCAGACCCAAACTTCGAATAAATAACCATTTAAATGGAGTTTACTGTAATGTATGCAGGAACAATCACGTGATTAACATGATATGCGTACCCCTGCGAAATCTTCATGCAGGAGCTTGACCATTGCATAATCGAGGCCAAAAGGAATGGGAAGATTCAATATTAACATTAATCTTCCAGTAACCGTAATGATATGATTTATATATATAGTAGAATAAATTTTATGAGCATATACCAGCCATAAATGAAGAGATGAGGCTATGCCAAAGGGAGCCCTTCCTGTTGACTCTATTCAACGGCGACCCGACCTTTTGCTCGACCCTTTGCTTCCACCACTACCATCAGAAGGACAAGCACTCTACATCGCCGACTTGATAGAAGCGATCTCGGCATACCCCGAAGGCATAGTCTTCAAGCCATACGAAGCCATAAATTTGTGATACGATCCGTAGCCACCGTCACGGATGAAGGACCTGCGAATTACAATTCATTATGTTTTTTTCTGATATTTTCTGGAATCATGGGATGAAAAAGAAAAGGATGGAAAAAGAAAAAGATTGCAATATGCCCGCTATACTGGCCTGAGAAATCAGGATTGGAGTTTGAGGACATTGCGGACAAATGCTTCTTTTGCGTATGAATAGACGGTGATGATATATTAGTGGCCTAGAGTTCCCCGATGCGACGAAGAAGAAGCGGCGCAAAAATGTGCGAAATGGCAAAAAAAGGTGAATACACAAGAATCTGACAGCCATTTTCTTTTTTGTGGAGTTCGACCAGATTGTCAGATACCGGAACTCTGCTAATGTTAGGAGCTCATGCTGGAGCCTTACTGAGACTCCCTTGAGGACAAATCCTCCAGCACTGGGACTCCATAGTTGGAAGAACTCGGCCAAATTCTGCTTCTTGGGTTATAGGGCGGACCATAGAGCCGAGTTGTTCGGAGGGGCAGTGTTAACAGTAGTGTCAAACATGAGTCAAGAAAAGGCTCGCCTAAACCAGGTCATTCCCTAGAGACTACAGATGTATACAATATCTTGATATAATCTGTGGCAAGTATGCAATTGTGAATGTATGTCTAGCCAACTAGGAATTCTATTGCTGACAGATTAAGCCATGGATGGTTAGATACTATGTATCCGAATATTGGGCAACTGAGACTTGGTAAAACACGTCAATCCTCGACGATCTGTCGTCCGCGGTATACAAGTCTCTGAGTGGAAGATTCAAAAACAACCGGAAAGGAGATATGAGTTTCTGTTTCATGTGGCTTGAAGCGCAATCTAATGGGCCAACCGGTGATGAATGAAACATTGACATAGCCAGCAAACCATCAAAGATGATAATGAAGTTTCCCTAAATTTGGAAAAGCGACTTCATAACCACCAAGCTGCTCAGAGAAAGCACAAGACCAAATGCAATTCTGCGGAAAGCCTAAATCTGAGACACCAAGATGCAAGACAGAGATCCACCTGTTGACAACCTAGCGCTTCCTAGTGGTATGGTGCACGACGAGGCTCATGAGCAATTTAAGAAGTTCGATTCTTGGTCAAGATGTCTTGAGTTTAAGCTATTAGGCAGCAAAGATTTAACAGCCCCAAAGAACAACACCAAACTAGTTTCTAAATTGTATACTTAACTAAAGGGTGGTAAGTTTACTAACCGGGTATTTCCAAATTATTTCTTATGCTAGACTTTTGAGAAATACGAGCTGTAGCCTCCAGTACCAACATAGTAAAAGGTTCGGATGCACACGCAGTGATCAGTGACTGTCATGGTACTAAGGTATCAGAAAATTTCAATCTTACAGTCTTGTCTTTTCTTCTTTCTGCAGCCGTTGACTGACTCTAGAGTCCTGATGCAGATCAGTACGATGAATGGGACACAACAATGTTATCACAGCGGTCCTCCATTATGACTGAGGATGGTGTAACCTTGCAATCCAGTTGTACAGCCAGCTTTACACGAGGCTGGAAAGCCTCAGAAACCTATACCAAATTTTCAGTGCTGGATAATAGTCAATTTCTGAGGCTGCGATTAAAAAATAAATGGCAGCCTTCGGGACTCAAATTGGCGAGTGAGACTCGGCAACGAAATACATCAGTTAATCATTTTTCAACCGACATCCTCCTTCAATTCAACAAACATTGTAGACTTTGTGTAATATGCTGAGCAAGCACAGTGAAAGGTCCGTAGAAAGCCAGCCTAGGACTGTCAGACGGCATCCAAAGACTGGAGCTTCACATGGATTAGAAACTAACCCTAGATACTCAGTTTGGTGCACCACTGGGACAACAATTTGGGATTTGGGCTCCAGTCATCGTAATGAAGTCTAGCCCAGGTATTATTTGAAAGCCGCTTTGTGATTAATGTGGTTCCCTCGGTTTGACGCCGTATCAGACGCAATGGGGTCCATTTCATTAACAATAAGTTTCGGTTCCCCAGCGACTATAAAGTGTCAGATCAGGTCATAGAGGCCCCGGGAGTGACCATCCTACTTCCATGTAAAACCCTAAATAGAAGGTTAGGGAGATCCGACAGAGAAGACTCAACCCAGTGGATTCCGAGATATTCGTCGAACTTGTTATATCAACAAGTCCGGAGACATGTTCAGTGTGCCCACGAGCCTCTATGGGAATTGTCATTTCCTGACAAAGAGGGTTTAGGTCACCTCTCCCATGGGGACTAAGGACTGGGAATGCTGTAAACAAAGACCCCGATATATAAAGCTAAAAAAAAAAATCCAACCCAGGTCACATATCTGCTACATGAGTTCGCATCATATTAGGAAGCACCCGGTGATTCGAGGATGTTTTATCGTCTCCCTGCGCTTCCTGATAACCCGAGTAAGACAATGGAATCACACAATATGCACACAAGGCCGGTGAGCCTCAGCTAACTATGTGCACTTGTCAATGGAACTATGTCCCGGGTCATCACCATTGAAAGCTGAAAAGTATTAACTGGAAACTAACTATATTTTTGATAATGGTTGATACCACGCTCTGGTAGTTCTGCCCTTAATGACTGTACGAGAAGGCTCAGCGAAATGCTTTGATCGGCCTCAGGCAAGCGGGGCAGTTACAGACCACTATAACCAATGCACACCGAAACAACGATTGGTGATTAGTGGGGCGTTTAAGATTAATTTTCCTCACTTAGCGCATACGCCATAGCATATCTTGAAACCTTTCAGTCACTATATAGAGACTTTGCATCAACAGGATGATTTCCAAATTAGTGGATGTTGGTTTACATACTCTTGTATGTATATAAACTACCCAAACATAAACTATGTATACATTCGTCAAGAGTCCGCTCCATGTCACATGGAAGCCCCAAAGACATCCTGGAGCATAGGTAGGAATAATGGGTTTGAGACCGTAAAATTAAAGACCATCTTCCGTAATCGGGGACCTGCTGACAACTCCGGGTTGCGCTGTTCCATGTCCATCATGGCTGCCATTCAACTTTATCCATTGATATCAAATAATTATCCTAGTGTCCAAACAATTGACGACTGGAGCCTGGTAAGCAGCGGATGGTACTTTCTTAATATTTCGTAAAATACTGAGATAATCCGTCAGTGACGTTGAGACACGTGATCTCTTTCCTTCAAGTTACCCTCAGCTCACAGACAGCAATGAAAGTGGCTGCCAAGAAACTTTCGGTCTAATATAATAGAATGAGATGAGAATCTCTAGATATTGTGGCCGAAAGCTTGCTTTAGTCTGGGACCAAAGGTAATATACCCTACCAGAAAGCACCGGTGCAAGGTTATTAAGTACCGACAGTGCACGACAAGCGGCTTGCTCGACATATCGAATACGGACACGTTCATATTGAGTCGCTGTTCTTGTATCGTAACAATGACACTCCATAGAATGTTGACGGGGCTTCAAGTCTGACTGCGATTGCAAGTTGAGTCGTTGATATTTTGTGCCGGCTTTTTGTTCCCGGATATATGCCGAGTTGGTAAGCTGCCGTCCCCCCTGATTCTTCCAGGTGAAGAAGGTATTGGCGACACCGGATTGCGTAGCTTTTACATCTCCGCGGTCAAGAAGTGGACTTTAAGCACTAACTAAAGTATACCAAGCAAGGTATACTTTGTGATAATTTGCCAATGTCCGGCAGCGAGTGTTTAGTATAAAATGCGCCTCTGAATGTCATCTGACATCAGCGAGCCATTGCCGTTTGGTAAAATGACGGGAAAAATCCCGGCAGACCAAATATCTGCCCGGGGTCATCATCTCCAACTGATCCTATTCGGGATTTATGTATGGAATACCATAAAATATTCTCTTCTATCAAGCAAGCAAGCTTGGAAACTTGGAGCATTCCTTGACACCCGGATCGTGGATATTTTTTTCGAGTCACGGTAAAACTGACGAGTTGTAAAGATTATGACACCACGACAGTCACGCACCGCCATCCACCGATCTCTTCCGTAGGATAGCTTTCATAGCTGTCTTAGCACAAAGTGCACGAATACAGGGGGGCACAATTGGAGCAACGGTCTAGCTTCAAGGGGTGCCGACAATGAAAACAACGCCATGTTTTGTGGCCAAGTGATTCAACTCTCAAACCGAAACACGGAATCCAGCCGCATCTTTCCATGACACTCTCCGTCTAAAGTCATGATCTCACCATAGCAGACCTTGGTACTATACAGCCATGTTTAAGCGTAGAAGCGCAACAGTGGCATTGTGTAATCCATATGATCAGAAGCCATGCTCATCTGAATTGTACTGCCTTTAAATCTCCTTTTAGACTTTGAGATGTTACTGACTAGATTCATTCTTCTCCCGTGAACATCCCCAATAGACTCACAGGGGAGGCCACCTTGCTATTCGCCGCATATATCAACAAAGTGGCAGGCTTTTTCGAAAGGACTGACGTGCGGTAATTACTACGGATATCTCGGTACCGGTGTCATTTGCGCTACATGTCTCACAATTAGAGGGCAAGGGTAATCCTCCCGAATGATTTGGAATGGGGAGTCAAAACCACATACAGATTTTGTATCTAGTAATTTCTTTGTGATGTCGCAACACAACAGCCAAAGCCGCCAGAACGTGAGATTCCCGAAACTGGCGTTGGCGCGCCAGGACGAACCGTGGAGTCGAAAGATATTGGTAACCCACGCTACGAATATCAATATTGATATTTGACCAAGTTTCATTATGTTGGCATCAGAAGCCACAATGTCGTTTGTTATGAAGTAGCCCGATAGGTAATCCACATGATGATTCTGCTTATTGCAATGACTGACGCCCTTCTATTGATACAGCCTCCCTAACCCGGATACAGGTTTGGTTTGGCACTACAAGTGAGGTTTCCCGACTTGAGAAGCGGGCATGATTGTGTACTCGTCTAGCCCTGACCCAATCCTAACCCCGTCCCATAGTGTCTTGTCTCATCGGAGTCGTGGAAATTCCGGTATGTTGACCATGTACATAGCCGCTCGATTCATTTTTGAGTCCTAAAAAGGTATAAGCAATGGAGACTTCAAATGTCGATGGTATAATCAGTATTGTAACTTTAGGGTCCAAGAGCTTGTACTTCCACGAGTTTCCCAGTCGTCTTTCACAAGCAATATCATGATATCGTGACCCATTGAGATTATAACCATGATACATGAAGCCAATGACGCAGGAAATGCTTTAGTGAACCAACGGATTTCGTTGGCATATAACATGCGCGCTCCATAAAAATTCATGACACCACGACTTGTCGCATCCTCGGCGTCTGTTCTCACTTCTCTACCAACAGCCAAGGTAGTAGAGAGACTTTAACATCTGTCCAAGTTTGTTCCCAGGAAATCAAAAGGGCTGGTTCTGCGTGGACGGTCCCATTATTCCACGTTTGTGTCCCGGGGTTTTTTTTGCTTCATAAGCATTCCCTGTTAACCCACAAGCGATCGCCCAGTCGCCAAGAATAATTATCTGGTTCATGTGGGCTATTTATTGGGAATTCAAAAGACCAGAGTAATCAGCATAATTTTGTGATTGCATGCGGCGCAAGCCTAGATGCAATGGAGAGTGAAAAAATGATTTTCACAACCCAACTGCTGAGGTATAATCGAGGGTAGTTGCGTAATCCTAATAACATACCTGTTTACCTAGTCGACACATTGTCATACTGGAACTCAGGACTTTTCACCATCAAACAGTGCTGCGTATCTTCTAGTATAATTCCACACCACATCTGGATCCGGAACGTAGTAGACGGTGAATTAAGTTATTACTATATATGCCATAGCCAATATCCTGTCGCAGACAAAGAGGGGCCATCTTAATGGACAAGCAATGGCACACTTTATATAATTATTTTCTGGCAGTTAAAGGCCTCCCGTCCCATGTCGAAACCATTCGGCGTGATGTGGAAACATGCCAAAGGCGATTAAAGAGGATCGTCAAATGAAAAAAAAAAAGACTGATATCGTGGACCTTTCTGCGTAAGTCCCTGTGCTGTTAACATGTGAAGGCTAACACACTCTGGGACAACTAACAGGGCCCACTTAATTGATGATCTGCAATAAAACAAGACAACAGATATCCAAAATCACCATATCGGCAATCCAATTAACACACTAAAGAACCCAGACTTCATCCAACGAATGGTGCCGCAAAAGCCATTGACCTTTCGAGTCGGCACGCATTCAAGAATGGTGCCCTCAAGTAATAGTTTGCTATCCACGCCACAAGATTGACAGTCGAACCATACTTTGTCAATGCAATCTGCAGGCTCATAAAACTTAACGGGGCTGCACATCGCAATACCGCAAGCCATAGATATTGCCCTAATTAGAGTCCCGCATCCGGAACCGGTCTATGTCTAGCGAACTCGTTCTAGAATGCCAAATGAGTCCCATAAACTCCAAAGAAATATGGCAAACAAGAAAAAGTCCTCATGTTGGCCTAGCTGCCTTTCAAGCAAATCTTCTGCCAGTAGAGATAGTAAGGACCTGCCCCGACTCCCACTAGTTACTGCCTATGGAACAGAATATCTGGCAATCGATGAATCTTGCCAATAGACATAGAAGACATACGAGGGTGCCTTTAAGGCGGCTTATGGGCACAGGTACTGCGTAATGCAGATGGTCACAGCGGGAACATTAAATTGATAATACAGAAGAATCAAAACAAAGAGCCGACTTTGTGTCAGTTCTATCATTAGTCAGGTTTGCTGAGGAAAGAAATACCATAGCTATTGAAATTTATCTCTTGATTAGTATCATTGCAAAAACCAGGACACAGTCAAAGACAAACTTAAATTATGTGTGGCCATCCCGCATGCTCTTTGCCGTAGCAAGATCCGGGAGAAGTCTAGATTTTTACTTTCCAGAAGCGGCAGTTGTCTGGTGGCCGGGAAACCCTCCACAATTCAACATTAACAATTCGGCCGCTAATCTAGATACTTCCGGTGCCTTGATAGTCACAGGCCTCTGCCACTATCCTACCCAAAATGTTAATTCCCAATCCCTCAACAGTCACCATCCATAAATAACTAACTTACCCTGACAAGTCAAATACGCCGTCGCCAGCATCTACCAACCCTCTGCTGTGGTCGGGATGCCACGATCCCTCCCCCTATTTCCAGTCTCGTTCAATCTCGTGACTATAGACCGCATCATCGAACCTTGACCATCCATACCATGTATGACCTCCAACTGTTCCGCTTTTGGAACCTCGTAGTCGGGGGAAGGTATGGCAAAATATAAGCGGCCAATAATAGAGCTCTGAAGATTGGCGATTGCCACTGGGTATTTCGTTAGTAAATGGCGCTTCTGGGACAGTGTGGTAATGAGCACCAGGAGAAAGAAAAACCGGAAACAAGCGGGAAGCGGTGGGCCTATATAGAAGTTTACCGGTACTTACTGATTACCTCGGACCGAATATATCGACTAAGACAGAGACCATTCGCTGTGTAATGATGGTTATTTGTGATGCTGGAGTTAATGGTTTAGTAATTAAGATGGTAAACAACGGAGATGTCATCAAGATCGGATACATCGTAGTGGGGCGATCGATGAAGTTACACAAGGAGTTGATTGCCAGAAAGACAACCATGGGTATGTACTTACAAACCTTTACATTTTAAGTGACTCACTAAGCAATGTTCCAGAAGCCTGGAAAGGCAGATAAGATAATTATTTCAAACGCCACTCTAAACCCGTACTGCCTCACAAACATCCCCTATCCCCACTATCAAACCTTTTATTCTCCTCCCAAGCAACAGGACTGCAACCCACCCTCCCCTCTCTTGTACCACCCACCATGCCTTTCTAATTAGAGGACTAGGGGTAATGCAGGCATGCGCAGTCAGCAGTGGTCTGTTGGGATCAGATACCTCTGGAGTGTCCATCCCACTATCCACAAGGTAAACTGGGTTCCCTGCATCTATTCGCGCGAATTTTCATCTGCCGAACATCGAGATATGATGCCTGTAATAATCTACAAACGCTTGATAGTCTCAGTTTTCAAGCTGACGCTGAAGACCTTAGGATCCCCAGCTAGCATCTGGAGGTTGTCCAGAGCATCTGGGTTAGGTGTCCCGTAGTTCAGAGTTCTGAAAACAACACCCAGCTCCTCGAGTTTAAGACAAATGACATCTTTGTTCCTAATTTTCTGGACAATCGAATAAATTGGCTCTCCACTTCCAGAGATCCCAGAGGCTTGTTCGCGGTTTCTTCTATCTTCTGATTCTTCAGGCTTATGAGGGGATTAGGAAAGGATGTCTGAATTTGGTAATCAGACTCTTTGTGCTTCAATAAGTTCTGAAGATATGGAGGTATGATCTCCAAATTGCGGAATCTTGGAGACAATAGTATCAAGCAGCATGGTATTTTGTCAGTCACATCTATTTCGTATATGCGGTGGTACTTTTTCTATTAGTTCTAGTCCCACGGTCAGATTTGCAGGCTCAGCTCTTGAGAAGAGATCTGGTCCGATTCACGTTCTATCTCCGAGGCTTCTTAGATGTCGGGTAGTTGTGGTTTACTGATAGGCTTTACTGACAATATTCCTGGTTACAACTGGAACTAGGCGCTTTCTATCGCACGTATCGCAAATTTGGTTAATTGGTGAGTCCATCTTTCACAATAGCTAACTGATGGTGGTAGCCTTTGTGTTCCAGAGTTGTGTTGTCCTTGGCCAGTTGATCTAACTTGGGGTGTATCTGTATTGCCCTCAGATTCATGTTCTTGAACATCGGATCCTGACTCACTGATCAGCAATGGGCCCTCTTCTCCAGAGTTTTTTGGGAAGGACAACAGGCGCTCAAGATGTTTCTAATAGTGCAGTCACTCATACCGTCTGAATATTTTATGATGTTTTTGAGTACCAATATGTAAACAAGAAGGTCAAAAATTTATATACAAGTAAGCAAGGTGATGCTGATAATCTATATGCAGATATGGGTCTAGAATCACCAAGAACTATCCTTGATGAAGCTCTAATACTTATCTACGCAAGATTTTACTTCCGTAAGTTTCCTCCCGATCTGGCAACTACCGTTGGTAATGTTACACAAATAGTCACCTCACATATGATGAAATATATGCCCTAACCCTAATGGTCATCGAATATGACAGCATTATCGTAGTAACATCGATAATGATTAAAGGAGTACATATTCATTCAACATGTTGCTATTGATCTATTATTAAGAAAAAAGCTCAGTCCTGAGACTTCAGACCCTCAAAAAATGTTTTGCAATATCAGCACGATGACAAAACACTCTATATCCACAAAAACAGTCACCAACACTTGCTTTGCTCATTCCTGTTATTGCGTCCCCGTTTGACTCAACAGATATATGCACAGCAGACATACCATCGCCATTTCTTCCTCCCCACTTTCTCCTCCGGAGAAAACCCGATAGCCACCGGCCATATAACCTCCAACCCCACCCTTGTCAATCCCGCTTTTTGACGGTTGTCACCATCACAAGGCTTTATATTCTCCTTTAAAACTCCCTTACCACGTGCATAAATCGGAGCGTTCTGAGCTACCGGTGACCATGACTGCATGAGAGGGATTCCCGACGACCATTTCTATTCCATTAGGAGGAGAAGAGAAAAAAAATCTATTGATGATGTGTCTGAACTGACAACTTATCTGACAGCGGTACCAGGGCTTCCGCAACAGATATAAAAAAGAGGAGGAAGGGCGAATAGTCTGTGAGCAGAAACATGGCTTTTTAACGGAGTTTAGACTTTTTGATTCCTGAGCGCGGCCTACTTAGTTTACAACTTGTCGTTTTTTGTGGACTGCCGACATTTCTGACATCATTTTAGATTGCCCCAGACTATCATCCACCATCGACTTTCTCCACCTATATCCACACCCATAGTTCCTAAGGTCCACCTCCGATCGCGACACCGCACTCGTACCTCCGGAACAATCTTTGTCAACATACCTCTCTTTTTTTGAGTAATCATTAATCGCATCTATTTCCCCCATTGACCGCATCATCTCTAGCACATATCATTACATGCTTCGCTTCAATCACTGTTTTCTCCAACTCACTGCAGCACCGATTCAGTCATTGCTCCAAATCGCACATACTGTACCCAGCCCCGGTCGCATCGCTCAATCAGGAAAATAGAAGCCTGAGCTCTTGAGGTTTCTAAAGAAGGCAGGTACGTTGACATTTCTACTTGGAGCCGTTTCAAGTCTTTTGTTTCAACAGCTGAAACTTTGATCTTTTTCATCGATGATGACCTGTTCCTTTTCCTTCTCTTCTTTTTGTTGACAATCAGCATTATTATCATTACCGACATCTACCACCTAACGTAAACTATATTATTACCGACATGACTACTAGATACCGTGTCGAATGTATGTACAACAAGCTCTTCCCCTCACCCCACCAACTCGCATCCCCCGCTAACCTCCGGATCTCCCAACAGATGCACTAAAGAGCCACCGGCGCGACCAGCTTATCGAGTGGATCAAGGCTCTTCTTGCTGTTCCCTTTGTTCTCCATAGTCAGCCTGGTGGCATTATCACCAGCGTCGATGTCTCACGAATGCGCTCCGAGGCCCACCGACGATATGCCGAAATTATGCGTGACGTTGAAGAGATGATTGACACCGACAGTACGTATAATACCATCATACTGTAAGAATTTCAATATTCTCCAACTAACATTGCGGCTTCTATAGTCTCTTATCGCAAAGCACAAAATCCTTTACCATCAAAGCTCAATCTCCTGGTACCAACAGCCGGCCCCTTCTTCACCCGCCTCCCTCTTGAAGCCGCTTTCAAATACCAGGATTCTATACGCTCTATATCTTCCCGACGCTACGTCTCTCCTTCATTCAACGATGTCCGTCTAATCCTCAATACTGCCCAAGCCATGGCTGTCACCTCCACCAAGCTCTCCCTCGCCACCTTCGATGGAGACGTCACGCTCTACGAAGATGGACAATCTCTTCTCCCAAGCTCCACGATCGTACCCCGCCTCCTCGCCCTGCTGGCTCGCGATATTAAAATTGGAATTGTCACCGCTGCTGGGTATACGACTGCCGAAGGTTACTACGCTCGTCTCCACGGGCTTCTTGACGCCGTTGTACAGTCAACCACCCTCACCGAGACGCAAAAGCACTCCCTCGTAATTGTCGGTGGCGAAGCCAACTACCTTTTCAAAATGTCTCTTTCTTCTAAATACCTCCTCGAGCCTGTCCCCCGTTATCAATGGCTCACTTCAGAAATGTCCCGTTGGCACGACGCCGACATCACCACCCTCCTCGACACCGCTGAGGCAGCCCTCCGTGACTGCGTGTCCTCCATGTCCCTCCCCGCCACCATCGTCCGTAAAGACCTCGCCGTCGGCATCATCCCCCGGGACCCCTCCATCCGCCTCCCGCGCGAATCCCTCGAAGAAACTGTCCTCGTCGTTCAAAAAACCCTCGACATCGCCGCCATGGGTCTGCCCCCTGGCCGCAAGATCCCCTTCTGCGCCTTCAACGGCGGCCGCGACGTCTTTGTCGACATCGGCGACAAGTCCTGGGGTGTCACGGTAGCGCAGAAATTTTTTAGGGGCGAGACAGGCGACATGGTGAGGGCAGAGAACACGTTACATGTTGGCGATCAGTTTTTGAGCGCGGGGAGTAATGATTTTAAGGCGAGGAGTGTGGCGACGACAGCGTGGATTGCCAGTCCGGAGGAAACGGTGGAGTTGTTGGATGAGTTGGATGGGTTGTTGGAGGCGAAGAGGAATGAAGATGTGGCGCCGGGGTCTCGGTTTGGGTCGGCGTCGATGTCATCTGAGTGACTGGCCGAGTGTGAGATGAGGTAAGGCGAAGAGGAAGTTTAGAGTAGAAGAGGCTTCAGGCTTGCTGAGCCTTGCGTGTTTGAGTAGTTGTTACGATTTATTTGATTATTTGGGTTATATCTAGTTAATGCTATATACAATCTTGTCTAGTTACAATACATTCTAATACAATTACAATGATAGCTCCAAGCTCAAAAGACAAAGTTACCACAACAAAACATCGTCATTGAGAACAAGACATGCACAGAATAACTTATGCGAGTCATTACTATTTTGATTCTTAACCTGCCAACCCACGGCAAGTCACTCTATAGATCTGGTCTATTCAAGACAAAAAATAATCCCAAAGCCGTTCATCTCTCTTCCTTACAACCCAGATCTCCCCATTAACCCCGAGCTGATATGTTTGGGCGGCACATGCACGTGCTTCTTGGTAATCGCCTTTCCTGCCTTAACCGACTTGGAAACATCGCACATCGGCATCGCATCCTCATACCCGGCGATCTGGCAGCACTCAATCTTGTCCATGTACCTGTAGTTGAGAATCTCGGTAATAGTTGTCCGTCTTTTGGGATCCGGGTGCAGCATGCTGAGAACCATACGGCGCCACGCGCCGCCAAAGAAGGCGTCAACCATCTGGTACTTGAAGGCCTGCTCGACGGTCCGCTGTTGGTCAAAGTGCTCATCGACAGACGAGCCAGTCACAGTACCGCGAAGCATATCCCACTCAAGCCCCTTCTCATCCATGTGCTTCTGGAACTTGTCCCAGGCGTTGTGGAAGACCATGTAAGAGGTATCATCAGGAGCGGCCTTGCCCCAAAGAGCACCACCAACAGTAAGGTGGAGAATGACAATACCACAACTCCAGACATCAGCAGCCCGGGGATCGTAGTTCTCTTTCTTAGCGAGAACTTCAGGGGCAATATACGGTTCAGAACCGCAAATTCCGGGGCTGCAGAGACGGACTTCGCCCATGCCCTGACCGCAGCAACCGTTAGCGTCGCGAAGACCGGGATGAAGGCCACTAAAAACATCAGAAGCACCAAAGTCGGTAATTTTGATGTAGCAACCGTCTGAGATGAGAAGATTCTCCATCTTGATGTCACGGTGGGCAATGCCGTGCTGGTGAAGATAGGCAACACCACGAACAAGCTGCTTGAAGATACACATGCGATCCGCTAGATGAACATCGTTTCCATACAGGTCCATGGGCGCACGAAGGTAGTGAGACTCAGCAAGAGTGTACAAGTCGCCGTTACCGCAGTATTCCATGATCTGGTAGAACTTGTCCTTATGCGTTGACAGGCCATACGTCTCGACAATGTTGGGATGATGTAGAGACTTAGACAGAGTGTACTCTGATTTGATCTTGTTCTCGTACTCTTCTTGAGTATCATTCTTGCTCTTAGCACGATACTCTTTAACTGCGTAGAGTTCATTAGGGTTGCTTTTGCATGCCATCAGGGTGACAGTGGAGGTGGCACCCTTGCCCAGCGTCTTACTGCGCATGCGTTTAGGGTACATGTAATCATCATGCAATTCACTGGTCACGACATGGATCTCGTCAACTGACATGCTCATGCGACGGGCCCTTACGCCAGTACCAGTGTTGGCCATGTAGCCCCACGGGGACCGGACAAGCTTAGGACGAGAACGAACATCCTCTGCCTCAGCATGCGCCATACCAGGTTGCGTGGTCAGTTGCCTCCTGTGGTTCGCATCGAAACTGTTGGCGCGACTCTTGCTGCTCTCCTCGTGACCAGGGGCAGCATGTTGCTGATGTTTGTGGCGAGCTAAATGCCGGATGCGACTAGCCAGATTGAGGGCAGAGGAGGCACGCTTGCTCTTGAAGTGTGTGGCAAGATGGCTCGATAACCCTGGAGGTGTCAACTCGGGGCTATTCCCCTCGTACACCCCAGTAGTACTGGGTGTACGGTTGTTGGAAATAGGAATAGGACGATGTCTTTCAGACTTCATCTGAAGGCCGCTATTCTCGTCTCCGCGAGAAGGAGGGGTAGGCACTCTCTGGGTGACCTGCTCGGCATTGGAGTCCAAATGACGGGAGAAGGAGAAGCGCCGGGAAGTCCCCATCCTTGACGGAGGAGACGAGTCCATAGGACTTTTGAGGGACTCGGCACCAGTCATGATGTTCTTCATCTCCTGGTCAGTCTTAGATCCAGAGCGACGGATGAGGCCAGCGAGGCGTTGGCTAATACTCTTGCGACGACTCGCAGGAGAAATGATCTCTGGAGGAGAGGTGATGCCACCAGGACTGATGGAAAGCTGATTAGATGCGGCGTTTTTTTTGCTGATGGCAGTAGGTGGTGGAGACGGTGCCGAAGAGTTTGAGGTCGAGGTGCTCTGATGTCTGAGTTCGCCAGAGTTGGAGCGAGTGTTTGAGCAAGCTTCAGATTCCGATTCTTCTTCAAGAATGGCAGCAGGAAGTTCGGTAGCAGTATAAACCGAGAGACGAGGATCCGGTTCTTGAAGCGAGTTGGCAGGCTGAGAAGTGGGAGGTGGGATGTCAATGCCGGAAGTAGTGGAAATAGAAGCAGGTGCAGAATAGTTGGGAGAAGTAAACTGAGGAGTCGTTGAAGTTAATTCAGGAATGTCTACAGGAGCAGTGACTGAAGCTATATATAAAGGGATGATGTGTTAGTGTTGGAGTATTAAATGGATTTGGCAGATTAACTAGCGATGATCCCAAAACAAGCGGATTTCCTGGTTCTTGGCAGAGTGCCCTTTGAGGGGGTTTATCAATTTATCCCAATTCTTGCTAAGAATTATCGAGAGCTGCACCCAAAGAGCCATACCCAGAGCTTGTTCTAGTGCCATTTCGCCTTTATCGGTGTCGGGAGCAAGGTCGGAATCAAACAGTGCCAAATTCCAACGGACAAAGACATATCAATTCTTGGCTGAAGTACAAGACGTCATGGGGTGGGACTATCGAGCGATACATCCCACAAAGAATTGGGGTTTAGTGTAGTGCAATGTAGCCATTACGTAGTGCACCGGGCCGCTATCATAAATAATGAAATTATTTTTGATGGGAGGGAAGTACAGCCAAGTATGCTTACACATGCTTCCCGCAACTTGTGTTCATTGTACATGACCGCAATCAGTTATTTTGGGAGCCCGAGATCAATGCCTGCATTGGTGATACCAGAAACCTGATTGCTCAGACACCACTTGTCCTGGACCAAAACCAGATCAAAGAGGCCTGCAGCTTCAGAAGATTCTTTGACGATATCATACAGAGTCATTGATATTGCACCAACACAGTAGCGCAAGCAAGTGGTTGATAATGCCAACCAACGTCCGTTGCGGGTTTCGCTTCCCGATACAGGGCTTTCAGGCGGAATTGGACGCTAGTGCGGCACGTGAGCCAGTGGTTGATAGCGTGGTGACGTTGTAGGTGCCCTGTAACTATAGGTTCAACAGCGCTAAAATGAAAAGTCGCCACAGGCTGTCCGCCACCTGTAACCCAAGTTTACTGGCGGCTCTGCTACTCTGGCAGGATAATGTCATGCAGCAAAACAACCAAGAACGAATGAAAATCGACAATGAAGATTGTCTGATATTCGGACCTCAGTGGAAATGCGATCCGCTTGTTTGCAATTGTATCGACGTCTTGGCGCTTGGCGTCAAGGGCAACCTGATCCAGGACAGCCAAAATCTGCACCACATATCCACAGGTCCACGACTAGTGGATTTGTGGCTTGACTCAAATGTCTAGCATTTATGTGGCCCATGACACCAAGTATGATGTTGATGGCGTATTGCCACCCAAAAGATATTTCAGTGCAAGCCGACACCTTCTCCGGGTTTGGAGCCGAAGCATGTTCCAACATAAGCATACACTATATGTCGGCTTTAAGATATCATCATAGACGGAGAATCGGTCGTTGCATCCAACACTTGAGAACACAAAAGGAACCTCGCTTGAAAAAAAATTAAACATGTGTATCTGAAGATAGATGCACTATTATAGTTTTTGAAAAATAAAAAGGGAGGAAAAAGTGAAAAATAAAAAAGCAAAACTTACCAGACTCGGGCTGCTCAGCTTCTAGAGACGACATTGTGGATGTGATGTAATGTGAATTTGTGGGGATAACAAGGGATGATAATTGGCATTCGCAAATTGATAAAAGTCAAGTTGCAAAATATCAACAAATTGGGATCGATAAGTTGTATGTGTCCGTAGTTGATACCACCTCGAAGACCGGGTCAACAATATCGTCTGAATGATACAGAGTAAACAATCCAATCCTTGTATCAACACAGGATCGAACAGACAAGAGAAAAAAAATCACTCTTAGAATTTCCTGCAGAATTTTGAGGCGAGTAACCAATGTTTGTCAACCAACGAAGCCAGGGCGACGATCTTATCGCAAAATTGCGTTCAACAAGGTCAATTAAGAAATAATGGTTTTGAATTGTGCTCGTTCTTGGACAGTGTGTGGTCTGAACCGGTGCACTGTTGAAAATGTATATGGTGTGCTGAAGTGGACAGTGTGCGAAGTTTCTGCGAGCGGAAGGGAGAGAAAAAACCGTCGATTTAAATTCAAGTACTATATGTACAAAAAATCAACGATAAATAAATAACCAAACGGTGATGTTCTCTTGGTATAGTCGGTAGTGTAGTTAAGAATATAGTCGAGTTCTAGTTTTTGTCGACTCGGCTACTCGGTACTGTAGTTTGTGTCGTGCGATGAGTTCGCTATATTTCTTTGGTGAGATGCTTGTGTACTCGTGGATGTCTGGTATAGTTTCGACTGTGATGAAGTGCCAGAGAATTAAAAGTTCGTATTTAAAAAATGGTGTGAAAAAGAAGTGAAAACTAGAGTACAAGTTTCTCGGGATCAAGTGAATCGAAGTGAAGAGTTTGAAGAAGTAGAAAGATTTTCAAACGACAATTAGAGCAGGAAATCCTGAGAAGGAAAGATGTGAGGATAGGCCAAGTTAATAAAGTATCGGTTGTGCCAAAAACAGCAATAGCCAGAGATGCAAGTTAACCAATGCAGCAAATTAAGCCCGGCCCTTCTCTAGACTTCCCCCAAGCACCGGGGCAAGGTGGACACCAACCTGTCAGGGCCTTCGGCTCCTCCATAATCACCGCTTCATATATACTGATATTTACACCCACTAAAACATAATCACTCACTGAATTGCAGTAGGAGCCGATGCACGCAGGATTGGAGGTAATTGCTGAGAGAAGGAATGGTTATTGGCAGAAGGAATCCCTATGTTATTTTGGAGTATGGCCTGTGGAAAAAACAACTTTCTCTTTTCCCATTATCTCTTTTGTTCTTGTATTTATTCATGGTTAGCTATCAATTCAACCTATTGAAATCCAAATTTACCATCTAGTTGCTTAGTGATGGAGGGGCAAAGCTTCAACTCACAACAGACCTAGCCATTACAAGGACCTGATTGGTACCTGCCATTGGTCAACTTGAAAGACAGAAAAGAGCAGGTATGTCTCTGGTTAATGCACCTTCCCACAAGAACTTGACATTTCAGACTAAAAAGCTAGAGATAGGTTTGCCTGTCCAGAGAATCATGAAACGGCTTGGTCCCCACAGCGAGACGAGCTCTTTCCGAATTCGGTGGCTTCTAGACGGTAACAGCGCTCAGAGGAAGAGTACTTTCTGCAGCTGCTCGTAAAACTTGATCATAAGCATTGGATAGCAATACTAGTTTTGAACGCATTCATATGTTTTCATTGCCGGTTCTCTATCCGATATTGATCGCATCACTCGCAAGGCTTTTTGTTGTTTATTCACCACAGGACTCCGTTCCAAAGGAATCACTCACAGGAATTACTGCAGATATACGTCGCCGCAATTGCCCCGAGAAAGCAACGGATCACCACCACCCCCTAACCCCCCACCAGTCTCAAGTGACGACAGACAACACAACATCCGACACTTCAAGGCCGAATTCCCCGACGACAAGCCACAAAGCTAAGAGTTATACTTCAAATATCTACCATCACGATCTTGTTTGATATAATTATATGTAATTACTGTTGTGGCAATGAAGTATATATCCATGTCTCTCCGGGGCAGGAGCCCATCTTGCGTCTAACTTCTGATTTGGCGGATGCCCTGAGACAACGAGTCGACAATCTCTCTCTTTGCACCACCAGGATCTTGAGCCTCAATACACAAAAAGCTATAAGAATATGTATAAAAAATAAAACTAAAAATGACTAAATAGTTCCTAAACGGAAAGGCCAGATCAAACTACAGATAATCTGGAACAATTCCCCAGAGCTACAGGCCTTTTCTTCTTCTTTTTACAGTCTGCCTGATCGCAATCACTTGCCACTATACTTTTGGTAGACAAGTCCCCTCAGTCCCCTCGTTCCTTCTTTCTCTATACCCTATCAATCCCCCCAGCAAAGCGGAGTCCCAATTCCAATTCATCTATATTTTCTCTTGATAACGAAGGAAGGTTTGCCAGCCCACACATGAGAAAAGAAAAGGAAAAAAAAAAACACCTTATCAAGGAAAGTGTGGTGTTGGCTAAACAGCCGACAAAATATGAAGTCCAGAGAAGACAACTCCAGCAGAGAGGATTATTAATTGCATCTAAGGGTGGGTCGATGGTGGTAGGTTGGTCGTATCGCGAAATCATGAATGTTGTAACCAAGTATACTAGCGAGGGTCCAAGAAGCGCCGTAGAAGAGTCATCGAAAAATATATATCCATAATGTTCAAGCTTTCGAAGCTTGTTGCTTCAGTATCCAAGGGGTGGCTACAAAATTGTCTGACAGGCCGGGTTGGCAAAGCTAGCTAACGAATTAGGAAAAGGGAGAGAAACAGACGAGGCTCCGTAAGAGCTTCCATGAAACAAATGGGCATAAACCTAAGTGATGAGCAGGAGCATGTAGATCCAAGAATATCTCAGGCATCAGTATTGATAATTCGGTGTTTAGGCCAAAGCGGAGACTACGAGATATGCAGACTCGACTGGTGCATGTAAAAGATTTCATATTTGGCGATGCCATTAATGTTCACATCTGCTAGGTTGAGAATTGAGATACACTTTTAAGATATCGATATACGACACATAGACACATTCAATCTTTCGGATATAAAATTTCCCGCTGGACCGTAATGAAGGGTCGCGTCTGTTTCAAACCCCGCTACAACTATTGCGGCTCTCACCCTCTACCACCACCATAATCTCCATCATTATCATCGACAACCGTCCCAATTTTACACAACACACACATTTACACTTACACTTGCCCTTCATATAGAAGAGCATCCAACCGATGATCAAAGTGGCTGCCCAAGCTTGGAGATCAGAGCGAACCCCGCTGCTTGTCATGCAGCGCACTGGGGTCCCACGGACACCAGCGTAGCCATCATCTGCGATTCATTCCCTCTGCGGATAACCAAATGTACAAAATGGCTATAATTAAGACGATCACACAAAAAAAAAGCAAAGTCATGTAGTGAAGCTATCGACTTTAAGATGAGGAGAATGTTGGCCAACCAGAAGACGATCTTGTATGGCAATACAGAGATAAACAATATATAGATATTCATAAATGTCTATCTGCATTGCTCACATTTCACTCACTTATATACATGCACATTCAAATGGAAACAAATAAAAATGTCGGACTCAGATGAGTTTCAAGGGTTTCTTACAATATGGTGAGAAAATTTATGTCTATGTTTGTTAAGCTAAGGTTTAAGGTTTCACTAAAGTGAGAACGGCATGAGGGATATCAGCGAGTTTTTCATGTAAAAGAATGCTTCGATTTCAGCCGATTTCATCGTCATCAGGAACTCAGATGCCACAGACATTCATGCATAAAAAATTATATGAATAATCAGGATGTTAAGAAAGAACGGCGTGCAAGTCTCCACATACATAAAGTCCATATGCTGAGGACTTGTCTATATTAATCTGCGAAAGAAAGTGAGAAGGCGGTCACTCTTTGACAATAGCGTAGCAAGTAGCCCTTTAAAATACATAATTATAGCCTCATACCAGTCTATAAATTCACCACCGCCAAGCACCCTGCTCAGTGAATCAACTACCAAGTGCCAAGTGCCAAGTGCCAAGTCTTATCATCAACCCCAACAACTATAATTAACCCCTCGTATTAAATAATATACACATATATCCCGTCGGTAGAATGAGGCTTCCCCACGTATCCATCATATGACAAGATTGAGTATCACAGATCACATACTTTCCCGGTATACTCAATGAATCACTCGGCAGGTTCAGGAATAACCAATACTTCGGGCACATCAAAAAGATGGAGAAAACTAGGGACATTCTGTGAGAAAACCCGGTAGCACAGCAAAGGTTCTTTTCTTTGCCAAGCCTTTTTGTTCCCTCCAAAGCTGCAAAAAGATCTAAATATGTGATGTGTCGATCGCAAACCCTGTCGACCAATCATTGTCTAACAACTAGATATCAAAGAATACCGATCTCAATAATTACATAAGAATATAAAACATCCCTCAAAACTGGTGTCAAATTAAATAAATACAGAATAAATTTCACATTGGAAATGCTCCAGTCCCAAACTCGTTGGACCTTGCGATGAACGAGACAGCTAATTTTGACTCCAGTAACCTTGGAAACTCCACCAAACAACCTCCACTCATCCGCCTCGGCCTTGTCTTCATACCTGCGAATACTTGGCAGCGCCCCTCTGCATGAGTGTACAGATTTATCTGCATCCACTTCTCACGATCTCTTTGATCGCCCATGTCTTCTGCAACTGTAAAAGGGGAAACAAAAATAAATAATCACTAACATCTATCACACCGTCACTACCGGACACCAATCTGCTTATTCCCATTCATGCCGAAATTCCAATTCGGCGTTTCCTTGCGCCGGGCTTGCGCTACAAAACGATAAGATGACAGGGTTGATATTTATTTACAATGAAATTATTGTCTACATAACATTCGTTGCATCACTAAAAAGGAAAAGCCGCCTCGTTCTGCGAGCGAGCTCCGAGAATTGTCCTTTTAGCAGGGGAAGGCAATTAGTTATTCATGTAGGATTATTTACACAAATGTGAGTTCTAGAATGTTAAGGTGATGATGTTTATTCTAGGAGCAGTAGAATTGGTGTCAAAGTTAGCGATCTTATGTCGTATAGAGAAAGTCCAAACTAGAGATTAAAATTCATACGTTTGATCACTATCATGATGCCACGTCCCACTAATTCTCACGTTCTAATTGGTTATCACCCCTCTTTAACCTATCATTACTGTAGATGCAATCACCATTTCATTACTCCAAATATTGCCATCACCTTCGCCATCGCGCATATTTAGTTACCCACTATCATCACAATCATCTTCACCCTCCATTTGACCCTATTTAACACGACACCGCAGTGTGTCGCATCCAGATCCTCACATTTATTGCTTATTCCCACGACAGAATAACATTCTTCTAGAACAGGCTATACTTTCCGGCAGCTAAACCCGGCTTTTCTCTTAGGGTTGAAACTAGGATTAACAAAGGGTTTACGTCATTCCACTTGTTGCCATTTCAGTTTTTATTTTTTTCTGTCTTGTGAACCAGGGATTGAAATCCGTTGCTTATCGATAAAGGCTTTCATTTCCGCATCACGAGTAGGGGCGGAGGCGGAATAGGACCGATATTTGGATTATTAGTCCGATTGCTACAGGTAATAATTCTTTTCTAATTGAATGGTCAGGTGGATCTCAAGTTTACAAAGCATGGAAGTTACTGAATATATAAAACAGCTAGATGACGAAGATTTTGGTATATTTACTTTGAAGCGTGAGATCATGCTTTTTAATCCATCCAATTGCATCATCTAGAATACTGGCCGAATATAGAGACGGAGAAGCTATGGGCATACCGTGGATTGATTTTTGACTGATCATTATCATTTTATGACATAGAAAACCTCTGTACCTGGATAAATCCATGACGTGTTCTCGTACAAAGTTTCCTCGATATAAGAGACATCGAACTATTAGTAATATCATAAAATATCATGTCGAACTCACTAGTCACGGATTGTGAGCCGCGGCGGATGATGCACTCCGAGTGTGGGACATTTGAATTGGCGGTAGCCACCATTGTGTATGTCATGAAATATAACCCCGAACAACCCTAATATTATAGTCATCAATAGTCCAAATCATGAATGTCAATTCTACAGCGCAATACGTCTCCCCATATTATCTGAGAAAAAACAACTCACTGTCTCACAAATTTAGCCATTATCACCCAGACCTCACGGCCAAGTGCCAAATACCAAGCACCGATGCCTAGTTATAACGGTCTCACGCCGTTGGTATCTGGTAAAGTAAAAGGCTCGGTGTAACAATGAGGCTCCCCTGGCATTATCTCCTTGGAACCACTGTCAAGGTGTCAAGGGATGCATCGGCGAGATACACAAAGGTATGATTTATGGGATATTGGAGGGGTGAGGTGGGATGGATAGAGTTGGGTTTGTAAATAGGCGGTGGAAGGGGAGAGAATGAAGTGGGATTAGGTATTGTGCTGTTGTGTAGTATCGGGTTTTGTGAGATTCAGGTGGAGGCGAGGGGTGAGTGTCTGACGGCGATGTTGTAGCAGATGTGGAATAGACCGAAGTGTGCGTGTATCAAACTTCCAAAGTTATTGATGCAATGCTTTGATATCAAAATTGCCGTTTCATGTAAGTCAAAAGAGAATTGACTTGCCAGCGGATAACTAAAGGCTTGATATATTACCACTGACCCGTCCTACCGTTGCCCTACAGACCTGCGTAACTCTTACCTTACCTGCCAAGTGACCGCCATGCATTAATGACATTGATAACTTCCTGATCAAGAGAAAAAAACACTATTCAAATAACAAAAAGTAACACACTTCCACATGCATCAAGTTCCTGATACTCACTTCCATCTCGCTTCGACAATCCACATGTAGTATCGCCGACACCAACAACATTATGGCCCCCATTTACATCACGTGTAATATTCCATGAAATCAATATCAAAGTGGTGATGGAGACGCCACCGGCTTCTATCTGCCGGAATGGATTACCGGAGGGGAACTTCCGGCAGATTGAGGAGAAGTACTTTTTATCAGACAATGGCCGACAAAAGTTCGTAGATAGGGTTAAACATGATGTGTGCATGATTTGCGTGTGTCTTGGATGTCTTCTTGACGAACTTGGTGGTATAGGTCTTGGAGAAACTTATTCACTCACATACTCATTATACAAAGAGCAGTGATGGCAGCCAAAGACTAATGAACGTGAACATTATAGACTGATCAACGTACCCATTCCATCCTCTGAAACTCCTCAATCAAGTCCATCCATTTGTTACACAACCCCCAATTGCCAAGCTCTGCGTACCAAATTCCTTTCAACTTATCCATTCGGCCCCCCACGGCTTCAATTCTAGGCAACGTCACATGCTGTACTCCCAACAGTTCCTTTCTAAACTCTCTTGTGACCGGTTGGCTCTCCCGGCCATATAGATTAGTGTAAATATCTGTCTTGCAGCTGGATATCCGCGGCCTTCGACGATCCAATGATGATGATCAAACCCACCAGCCGCATCATTTGACATCCTCAGACACAGAGATCCAAAGTAATTATCCGCAGCCTCTCAAGCCATCACCCTTGCCAAGGTGTTCCAATGTATCTTTCGAATATACCATGTTTTTATATACAATGCTAAGGCTTTTACACCTCTGAATCTCCTCCGACCGGGGGAGACAATTGCAAAATGCGGCTGTAGATTTGGATGGCGATATTTAACAAGTACTCTAGAAGACTAAAAAGAATTGGTTCCTAAGTAATTTGGAGTAATGTAAATTATGTAAGCCGCACAAAGTGTGTGCGGTCTTTTCTTAGATAAAAAATGCTGCGATTCAGCCTTGAACTTATTCTTCTTTTTAATTATATCAACCGCCTCACTTTTGCTATTCATCGAAGCAAACTTATTGCATTTCAATTTGATCACCAGAAAGCATCAGCTTCGGATTTTGTCACAACCAGACTCATTTTATAACATACTCTTGACGTCTAGTTAGCTTTTTGAGACCGTACACGTTTAACATTACGATTTCATCTGGTCTTCTCTAGCGACTAGACGGCGACAACAAACTGCAGGGAGCCGATACGAAATGTTTAGTCAATTTTTTGCATCTCTCAATTATCACTGTTGACACTTTCGTCTCGCCGACGGGAAACCGAATTCATCCATATCTAGTTTCTCGGTGGATTCTCTATCAAAGTAGCAGAAATTCCCCGAGATAATCATATATCATCTCACTTAGACACTTTATCTATTCCTCAATCATCATGAACAACATCACCGCACCAACCATAAATGGAATGGAAATTTTGAGATCCACGTTTTCACAATCCACAAAACAGACAAAGAAAGCCAAGAAGGCTAAAACCTACAGACCGAAACACCGCGGCCATCGGAGCCACCCCTCTGACAACGTACCGCGCTTATCTTGTGTCTCCTGTATGGTCAATGTCGCGGAGAGTTGTATCAGGATATTGCAATGCTCCTGTGCCTACTGCCTTGATTGTCTTCGATGCATGGCTCACCTGTCAATCAAAGGTGAAATCTCTTTCCCAGTACAATGCCATGGAGGGCCGGTAGATGTCCACCACATTATGCCACTTAAAAAAGAGTTGAGAAAAAAATACCAATTGAAATGGGATGAACATTTCATGATAGATAAGGAACGAATGTATTGCTGGGGTGGGGATTGCCGAAAGCCATGGTTGAAGTCACAGGCGGTTGACGGCATCTGGGAGTGCACATGTCGGAGACGGACTTGTGTACTTTGCGGAAACAAAACACACGCTGTCGATAAATGCCCAGACGATGAACTTGCGAAGGAAGTTCGCGAAATCGGCATGAAGAATGGCTGGCGTGATTGTTATCGCTGCAACCGCCTGATTGTGTTGGGAGAGGGATGTAATCACATGAGTAAGTTTCTATCCTTTCTTTAGTGTTCATTGGCATCAAAACCTGACATCAAATAGCCTGTCATTGCGGCGCTCAGTTCTGCTATGTCTGTGGCAAAAAATGGAAAACGTGTCCTTGCGATCAATGGACACGAGGCCATCTTCAAGCCGAAGCCCATACCCAAGAAACCCAAGACCCCGCTCTAGCCGCCATTATGCATCTTCAAGCTGATGGACCCGATGGCGCTGACATGATTGACGACGTCGTCGCGGAACAGGAACGCATTGAAGAGGCTATAAGCAGGAATAGAATTGTTGAGGAGCCCATGCTGGCTGACCGGGCGCATCTTGAGTTGATGATGGAACAGGATAACTTTCCGGATGACCCCGAGACTTTTGAGTTTGATGGCGACGATTGGTTGCCCGATCCTCCAGGTGATAGTGTCCAGTTTAGTTCGTCAACAGCAACGTGGCAGAGAGAGTGGGCCCTTGATGAGGCCCCGACTTCGAATGTTGAAGCGTAGTAGCAGGAAGAACCGCGGACTTTGATGCCGCAGATGTTCGGTTCGATAATCAGGGGCCCGACGCTTTCGGTGAATCGGGCTCAGGCGAGAGAAGTGGCGCGGCGTAGTCCGCGGACTGTGACGTGGAATGACTAGCCGGCTGCTCGTCTGCCGTTAAGAACATCATAGAGTGGGCTACATTGGGCAGGTTTCCAAATGATTAATCATGATAATGATACCCAGGGACAAGGAATGGCAGGAAATGATAGATACGAAATCAATAACAGCTAAAAAAAATTAACCAGGATATATATCTTCACATAAAAACCGATGAAACAAAAACGCAAGCCAGAAAACCACATCGTAACATCATGATGGGCCTGTATCCCAAAGACAGAAAACATTTTTTTGCAACATTCCCTTCTCCCCTTCCACATCACTAGCAAACCCTCCCCATCATCCCCATTGGCAACCCAAAATTCGTTGTCTTCTTAAACTTCAACGGTATATCATCCTCATCATCCTCATCTCCCCCCTCATCATCATCACCTACCGCCCCTGGAACAACCCTTGGCTTCCGACTCTCCACTGGCGCCCGTGGCTTGCCTTCCCCCTCCACTCCAAGTTCCACTTCATCCGTTGGCAGCGAGGCCGCCCACCGCATATCTGATCTTTCATCTTTCCAACTCTCAGGGCTCGCCTCTCTTGAATTTTTGACTTCCTCTAGTTTTGCTGCGAGGACATTTAGGAAGATTTCGTCTTTTGCTGGGATATTTGTGATCATCAGAGGTCCCGTTAGTGGCCTGTCATGCCCGGGTGGCGTGAGAAGCGCCATGTCTTGTTCGTCTTCATTGTGGATCCCAATGGGAACCGAGAGGATCTCAGTGGGTGGCGATACCGTTTGCGCGGTGCGAAGGGGATGGCTACTGGTACTGCTATTGTTATGAATGTGTGTGTTACTGGGGGCCGATGGCATGGGGAAATCCTCGAGGGGTCGAGAGGTTGCTATCATGAGGGGTTCAGCGTCATCATCGTCACGAGTGCTAGAGCGGCCAGGTGTTTCGACGCCAGAGGTACTCCCCGTTGCATCGGTGAGGGCGGTCAGATTGGAGATGGAGTGGCTGGGGGTATGCCCGGCGTGAATACGCAATCTAAAAGATTCCCGAGCGGTCAGACCCACGGCTTCACTGCCAGCCTCCGTCATGGCTTCTGATCTGGTGTCGTCGGGGATGTCTCCTTCCAGCTCTGGCTCTGTTTCAGACTTGTAATCTTGGTCTCGTTGGGATCGGGATGTCTCTGGTGGTGAAGTCAGGACACCGTCTGGCATCGAGGGACCCGGGCCAATATCAGTGAACGTTGGCGACTTCAGAGCTGCCGCTTTCAACGGGATTCCCTCGAGCTCCGGATGGATCTCGCCAATGTCGACTGGCGCCGCCTTTTCACCTTTTTCCTCTCCACTCTCCTCTTTCTTCAAAAAGTCCATGGGCCTCCGCGGACCCGGTAACCCCCCCACAACCCCCGACGCACCTCTCCTTAACCCAGGGCGCGCTGTCACCGCCCCGCTTCCCGGCACCTCAGGCGACCACATGCCCACCTTCATCCTCAACGCCTCATTCTCCTTTTCCACCTGTTGCAACCGAGTCTTGAGTGCATGAATCTCATGCAGCAACGCCTCATTCTCCTGTTCCATTAACGTCGTTTGCTCGTCCATGATGGCGCGTTCGGTGAGGTATATGTTAACGGCATGTGCACGGTTCGCTTCGAGGTAGGCCCTCTCAGCCTCCCAGGCCGAGCGGACGGCAGCATTTTGTGCTTCCATGCGGCGGAGAGTCTCGTAGAGGTTTGGCGGTGGGGAGGAGCTCGTGGGCTGAGAGGTGAAGAGGGGAGTTGGGTGGGCGGGCATGGTCGCAACGTATGCCATGGATTCGGGCGGCGGTGAGGAGAAAAAGGAAGTCCAGAAGGGATCTTGTGGTGTTGTGTGATGGGTGCGAATGTTGTGAGGATTTGTGTGCGTGTGTGTATGTGTCTGCGCAGCGTTGGGCGCAACAGTATGGACTTGTGTGGGATTAGAAGACAAAGTGAAGAAGTCCTGCTGGTTAAGGCCAATTGGCAGCGGAATTGTCGTGGTACAAAGTAAAGGCGTGGAAGCCGGCGGTCGAGGAATCCAGTGAGTTTTCGTCTTCGAGGTCGTTGTCTTCGTCGTTGTGATGCGCCGTCGTTTATCCGTGCCAATGACGTCGTCAATCTTAGCAGAATATGTACCCAACGTCCCACTAATAATGCTAGCCTGTGATTGGTCGGTATTTGGAAACCTAAAATCAGGAAGTCGCGCTCTTGTAGCTTCTTTAGTGATTTTATCTGGAGACGTAGACAACGTCGACGATAGCAACCCAGGAAAAGATTCAGGAAGAAAAGAAGAAGCAGACGCACAAAGTGGATCTCCGGTCCAATTTATCGACCCATCGAGGTTGTCGACTGTGTTTTTAAAGTTTGAGTCTCCGCTTCCTCCTCCGCCACTACTATCAATATCAATATGAGAATTTCCAGAATCTGAGCCCGAGCCAATCGTGGTCGTCGGTTTTCCCGTCATTATTTCCCTTTCTTTGGTCCCTGGCCTGTGGTGACTCCCCGACCTCTCAGCCGTACCCCCGTTGCCAGCCGATGACTCAGGAACAACAGCAGGCATTATTTCAGATCTCGCCTTTTTTCTTGTTATTGTTCTTTCTTTTTCTCTCAAGCCTTTTCTTTTTTTTTTTGCTTCTCAACTCTTACTTTCGTCAGTCTTCCGCAACTTTTAACCCTTTTCGGGGTTGTTCTCTTTGCTCCAAATTCAGTCAGGGTTACTCAAAAATAGACAAAGGAACAAACAAGGATAATGTCGTTCTCTGATTGGCGGGCTGTTTCAAGGGTTAGGATGATCCGGGGAAATATATGGGGCTGACAAGGGCTTTAGTCGGGCTGAGAGTGCGGGGGTTGGTGGGGAGAATAACAAAAAGGGCACAAAGGGGTCCCCGTGTGACCTTATCCAAGGAAATTGATGGGGCTTAGTCCTTCGCTTTGTAATTGCCAATGAGTATTTTTGTTCGTTTTGTGTGTGTGTGATGGTCTGTGGAGAAAATAGTGGACTTTTTGGAGGCGAGAAAAGAAGTTTAGCTTGGTGAGACGTGAGCGTGGGAAGGGCCCCGTTGGCCCGCGGTGTGCCGAGTGGATCCGCTGTGGCGGCGGTTCGGGAATGGAGATGGGAATGAGGAATAGGAAATAAGAATGGGGTTTGTAATGGTGTTGGTCACGAGGAGGTAACAGGGCAACGAACAAACTGGGGGAGATGCAGGAACGCGGAGGCTGATCAGGTGACAAGTGATGAGTGGGCACGTAGCTTGGGGCATAGAGGACAGAGCTGACGGGCAGGCGGACAGTGAGTTCAAGGCGAAAGGCAAAGATCCCATCATCAGGTGTCCAGTAGGTGGGGGAAGCAAAGGCAAAGGAACAAAAGAGACGACAGATAGACAATCAACCCACGAAAAAAAAAGAAAAAACAAAATCAAGGAACAAGATCGAAACTACCCGTAACAACCCCCCTCTGTATAAAACTAAATGGACTTCTCTCCTCCTCGCCTCTCCCCTTCTCCCCTTCTCCCCTTCTCCCCTTCTCCTCTTCTACTATCTTCCCCTCCATTCCCTTCCCCATATCTCGCTCATCCCACCCGTCCACTCATCATCCCGTCTATTCCTCTCCCCCTCATCCAAACCGCTGCCCAACCTTTCTGACTCTATCCATACACATATCATATTTACATAGAAATTACATTAGCCATATGCAGACACATACACACATACAAACTTTACCTCTCTCTCACTCTCTCACCCTCTCTTTTAACCCTGCGAGCCTCAAATCCCTACCCGAGCAGACTATCACATCACAATCCCATCCCATCCTAACCCAAAGCAAGCTCAGTTCCGCTTTAGAGGAGGGGAATTCCGGCTTCTTTAGGCGGCGTGCATGCATGCAAAGGTGGGTGAGAAAAAGTGAAGCCTAACATAAAATAGCGGTTAGGCCGGGAAGGAAGGAAGGCGAAAATGAGCGGGCTGCACGGGCTGACGGGATGGTGAATAGATAGTAAGGAGATGAGGGGAACAAGAAAATGTATATGTATCTTTTATTGATGAGCCTTGTATGGTGGTGGTACGTGAGACACAAGATAGACAACGGATAGGGTTAGTGAATGGGAGGGGCGGGCAAGAGTGTGGAAATTGAGATGGAACGGGGCTCTGGGTAATGTGATACAGATGACGGAATGCGGGATCTGGTATCAAGGTTACATGCCGTTGGCGCTTTTGGGAAATGGAAAACCAAGTATGTACATCGAGCCCGATTGCATGCTATTCCTCGACACGAGCCTAATTCGGAGAACCCTGACTCCACACATGCCCTATCAGGATACTTTTCTAAAGATCACGATTATGTAATCCATAAGCCAGAACAATACCCTACTGGTATCATCCGCCGACTGAGATACCCCTCCTCCCCCACTCGCGAACTTAAAAGCTTAACACAGCCCGCTCCGCTTCCAGCAAGCCACTGATGAAGCTGATGTACACATCCGTCCGATGGATGGGGTGATAGGCCATAGGAATGCTCTGCCAACGCATGGGGGCGGATCGGTCAGTTGAGGCGGGACGGAGCGGGTAGATACAGAGTGAGGTGCAGAAGAGCTGTCTACGTGTCAAGTGGATGTGGATGGGGAGGAGGGAAGGTGGTGGAGGTAGTGATGGAGGGTTCTGGATGGGTGGATAGATGTATATAGGTATGTATGTATGTATGTGAATGTAGGTATACAGTTAGATGAGTAAGTGGTAGGAACGTACGAATGATGATGAGAAGGGGTGTAGGTGGCGTGGTAGTTAGAAACGGGGAGGAAGAAAGATAAAGAGAATTTGTATATATGCGTATGTGTGTGATGTGTTGTTTGGGCAGAGTGAGGGCGGTGGCCGAAATCAACTTGATGATGAGGTGGCGGAAGCGAACATCCCCATGCTGTGGCTTTTGTCATCCATTACCATCCATTACCTATATAGTCTCTTCTGTTGATGATTGGGTTAAATACATATACACGCACTCACATATTTATATGTATCTAAATCAAATATCAAAGTGCCGGCGATTCTAAAACTTGACCCGTCACAACGGTACGGCGACTTTCCTCCTCCTCTTTCCCTTTCTCTTCCTCATCTTATCTCATCTCATCCCCCCATGACAACAACGGCATGGACCCGCATAGCCCTCTGGTGTTACCTCCCCCCCCCCCTGGTTACCGTTGCTGTCCGCGGCTCCATAAAGTGACCGCAACGTAACGCAGCACCGTCCCTACATGAGTGTGGAATATGTCCCCTATCCCCATGTCCCTTCATTCCTGAGATTGTATATATCATAGCATATATACTTATATATATATATGTATATATGTAAAGTAACATCATTGTTGTTGTCGGCGTCCCGATTTGGCAATGCAGGCACCTTTGGAATCGGAAAGGATGGGAGGGGAAGTGGGGTGGGTTGTAAAATGAGGATTGATAGTGGGATAGGATGAGGATGGATGAGAGAGAGACGGAGGGTGCGAAAGAGGGGAAGGGTGAGCTAAGGGCGAGACATGGAATAGATAGGGCGGAGATGGACACGGGATGCGTGGACACGTCAAGGGGGGTGGGAGTTGTGATGATAATGGTACATAGATTTATAGTGAAAGGCAAGGTTTGGATAGCGATTGGATAAGGATAACTAGTCGAGATACATATGCACTATATAAGCGAACATGATATCCAAGGTGTGAGTGAGTTGAGTAGATGAGCTGATATAGAAATATCGATAGCCTTGCAATGCCTAAGGGTGCTTCTGCGTGATACCTATCTGATATGAATACATTAGCCTACAAAAAGGAACCAACAAACCAATCAATCCGCTCCATAAATGACAAAATCAAAAGCCCTGGCCCTTCATCATTCTCCAGGTCCAATTCCGCACCAACAACACCAAAAAAAACAATTTATTTCAAGACCTATCCGTCATTATCTACCTTATATATCCAATATCCAAACCTCCTCTAGTATATAAACCTTAACCCTAAATTTTACAACCCTTCCCACGCTTCCCGCACTCCCTCATCCCAACCTTCAGCCAATGAGAAGTGCGCGCTCCGCCGAAGATGAAAACCTACGTATGACTTGTAAGCTCCAGCTACACACACGTGTATATGTATGATCGGCTGGCTGATTATCCGAGCCCCATTAGGCTTTTCTTTTCTTTTCTTTTCTTTTCTTTTTTTTTTTTTTTTTTTTTTTTTTTTTTTTTTTTTTTTTTTTGAATATGGGATGGACCTCGTGATATTCCAATGAGTGAGCTGATCAGAAAGCTGCTGTTACTGAGCTGGCTGGGTTGTGGTGGTAATTTTACATATGTGTGACGTGCCTTTTGTTGAATTTTCGGTGAAGAGCAGGGGTATGGAGCGAGGAATTATTTCCTTCCGGGGCCTTGATGGATCCCGGTGGCGGATAATTTCTACAATAAGTGCTGAATACAGGAAAAGAAAAAAATAATGACCGAGTCGCCGAATCGAGGACAGACAAATAAAAACCACAGCAAATGATGAGATAAACAGATTGCCATGGTTTTCGTCATAAGGAAAAAAGACTGTAGCCGAATGTCGACATGTCTTCGTATCTCTCGTTCTCTCATTCTCTCATCCTTTCCCGCCAGCCTCACCTTACATAACCCCCATCCCATCATCTCACTCGACCACCTGAATCTATCCGCTCCCAACCTACTCCAAAATGAAGAAGAAGACGAAAAAAAAGAAAGAGTATATCTTTTGCACCAGAGCAGTTCCTATCGCATCGTTTTTACTGACCTTTCCTTTCCCACTGCGCTCATGATTCCTGTTGCTCCTCCTGCTGCCCGGGAATTGTGATCTCGCCCGGTTACGTTTGGGGATGTTGCATGAATGAATGCATCACGGCCAATCGTTATTTACGAGCTCAAAATATATCAAAGCATTCTATATAATCATGTATTTACATATGTATATGTATGTACGTGAATGGCTACTTAGATATCTATATCGCGTACTTTGCGGACTAGGGGGACAGCAGGGGCCAAGTTAATGTGTCTTGGGTGAGTGAGTGGGCTGTATATATGTATGTAGGTTGTGGTGTGGTGCGGTGGTTGCGCATGCATAGATACACATGCAGGCTTTGGAAAATTCTCGGTTTGGAGAGACATTTACATAGGAGAGTTGAATGGGGGGAGGAGGGAGGAATGCAGTAGTTCTTACACTTTTTTCTGTTCTTTTCGTTTGGTGTGAAGGGAGGTGTGGTGATTGTGATGAGTGTGAGGAGGGCATGATGTGATTTTCACCGCTGCTTTGTCTACGGGTGGTTAGCTACTTATCTACAACACAGTCCATCATAGATACGAGTAATTACATTAACTGTACATGATTATCTCTCATAAAATCATCAGTTGGTGATGTTCCAGTATATGATTATGTATAGAAAGATACAATACAATCCCCCTTCATCCCTGCTCGGTATGCACATGGGACGAATCTTGGTGGATTTGAGACGGACGGGACGGGATGAGATGGGGGGGGGGGAGGGGACAATGAGGCAGAAAGAAGAAAGAATGAGGCTTGATATCAGCTCAAGTTGTTCTTGTTGTTGGACCAAAAGAGTAAAGAAAAAGGACATGCAAAAAAGAACAAGAAAAGGAAGAAAGAAATCAGCAAGGGATGCTGCTGCTGCTGCTGCTGCGTGCATGAGTGTGCGTGAAATGTATGTGTGTCCATGTGTGATTCATGGATATTGATAATGGGCTTGCCTGTCTAGAAAAAAGAAGAAGACCAATGAACTAACTAATGTGTGTAGTAGGGACACATGGACATACATCATACCTCACACATCACACATCACACACACACACACATATATATATTTACATATATATATATATATGTAAATACACATATATAAAAGGATGTTGACCCAAGCAGACGGTACACCTCCATTTTTTCGTTGTTGTCATCTACTCGCCTGCCGCCCAAAGTAATCTCTATTTTCACTTTTCTTTTCTTTCCGAGTTCCCTTTTCATTTTTATTATTCGTGTTGTGTGTTGTGTTTAGATGAGGCTTGTGTCAACAACTGTCGACAACTAAGTGCCCAAGTCACCCACACGTAACGCAACAGCCCGCGCAGCCCAGATGGACTAGCCCAGGGCCTCAAAGATTTCTGACGTTGCCGACAAGACATTTATAAATTTTGTTCATCTGACACAAGATTGTCTTGGTATATATCCACCTTCACACCCCCCCTCACTTACGCTCCAGGTTTCTTACCTTTTGTATATCTTAGGTTTAACCAGAGAAAGACAAACGAAGCACTTGCTTATTTGTATTGTAACAAGTCATTCGTTGGAAACACTTGATCAAATTGGGATATAACTCAATTTCTCCTCTAAGATACGTCATTTATATCGCTTTTTTTACTTTTATTGCAATTTTCCTTACTCGGTTGACCTGCTGTTATCTTGTTGTCATCGTTGTGTGTACTCACCATAACCAACAAATTCCTTTATCATCCTCAACTTTTCTTTGTCTTTCTCAACTCCATCCTCCCATTCTTCCCTCTTTCCTCTTCTTCTTTTCCTATCTCCAACCAGACACTCTTCCTGGAGCAACTCCCCAAACTATTTATTGACGCTATTGTCCGTCTCTTATCTCCACTCTTCCAGCCCACTTTCTTTGCTTTCTCCTTCCTTCTTTCGTCTCCAGCCCCACGCCACCGGGCTGTTATCCCTCCTTCTGTCTTGTTATTTTGTGCAACGTCACCTGCCACTAGCCCACCTACCTCACGGAACTTTGTGTGTCTGTGACTTTCCGCATTTTTGAATTAGCATAACGTAAGAAAGAGAAGAGATTCAAATCCAAAAAGTATTTCTTTTTTATACTGTCATTTAAGGATCTTGTTTGGGGGTTAGTTTTAATTTGCCATCCTCAACATCCAAACCTCTTACAAAAACCTTTTATCTATTCTCACTTTTCTTTTCTTTCTTCCCCCCCCCCCCCCCATTCACCACTATCTATCTTACGCTCCCATCACCATGTCTCCCAATCCTCCTCCTCCGCCGCCGCCGCCCCCCCGTATCCTTACCCAACAAGACCTTGAGCGTGCCTACCCCGACAACCCCCTTCTTGACGGCATCCCCTTCATAGACCTCGCGGCCATAACCGGCCTTTCCACCCTTGCCATCCCTCCCCTCTGGCAACCCCTGTTGCACCGCCCCGTCCTGGCCAACTCCCCGGCTGCGGCCACCAATACGAATTCTGCTCCCTCCATCTCCACCTCGTCCATGGCCTCGTCCATCTCCGGAGCCCCGCCGGCTCGCCCGCGACGCAATCCGCCCAAGCTTCACGCCCAAGATCTCACTCGGCGTCTCGCCGTAATTGCAGCCACAGGCGACCGGTCTCCGGGAAATGCCCCCGGCGAACCTGTTGATTTTCTCGACCCGCTGCTCCCTGAATATCTCCCGCCCGTCAACCCACCAGTCCCCACGTGGATCCGGTACCGTAAGATGCTGATTGTACGTGGCGACTGGGGCGTCTCAGTGGAACGCAAGATGGCTCTTATCCATGAGGTCGACCTCGCGTGGTCGGAAACAGTGCAGAACTACGCCCACTTTGACCTTGGCGAGGTCCGGTCTGTCATTTGGCCGGTGCAGCCCAAAGACGGGGAGCACTACCCCCCCGAGTTGATCTCTGGCATTCTGGACCTGCGTAAGGCCGCTGACCGCGAAGGGCTGGAAGCTTACCGCAAGTTCTTTGCTCATGCTGAGCGGATGCGGGCCTACACTATCGCAACATGGTGTGACATTTGCCCGTCCATTTTGCTGTCGGTGCATCCCGAGCGGTTCATCCGACGGTGGCCGCCGGCCTTGCAAGCCAAGCTGAACGCCCTCGAGATTGAGGCTGTCACGGCTGGCGCCACGCGGTACCGGCAGGCGCTAATCTCATGCAACGAGAAGGTATCCCGCCTGATCGACTTTTACGCCTCTTGTAATCTCCTTGCCGGGCCGACGGCCCCACCTGCCCACTGGTGGCTCGCCAACTGGTGGAAGGTGTGCCCGCATGGTGCCAACGTGGTCTTCCCGGAGCTCCTGCAGACACAGCTCGACAAGGTGCGCAATACTATTGGTATGCGCCGGGATTGGTTTTGGTTCAGCCGGGCGTTGCTGTTTGCCATGTTCAAGGAGCACACGCTAGCGACTAGGGAGGAACTGGGTGAGTTGCCGAGTTTGCGGTATCCGCCTAAGCTGGTGGAGGAGATGGTGCACATCTGGCGGGGCCGGTTTGATATTGGGTTGCAGGCGGTGGAGGATAGGTTGATTGAGGCGCTGGCGAGGTTTCGGGCATGGCAGGAGAACCCACGGACAGCCAACATTGTGTACGGGCGCCAGTTTGTCTACACCATTCAAAATCCTGTGCTGTTTGAGATTATCAGTGGGGTGGATGCGTGCCTAAACATTCCGCCGCCTGAGTGTCCGCCGCCGTCGACATTTGGATACGGGCAGGAGGACCCGAGTGATTCGGATTCGGATTCATCGTCGACTAGTGCTGTTTCGTCAATGTCGTCACTTGACATTAACAACAATAAACAATCGGCCAAATCGACGCCGCGCTCGGAGGTGTCGGGCCCCCCGTCGCCGGATCCCAATTTGCAGGAGGAAGAAGAGGAAGAGGAAGAGGATAATGAGTATTTGTTTGGCAATGAGGACGGAGAATTCGACGGGCACGATTCGGAGGGGGGATCTGATTGGGATCCGGATGCGAAGCCGACCAAGGAGGAGCGACGGTTTGAGTCGCAGTTTAAGGAGCACTTGTTTGCACCGATTAAGGGGGTTTTGGATTTAGCGCGGCCGACGGTGGGGGGACGGGTGGTGAAGAAGAGGCGGACATTGCCACGGAGGCTGAGTACGCTACGGATGCCATGGTGGATGAGTGAGGATGATGATTAGGGTTTTAGGGCATAGGAGGGCATAGGAGGGCATAGGAGGGGAGAGGTATGTGATTCTTATGGGAATATGACACCTTGTGAAGGAGGGTGTAGACTCTTTTTATGGTTGCCATATTTTTTTTTTTTGGATAATCGTTTATTATTGTGTATGTTTTGTGGCCGGTTGGGGCTGGTGGTACGAAGATGAAGGATGCCGGTGAAAGTGGGACCGGATTCCGGGATCCTTGTTAATGGTTGATGATGTTTCGGTAAATGCATGAATCTGAATTGAATTGAATTGAATTTTTGTGTTTAGTCGCACGTTGTGGTGACATGAGGTTCTTGAACCCATCTGGGTTTCTGTCCTGGTGGTCATCGGCTACCTTTACACATGGTTAGATTCATTTCTAAGGGGTCAACCGACATGCCGTTGCACAGGGGGACAATTCACAGCATTCTCTAACAAGTAGAGATCCTCTCGGGATAACGTGCACCTTGTTTTAATCTCTGCCATCAAATTTCAGACTTGTGGTCATGGTTAGATGGTTGGTGATCGCGGGTTGAAGAAGGTCCTGTGTATACATGTAAATGGGATGTAAATGAACGCCACAAACAGTGGCATTATGACGATGTGGACAGCGGTGGTGGATAGGAAAAGGTGCCGGGATGGGCCCTGGGGAAGGGAGAGGGATGGGAGGGGGGAGATGTATACGAGAAGAGAAGGAGATGCAGATGAGAAAAATGTCACAATTTACGGAAGAAATTGTGTGGGCAGAAGCAGCAAAAAAAACAGACAGGTTCAGGTTTGCAGGACGATAAAAAGATTAAAGAAGTTGAGTGGCAGTGGTATTTGTCTAGGAAAGTGAAAGTAAGGGGTCAGGGGAGTAATTGAAAAGAAAGAATTGAAAAGGCAGGATTGACGATGGACGATCAATGAGGAGGAAAGAACCTGTGTATGTACCTGGGTACCTGGGCTGGGAAAATGCCACCAAGAAGAAAGAGAAGAAGCAAAAAGAAGCAGAAGAAAGAATATCCACGGAATATCCATCTTCATTTTCCCATCTTCATTATCTTCATCTTCATGACACAAAAAATCACCATCGTGGGCCATAACTCGCCACAATCGTCAAAACTTCCATGCCCCTGCTTCAGCTTTCCTGCTTCTTCCTATTGACTTTATATGTAGTTTCTTCTCTAGCCTCTCAATAATAGCTTCTTAATCCCATCCACACAGCTTCGTCTCAGCGCTCTCTCTTTTTTACCCACCTCAATCCAAATCAATCACCGCTGCTTGTGCCTAGTCACGACATATACACATCGACTCAACTTTTTTTTTTCTGTGCATCAACTCTGTCTTCGACTTTCGGCATATTCCCACTACGTGTTCACTTAGCATACTCCAACATTAGCCTTTTTCTTTTCTTTTTTAGATCTGCATCACCGCCCGCGACAAAACACTCGTTATCCCAATCCACCCACCACCCTTCCAATGGCCGAATCCCAATAAACTCCCTCCAAGACCACCCGGCCTTGACACACAGCCCACCGGGTCCCTCTAAAACCCACAACTCTTCCTCCCATCATGTCCCTCCTCTCCTTCCTCCTCGCCTATCTCCTCGGCGGTCTCACCTTCTTCCCCCTCGCCCTCCTCGCCCTCCTCCTCCATGCCCACCTGACCCTCCCCGCCTACACTGGGCCCTCCCACGATCTCTCCGAACCCACCTCGCTCCTCGAAGCTGAAAAGAAAGCCAAGGAGCTCTCCGCCCGCCGCGCCAGCGATGCCGATGTCGCCTCTGGCTTCTTCGCCGTGTGCCGAGAGTACACGCCCGCCGGCATCAATGCGAAGCCGCTGGAAAGAACAACACCAGTGGGGTCGACGATGGTGGCGCCCGCAAGCCAGAGTGTCTATCAGGCCATGTACAAGACTTTGTTTGAGAGGAACAAGGGCGCTCAGAAGGAGACTGAGAATACGGCGGCGAGCGCGCGGCCGAAGAAGGCGGGCAATGTGTTTTTTGTAGTTTTGCGGTAGGTTTTTCCTCCCTCTCTGTCCATCATCAGTCACTCTCTAGTACTTCGTCGGCACATCATCAAGACTCAGACCAGCTCAACTAACTACAGATCCCCCCCTCCTCCTCCCCCCCCTCAGACACGGCCATCTTATGCTCTTCGACGACGAGGAGCAGCTCGAGGTTCGCCATGTCATTTCCTTGGCCCATCACAACATCTCCATATACGGCGGCCCCGACCGCGTCGTCCCCGAAGGCGAACTCTTTATCAAGCGCAACGCCATCTGCCTTTCTCGCCGCACCGACTCCCCCGACTCCGCTCCCGACTCTACATCGACCAAACCTTTCTACCTCTTTTGCGAAAACTGCTCTGCCAAGGAAGACTTTTACTTTTGTCTCCTGCGCAACCAAGAACACACCTTCACCAGCAATGTCCGCCACGTCCCGCCCCCACCGCAGGCCTTCGAGATCAAGGACATCATTTCCCTAGTCCAGAAGCTGCACTCGACCGAAGATCACAGCCAGACGCGCTGGCTCAATGCCTTTATCGGCCGCCTCTTCCTTGCTGTCTACAAGACCGACGACGTCCACAACTACATCCGCCGCCTCCTCATGAAGAAAATCTCCCGCGTCAAGACCCCATCTTTCCTCACCAACATTGCCATCCGCGGCATCCACACCGGCGAGGGCCCCCCCTATATCACAAACCCCAAGCTCAAAGAACTGACCGTCGATGGCGAATACCTGGCTGAGGCCGATATCAAATATACCGGCAACGTCCGCGTCGAAGTCGCTGCCACCGCCCGCATTGACCTCGGCGTCCGCTTCAAGGCTCGCGAGGTCGACCTGGTGCTCGCCGTCACCCTCAAGCGCCTTGAGGGCCACATGCTCTTCAAGGTGAAGCCGCCCCCGAGCAACCGCCTTTGGTTCTCTTTTGCGGCGATACCCAAGATGGAGATGGAGGTGGCGCCCGTCGTCAGTTCGCGGCAGATTACCTACAATGTTATCTTGAGGCAGATTGAGAATCGCATCAAGGAGGTTGTGGCCGAGTCGCTAGTGCAGCCATTTTGGGATGACGTGCCGTTTTTCAGGACGGAAGACAAGAAGTGGCGTGGCGGTGTTTTCGAGAGGAATGAGGCCGTGACTGAGGAAGACAAGAAAGTAAACGAGATGAAGGAAACTGAGGCTGGGGCCATTCAGAACGACCCCGCGGTTTTGGAAAAGCAGCAAGAAGACGAGCCGCCGGTGGAGAAGATTGCGCCAATCGAAAAGAGCCATACTTTTGCCAATGCTGATTCAAACGTCATACATCGGCGCAAGGTCTCGGGAGTCTCGGCTTCGGGAAATGACATTGAGGGCTTTGGCTCGACGTCGGCGATTGATCTTGGCAGCCACTATCCCCCGTCGCACGCGCCACCGCACTTACCGAGACTCTCCAGTTTTGCTTCTAGTGACACAGATAAGCTAGATGCCGCCGTTTCCGCTTCTGCTTCTACTTTCGCTTCTACTTCCGCTACTGCTGCTACTTCTTCCGCCTCCATTTCCCCGCCTACTCCTGCCGAGCTCCCCAAGACTCCTGCGCGCCCCTCACCTTCTCGCAAAGCCTCTGTCCAAGTCGACCACGAAACACCACCCGAGCTGCCGCCCCGGCGCCCCTCCCATGTCAGCATGCCCTCGCAATCTGGCGTCAGTTCACCTCACCGCACCAAGTCGCCTGTCATGTTGCCCCAAGAGGGAGTCAGCGAGCCGAATCTGCCGGATATGGACAATGTGATTGCCTCGCCCGCCCGGGTGCACTCTTCTGGCCCTGCGAGCCACAATAAGATGGCCCCGCCTGTCTTCCCCGATCAGATCGGCTTGGAGACGGAGCCGACGCCGTATGGGGGACGGAGGGGGACGGTTTCTTCTCTGGACTCGGATGGGAACAACTCGCACAGCGGCCCTTCAACGGCTGCCAGCAATCTTGCCAAACTTAACAAAAGCAACACTGTCAACTCGATAAAATCACAGGCGGGATCCTTCTTTAGCAAGACCATGGCCTCCATCACGACGCCCTCGTCAGCGTCATCAACACAGTCTCTTAATGGGAGCTCAACAAACCTGAGTAACATGCACTCGCGAAATAACTCGGCGTCCCACGTTAGTACAGGGTCGCCGTCGCGGTCGAACGCCCGGGCTGACTCACGGTTCTCTGCACATGCTCGGAATGGCTCTTTAACTGATCTTGCCGAGATGGCACCCAACAGCTCGCACCCGCACTCCCCGGTGCGGTCCGGGTCGCCGTCGCGGGACTCTGATGCTTCGTTCTCACCGGTCAATGCTCCCAAGCGTAATACGCTGGCCGCCGTGACATCTGCTGCCGTGCAGGCGCGCAACTGGGGGATCAAGGCTCTTGCTAGCCGTAAGGAAAATAATAATTTAGCTCATTCAAACGGGAGTAGTCCTGGACATGGGTACTCGCAATCATATAGTCAGCCCTCGATTCCCATTGACCTATCTCAACCAATGGGTCGTGGTCAGCCACTGCCGCCCATTGGAACACCATTACCAGGACCTCAAAAGGGGCGGATAACAAGTTTGCCCGGTCCCCAGAATAAACGGCATTCTCTGAATGTGTTACCCCCAGGATCCACAGTTTCAGGGTCACCCGCTGGTTTTGGAAACGGCCTCTATAGTAACAACTCCACCACTAGCACTCCCGTTATCACAAACAACAACAACAACAATAACAATAACAATAATAATAACAATAACAACAATGCCAGCGCCACCATCGACACCGCCAGCCCCACACGCATCCCCTCTCCCCTCCCCCTCCGCCGCACCCCTAGCATGGCTTCCGTCGGCTCCAATGGCCCCCGTTCCCTCTCCCGCGCTTCCTCCCACCAGTCACTGCGCCACGCATCCCCCGTGCAACGCCGCGCCTTTGAAGAAGGTTCAATGATCCCCACAGTTGCCGATCCAGCATACTTGGTCGTTGCGGCCCCCGAGGAAGGGTCAGAGCCGAGTACGCCAGGGGGTGAAGACAATAAAGAGATAGAAGGGGAGGTACCGGGGTTAGTGAAGAAGAGGAGTTATAGAAGGATTAGCTATAATGGTGGGGGGGCGCTGGGGGGGAAGAGGTCGTTGTCGATATTGAGGGATCGGGATCAGAGGGGAGGGGTAGCGGAGGAGGGGGAAGAGGGGGGGAATAGATGAGGGATTGTGTTTCGTTATGTTTCTTTGTATATATATTTTTGTTTTTAGAGATATTTCATAGATGGAGTTTTGGTGTTGCCTTATGGTTTCTACTTGCAATTGATGAATTTATTCTCACAGGAGGATTGGTACTTTTTGTTTATTACTGATTCTAGATTGAATGACAATAAATTTTGTAATGGACTGAATTCGTAGCGTATGACTGACTACTTCTGAAAACTACCGCTGTACTTAGACCCAAAAACAAAAACAAAACCCTTCTCCATCATTATCATCATCATCTGCCCCCTTAAATCGACATCGTAAAATCATGCTCAATCCCCGGTGTCACACTAGCCATAAACTTCAAAAAAACCACCAAATACTGATCCACCCTAATCGCCCTCTCCTCCCTCGCCTCACTCTCCTCCACCTCCTCCCACTCGTCCCCTGCTCCCGCAACTCCTGTTTCTCCTTCGACTCCTACTTCTCCTCCCACCCTAAAATCCACCCCTTCCTCCTGACTTAATTCTTTTGCCCTCGCCATCTTTTCCCTCCGCAACCGCAACGCTGCCTCCGCCCGATCCAACATCAACTTCATAACCGACGCGTGCTTGCACGGATGAATCGAGGCCATTTTGGCCGAGGAGAGGAAGGGGAAATTTTCAATGGTGACGGTTTTGTCTTTGTAGTCGCCGATTATGTCGTCCATCATGGCGGCAGGAGGCAGCGGTTGGCCGGTGGGGAGGAAGCCAGAGAGGTAGAGGCGGGGAGTGCGGTAGAAGGGGGAGTACATTATGTAGAGGTTGTATGTGCGGCGACCGCTAGTTCGGGGGGGGAAGAGATGAAAAGTTAGTAAAAAAAATCATGATAGGTAGTTAAGAGAGAAGAGGCAGTTGTGTCATTAAAACTCACCCAGAGACCCCATCCGCTTGCTCGTCGCGGATAATCGCATCGTCGTCCTCCTCATCCTCCATATCCGGAATATCCTCATCCTCCTCCACCACCTCCCCCTCCCCCACCACCCCCTCATCATCTACCGTCCGAATCTCCTTCACCTTCAACCCCTGGCTACTAACCATGCCTCCCGTCCTCAGCCACCCGTCCTCCCCGCCCACGCCGTCTTCCCCGCCTATGCCCACAACCGCCTCTTCATGCCCTGCATCACCCGCGAAATCCTCATCCAGCCGCCGGTGGCAGGGGACGTTCTTGGTGATGAGGAACTGCTTGTTGGGGGGCAGGTGGGAGACGGAGAGGGCTGGGGACTCGGCGGGGGACCAAGACCAGGTCGGAAATTTATTGGTGAGGTAGTCGCCGGCGAGGAGGAATTCTTCGGGAGAGATTTGGCCGGTGGTATAGAAGTTGGAGGTGTTGGTAGCGGGGGTGTAGCGGTCGCGGATGGTGTTTACAGTGCTGTAGAGGAAGTTCATTGTGATTGGGGTGTTCTGACGATGATTATTGTGAGAGATAAAGCGCAGTTTGATAAGAGGTGCGAGCAGATGCAGTCGCGGGGTGCGGTTCGTTAGGTTGCGATGCTGTGAACTTTGGGTCGCGAAGTTACTGAACTCGATCGATCAACAAATGTATCTGCAATATACCCGATACCAAAAATATATGAAATGTTAATAGAATCAAAAATCCTTCCCAGGCAGCAATCAGAATCCAAAAAATTTCAAGATATAAAAAAAGGAAAATCAAAGGGTCCTTCTACAAAAACCGCCCTTTTAACCTTCGTTGACGTCGGCTCCTCTCTCGAAACTCCCCAAAAGGCTATAGCGAATGGTAGGTATGGTGGGGTCATCAGCCAGCCCAGAATGATGACGATGGCAGCCTCTTTTGTCAGCGGTACCTTCTGTTAACGATTACACTGTTATCTACAGCGTTGGCACTAACAGAGGAGACTATAAAGATAGGGATCACGCTGGAGTCTAAATCTGGGAAGACAGAAGAGGCTATTCAAATCCTGGTCAGACAGGGCAGAGAAAGGGAGTCTAGTAGAGTGTATTGTTTTAGTGAAGGCAAGCGCTAGAATGAGGTCATTAGGGGTGTTTATTGGGTGTACGTGATATGGTCATGTGGTGTTTAACCCTAGTGATGACCTTGGTGTCAAAAATCTTAACATCAATCCTGCATCATTGCATTTCAACATTAAATTCTTGCAAAAGGATAACCCAGCACATTTAGTTAATGGAAGGATTTTTTTGGACGGCAACATTGAGGTTCATGATATTTATGTATTTTTCAAATCATGTATTCTGGTATATATTATGTCTGATTCCTTCCAGTAGCTTCCATATTGTGGGGTTTAAACTTGAGACTGCACAGAAATTCGATGTACCACTTGTAGAGTGGACATTAAGTTACCTCTAGAAACAACTGTCCAACACTAATCTCTTGCTAATATCTGAACTCCCTGTTGGAACCCGAGGTAACTATTGTGGAAGAAAAAAAAGAGTGGCTGCAGACAAGGACAAAAGGCTGAGAATACGTATAAAGGGGGAAAAAAGGAAAATTTGGAAGAATCACCACATTACTAGCTAGTCTGCAATCAGAGTGCCTCATCATTTCATCAACTTATCGAACTTTGTTGAGCTTTAACTCCCGCGATACGCCTTCTGGACTACTCCGGTATCTGATCCAAGTGCCGACCCAAGATAGAAAATTACCTGCAGTACTAAAACACACATATTACGTCACCGGCACAAAAGGAACAAAAAATTGGGAACTTGTAAATTTTTTTAGATGACCCTTCAAGGGCCTCTATATTCTTTTTTTCTTTATTCGCGTAGACTGACGTAAAAGCCTTCTTTGACCATCAGGTTCACCTTGTCCATCCCCATCATTCTCAGACGTAGTAGAACTTCGGTGACCAAGTCACAAGCACGCATGGGAAGACAGGGCTTGTGCCAGATTTCAAGTGACAGCCACGAGTGTCGATCCCTAAAAAATAACAAATCCCTTTTTTTGACCCATCTAACGCCTCATGATATAATCCGTAAAAACATCAGTGACGCACGACGTCGACTGCCCCGGCCTACCATGTGTTTTGCCCAACCAAAATAAACAACCCTGAAAATCAAAAAGAGATTTTGAACGCTAATCAAATAGGCGAGCGGTTTACTCATCATCCTCGGCATCCTCATCACCGCCCTCAGCAGCCTTGGCCTTCTTTCTCCGGACACGGCCGGGGCGGCCAGAGCCGAAGGGAGAGTTTAGGGCAAAGTCAATGTGCTTTTGAGAGTCCAGACGAACAATGAAAGAGGGAACGTTGACAATCTGCTTGCCGACACGGATGTGGCGCTGACGAATCAGGACACGGGCGTGGTGGATAGACTTGGCAAGACCTAGCTTGTAGACGCAAGTCTGGAGACGGCGCTCAAGGAAATCCTCGACCTTCAGGGCAAGGACGTAATCGAGCTTCATGCGGGACTCGTCAAGGACACCAACACGCACGAGACGGCGAATCAGGGCGTTACCCTCGAAGAGACGCTTGGGGTCCTTTTCATCTAAAGTCAGCAGCTCACTATTGGGAGAATAATTGTGGTTAGCATTGTGGTCTAGATGAGAAATTGACGGGCTGGTTTGGAAGTCCATCCCGGATAAGAAAAAAACTTACCGAGCAGCACGACGAATCTTAGAGAGAGTGAGCTGGACGCGCCAGACCTCACGCTTGTTGCGGAGACCGTACTCGCCAACGAGCTTAAGCTCGGCATCACTATACAACACAAAAATACCATGTCAGTTTTCAATGATCACTCGACTTGACAAGAGACAAGCTCTCATTCAGTGGCCGGAGATTACTGACAGACGGGCGGCCTCGAAGGGGCGACGAGGAGTTCTAGAGGTCTTGGAGTAGGACAGACTATAGAAGAAACGTCGGTTAGTACATTGTGATAGAAGAACTTGATAACATGAGTGCCGGTGATGGCATCATAACTGTTAGATGGCGCATAGGAGCACTTACGGAGCCATTTTGTCGGTTGGTCTTGATGGTTCTACAGAAAAAAAAAAGCTCAAGAATCATCAAGTTCAATTTAGTCAAGTCAATATCTGGTTTACAAGGAATATTGACGAGACCCGCAATTCTTTTCCTAACATGCACCCTGGCCCCACATCCGAAGTTTACCCCGCCAGAAAAAAAAATTGTGTGTGGGCTGAGCCCTGACTTTGGAAAAAAATAACCCCAAACAGGCAAGCTGCTAGCAGAAATTGCTGCTGACTAAGACAAAGTCTCCACCACACGAATTCTGTATTGTGTCCCAATTTTCGACTGGGACTACTGTTTCGCTCCTGAGAGTCTATCTCCGAGGAATTTCGAAGTCTGAAGAAAGAGAATCATCACCATCTTCTCAACAATACTAAAATACCATCAAAATGGGCAAATCCGCTGGTCTTCGTTCGGGCACTCGCGTATGTACTATTATTACTCCGACTTATATTTCGTTTTTCCGTTGAAATTGTTTGACTCGATCTCGCCATTGATATTATTGCGACTGAATATTCGTTTCTCGGCACCAGGACTTTTGGAAAGCTATAGGGAGGCCAATTGAGAGAATTGTGTTGGGTTTATGATGTACTATCAGAGTGGACGATACATTGATAATTTCAACTTGGGAAAACGCCACAGAAAAAGTTCACATACGATCAGCCCGGACGTTATGCTGACAGTTGTTATAGTATGCCTTCTCTCGCAACTTCCGCCAGAAGGGTATGATCCCTCTGTCGACCTACCTTCGCCAGTACAGAGTCGGTGACATCGTCGACATCAAGACCAACGGTGCTGTCCAGAAGGGGTAAGGAACTTTCTCGGAATGAACTCGACAATACACGGCATACTCTATCGATTCTATCGACTATCAGTTTACGATTTCAGGTTTGCGAAACAACCTTAATGGACCTGGACTATATCGCGCAGCATTTGCGCGTGATATATGACCATATCTCACTCGTGCCAAGCCCTCCATCACCGACCGAATGAGGCGTTCTGGTTGAGTTGCCGCCGTCTGATATCTGACTGCTGTCGTAATAGAGAGTCGCCTGCCCGTCAAGTTAATCCGAACGGTCACCTCTGTTTCAATTCATGACTAACAACCGCCCACAGTATGCCCTACAAGGTCTACCACGGCAAGACCGGTGTCGTCTACAATGTCACCAAGTCCGCCGTCGGTATCATCATCTACAAGAAGGTCGGCTACCGCTATCTCGAGAAGCGCATCAACGTTCGGATCGAGCACGTCTCCCCCTCGCGCTCCCGTGACGACTTCCTGCGCAGAGTCAAGGAGAATGCCGAGAAAAAGAAGATTGCTAAGGCTGAGGGCACCCCTCTCCAGCTGAAGCGTCTCCCTGCTCAACCCCGTGAGGCTCGGACAGTCTCCTTTGCTGAGAATGCCCCCGAGACCGTTACCCCTATTGCCTACGAGACCACGATCTAAAAGGAGAAGCTCAGGAAGAAGTGATGAATCAAAAAAAAAATACAAAACTCTTTCTTTCTCTTTTATATTGCTCGGGACTGATTATGCACAAAGGTTGGACAGAAGTTGGAATGCCTGTTTTTGTATACTGAAGTAGATACAAGGAAAGGGATTCTTGTCAGGTTGGTCACACGTTATCAAAAATATTCATTGTTTTTTGCTTTCGTTTTCCATCGACTTTTGTCTTTTGTTAGCCTGTTGATGTGATGTGAATTGTATAGATTGATTGATGCCTTGTCAAGTTTCTGGTCTTGTATATCTAAGTCGGGGGACAGTAGGATCTGGTCTGGAAACATCGGCCCCGTGACCGGCTGCATCAACCTTTCCCAAGACAATGTCCAAGCTGAGGATGGGTATGTTGTTTCTTTTTCACTGTTGAACGAAAGATAAATTTTTAGGATACCAAATTTACAAGTAAAATATCGAAAGCAGACTCCAATGCATCGTGTACTTTCATTACGGGTATTATATGTCTATAATCAATACATAACAAAATATTGAGAACTCCCAAACACAACTCAAATCAACTCGTCCTTGCCCAGATACTCTGCCATGGGATCATCGGCAGCAACCTTTTTCTTGCGATACTCCTCCAGTTCCTCCTCCGTAACGCCATCCATCATATCAGCGGCCGTCCTCTTCTTTGTCACTGCCCTCAACTTTTCCTCGCCTTCCATAACCTTCATTTTCTTCTCTTCTTCTTCCCCCTTCTCCTTCTTATTTACCTCTTTGTCCTCCCATTCCTCATCCCTCCCTTCCGTAATCGTCAACATCCCCTCCCCCGTTCTCTGTCTCTGTGACGCCTCCCGCGCCTGGATGCCATCCTCCCCGGTACAATAACTATTCTTTATAAAAGAATGACAACACCGATACCCCCACTTAAAGTCTGCCCACCAGCTCCCAAAGACACTTGTATGGTTATTCACCAGCACATCTTCTGCATACCGACTTTTAGCCACGTGCCGCGGTGCCCCCTTCACCAACCCCATCTCATCATACTCGACAAACGCTTCATTCTCCGTCACTGCCGCGCGCCTCAACGCTTCCGGCAGCCCCCTTGTCCCATCCGCATCGTCGCCGTCTTCATCCCCATAGTTAACACCGTACATTTCTTTCAATAATTTCTTCCTCTCGGCCTTCTTCTTTTCCTCTTCTTGCACTAGTTGCTTTCGCAGAATCTCGCCGGCTGTGGGATTCGCTTGCATGTGTAGCGACGTATTGCCCGACATCTCCTGCTGTTCCCAGGCATATCGCTGCGCCTTTTCGAATTCGCGCGCGTCGCCGGAACCCCGCATGAACCCTTGCTCGGCAAAGAGCTCAGCAGCCTTGTCGTTGGTGGCGCCAGCATCAACGAGCGTTCGCGTTTTGGGGTCGTATTTCGCTGAGTCGAGGTCGAGGTTGAGGAGGTACTTGGCCGTGTCTTCTCTAATTCGGAGTTGCCGGGTGGCCGTACTCTGGTGCTTGGACATGTCGTTGGCCTCGGCATACTTGTCTCCTTCATCTTCTTCGCCTTCTTCTTTTGATTCGCCACCGATCCCGCTGTGAGCGGCGTCACTCTCCTTGATCTTCCTCCTCGCCTCCTTCTTTAAGACTTCTAGCCTTTCGTGTTCCTCAACCACCGCCATATAATCTTTTGCATCATACCCATTCCATCGATCCCTCTTAGCATCCCACCCCAATCTGACATCCTGAATCATTTCATCTGCCTGAATATCCTTCCCCGTCCACTTTGCCCCGCGGGTGCGCGGCCGCGACAGGCAATCCTTCTGCTTGTGTGTCATGGCGCCGCAATTTTCGCAGGCGCCCTTGCGATACTTGGTGGCGGCGGGGCCGGCCTTGCGGCCGCGGTCGTACCACTTGGAAGAAGAATCATCAGATTTCTTGTGGAGGCGCTGGTGGTCGAGGTAGTCAGTGGTGGCGGAGGTGGTTTCGTCGGCGGCATAGAAGGGGCGTTTGGAGATGAAGGAGGGAATGTAGATGTTTTCTTCTTTTTCGGTGGCGCCGGCTTTGGAGTGGCGGTTGGGTGGGGGGGGCGGCGGGGGGGGCATGTTGGCAAGGGGTTGAGGATTGGTATGGAGAGAAATGTGGGCGGTTTTCTGTGTCGATGAAATTTTATCGGGTGGCCTAGATGAGTGGTGATGAGTTTGCGATGTGTTGTATTGTATGCGGTGCGATGGTGAAGTTGGCGCGCCAGGTCTTATCGGCGGCTATAAAAATTACGCCACGCGTGGCGGGTATTCGGGGATCTTGATATGTATGTGGCTGACTAAAGGGTAGGTGTTGTCTTTTGAGAAGTACACAAACAGTCCTTAATCTCTTGTAAAGGTGTAGTTATGCTCGGTCAAGAAAGGAGAAGAATTTTTTAAGAATCAGAGTGAAAGACAAAGTCAAATGAAAATTATGCGTTGGTAAGCAAAGATCATGTCAGGCTACTAGCTATCATATAACAGACCCTAACATGGGTTATTTAAAATCCTAACAATGTGTTTAATACCCAAATCCTACCATGAATATCTATCTCAACTTTGAGTAAAAACAATAATGCAATAAATAGCATTACCTTGGTTACAAATCAGTAAAAGCACCAAGTGATCAATCAATCCAAAATCATTTACTAAAAGCTAGCACCCCCCAAATACGAGATTTCATTTGGTAATTTAAACACTCAGGGATCATTAGTTTTAATCAACAATCACATAACCTAGTGATGAGAGCAAAATGATATCCATATGAGTTTTCTTGATATCAAAAACTACACTCAAACATAATTTCATGACATTATTCTTAGAAACAAGAATAACAATAACAGCCGGTTTCCCCGTGATTTTGGCTTTGTCAATTTATGAGGCCATGTTTTGTTGCGAACATGATCGCATAGCACAAATACGAGGTCAAGATATGTTCACGAGTTGATGTAATGGAGTGACTTTTACAGGGAAACTGGTCAACTTTGCCCACGCGACATAGTAAAATGGCTATAAAAAGGATGCTTTGCAGCAAGTCTGTCGTGCCAACAAATTGACAATGTTATTGATAAAAGAGCATGAAACACGTGATTTTACTCTGGGGTTGGCTAGGGTTATGAAATACAGAATTGGCACATTTGCTAATGAGTGACCATTTTATCTATATCTAACTCAAGTTCACAGAACCCTGTAACATACATAGATAATAAGCCTTATGATATAAGAACCCTTGAGGATCTACAATAACTCTATGATACCTAAGAAGCACCTGCAAAGCCTGCTTCTTGTCATAGAAATTGTGTGTATTGTGGTTTTTAGAAGGTCTCGCGTTTCAAGAGGGTGGTAGCCCTATATCACATGTTGAGAACGCCCTCCATTCTTTACAAGTCTTTGATAATTGCCTTGTTTCTGAAAACTCTTGCAATTGCGGCCCATCTCAGTAACCTATATATGTGAGAACCCTAAAGCCCCTATTAGGAAAGCACGGCTCCTTCCGCGTGTAAATGACATCTCAGGATATTCCCGTGTTAGTCGACGAGTGTACGCACTTACAAACTTGATCCGGAACTTAGGCAGCCCCAGTTGACTGATGAAAGGGAGTTACCCGGGGCACTTTTATGCGTATTTTCACGTAATGGGGATGTTTTATGGATCATGGTTTAAGTCAAGAAAGCATCATTGAATTATAAAGACTCTTTGTTTCTGGTAAATAATCAATTTTGTGGTCTCCCGGGCCCGGCCGGGCTTCATCCAATATTGTCCATTTTCACAGTAACTAGAAGTACACAGGCTCCGAGATTATTCACACTGATATCTTGGGGCTTGTTAGAATGATCTATGGCTGGACAGGCTCGGGTGGATTTGGCCTTCGCTCTGTTTTGGCTTGGTTTGGCATGAGAGTATATGAAGTGTATGCCAAGGCTTCGTTTTCATGAAAAAAGCAAAAATAAAAATAGAAAGTTGAGGAGTTGTGACATTTGAAGGGGCGGACATGGGTTGGGGTGTAGAGGTTTATCGAAGCAAAGGCGATCAATCGGGGGTCAACTGGGCATGTTTCACTGGGCGCGGCGGGAATACAAAAAATAAAAGGAATAAAAGAGAATAAAGGTGTTTAATTGTGCAGTTGCTTATGGAGAGCGAGTGGCGTGAAGAGGGTGAAGAGGGCGGTCATGGGGCTGAAGATGTGGTACGATGTTCTCCCCACAAGTTGAACCCCACGGGGATTTTTCTCTCTTTTTCTCTTTTTACAAAAGCACCAATAAAAACACAATTTATTCCTCTTTTTCTTTCTGTGTAAATCACCCGATCATTTCATCAATGTGCATCCGCCAGAACGTGATTTTCCAGTCTCTGTTGCCCTCGTGATGCACCATCTCAACGAATACAGCATAAACACACGCCGCTCTTAAATTTTCTAAAAAAAAGCAAGGTAAAAAAAAGACATCATACACATCTTGCTCCCGCCAAGCTACGTCAAGAAACCAAAACTAACACTTGGACCATCTTGGTAAAACCTGACCCAAGAAATGTACATGATCTAAGTTTAGCTGCCGCAGAGGCGTGTGCACGTTTCCGGCAAAATGATTTAAAAAGATGGAGGGCACCCAGATAGAGAGACAACTGACATCTCTCAACTTTACATCTGGTGATTGACACACACTCTTCATCTTACAACTCTCTAACCTCCGCCAAAATTTGTGAGCCCCCGAGAGCACACACCACCCCTTAAAATGACCTCCCACCACTATCACCATCACCCTTCCATCTCCTCTCTCCTCGCCTCCCCCTCTCCCGCCTCCCCTACAATTCAACACATTGAGGACGCCCTCCCCTCCCCGTCATACCCTCTCAACCGCTTTGCGCCTCCCGCCTTCCCCCTCTCCGCCACCACCATGTCGTCGTCCCCTGCCATTCACATCGAGTATGTCGACCTCCACAACGTCTTCCTCCCCTCCCCCTCCGACTATGACCAATACACCCGCGGCCGCCCCCGCCACCGGCAGCCTCGCAGCCCCAATTTCCAAGTCCCAGACACCAATCAGTACCAAGAATACTCCGGAGATGATGACGACAACTACGATGTCGACTGCGCCTCCGAGTACTCCTACACCTCCTCTCCGTCAGATGACGGCCAAGAACACGTCTCTGAGCTACCGCCCATTAGCCCCGGCGCCGCTCCCTTTGAATTTGCCCGCCAGCACCACGTGCGTTCCCTCATGGCTGCCCTGCACACATCCCTCGCCGACAAACTAGCCCGTCAACTTGCCAAGCAGCAAGCTCGCCAGTCCGCCGCCCGCGACGACGCTCAGCAGCGGGCAGCTAGTGCCTCCACATCTACCACTACCAACACCACAGCCAACGCGAACAAGGGGAAGAGCCTCCGCATCCAAAAACAAAAGCCGTCCGCCATCTTCGTCGCAAAGGCAAACAATGACTCTACCCGCGGTATTGCTTCCCCCGGCTGTCTCGCTCCGCCCCCCCGCGCCTACACACAATCCGCCCGCCGCGCCCTCCGCTCGCCGACATCCCCCTCTTTTGCTTCCGCTTCTGGTTCGTCGACCTCTACCGCAACGCCGACGTACATTGACAGATCGTTACCGAGGTCACCCGTTGTTTTAGATTATGACACGGCAGAGGATACAGATAGCGATGTGGAGCCATTGTGTATGATGGGGGGTGGCTGGGGGGGGTTGGTGGTAGAGGGGCAGCGGGAGGTACAGCGGGAGCAAGAAGATGACTCGGAGATGGATGGGGTGGTTTTTGATTTGCAAAGTCCGAGGACGTTGGTAGGGAGTGAGGGGGGGATGGAAGAGGAGGAAGAGAGGGGGAGAAGTTTGACGAAGTGGTGAGGGCTGGTCTTACTTTTTTTTCTGAGTGCTTTGCACAGGTTTGCACAGGTTTGAACTTACTGAAATTACTTGCTGTCTGGACTGCTTCTGTCTTTTTTTTTTCGCTTGGCTTTGCGTTGCCCCTTGCTCTCTGCTTTGCCTTTCTATAGATACATCGACAGCCCCCGCGGCCCGCCGCCGTGAACAATGACATGTTTTCTTTCTCTTTCTTCATTCATTTTCTAACTTGCACTATGACATCCATCTTACCGTGACTATGACCAGTGATATGTCTTCACTTACCAACACCCTGCCTGCCAATCAAACCTAAACGCACAAGCCACCATCTGAAACCTCACTCACCCACTTACAGATACCGCAAAAAATAATATTTTATAATAACTAAACATATATACATACATAACCCTCCACATAGCCTCCACGTTACACAATACCTAAAATCCACCCATAACCCAGGAACCTCAACTTATCCACTTTATTCACAAGCAGATCCTTACATCCACACTTTGTCTACAAATGCACCCAACCGAATCCTCCCTCCACCCCTCCCTAGTACCCCACCCTCATCATCTCAAACCTCTGCCTCTCCTTCCACTCCTCCACAAACTCCTTCGCCTCCGCTTCCCCCATCTCCCATCCCCCATAATACTCCGGCACTACTGGCACCACGCACCTCACCCACCTCATCGCCACTGCGCCCCCCAAGCATGCCGCCTCGCCGTGGTCCCCCGTTTCCTTCTCTGCACCCCGCGCAATCCCCTTGAGCGCCTCGACCGCAGGGTACACGAAGTCGTTGGCGCCCCAGATGGTGGCGTCTTCATAGATGTCGCCGGGGAAGCTGCGGGCCCAGTCGGCGAAGAGGTTGATCATTTTTTTCATGGCGGCGTCGACAGTTTTGTGGTATGTGATTAGTTCACCGAGGTCATCATGGAGGTAGGCCAGGCCTGCGACGTGGTCTAATGCCTTGGAAAAGATGTAGGCACACGAGCACACGGTACCGAAGAGGACGGAGTAGTCGGCGCGGCGGCGGGGGGAGGAAAGAGTTGTGATGGTGTGGTAAACATAGTCGAGGGTGCGGTGGTGGAGGGTGAGGCGGCGGGCAAGGAGGGTTTGCAGTTGGGAGAGCATGACGGGGGGGACCGGTTTGTGAGGGGGGTAGGGGGAGAGGGGGGGAAGGAGGGTGGGGATGGGTGGGGAGCCGATAAGGTAGGGGTGGCCCAAGAGGGAGGCTGCACGTGGTGTTAGTTTTTGACAGAGGATGTATAGAGTAGTAAAACCAGAGAAACTCACCTAGAAGAAACACAGTGTTGTGTACAGTGCCAATAAGCAACCGGTTAATCGCCACAATCTACATACACCTTGGTCAGCATCATCCATTAATCGACATTTCCTCAAGAACAACTCAAGTCTTGCTCTCTTCCTTATTCCCTTCCCCTACTCACATGGTCATCCCTTAAACACTCCCTCAACAATGCCAACGCCATCACCTTCCTCCCCCACTCCACCGCCCCCTCCCCTACCCACCCATCCACTACCTTTTTCACCTCCGAGTCCCTCCCCATCCCTGTCCCTCCCACTGCCAAGCAAAACCTCGGTACCTCACACTCCACCACCCTCCCGCACTCCCCTTTGACAAACACCGCTGTTGTGTCATCCTCGCCCGCCCGGAACTTGTACACTGGCAGGAGAATCTCGGGGATCGCTGGCATTCCCTTAGGGGGGAACTTGCCGATGGACACGGTCACGGGGGGGTCAAGGGCGGGCGATGTCGGCATGGTGCGGAAGGTGGTGGCGGGGGCGGGGGGAAGCGAGAGGTCGAGGGTGTGGTGGAGTGTGGTCGTGGTGGCGTGGAGGGTGGTCAGAGTGGTTATGGGGGGGAGACGGGGGGTTGTGGGAAGTTGTCGGGGGTGGATAGGGTGGGGCCAGACGCTGCCTTTCCAGGGGAGGGATACTGTGGGATTCGTTAGCTTCTGAGTATAAGTGTATCTTTGGTGATGAGGAAGACATACAATAGGGCCTTTCCTGGCACTTCTCAGCCGGAGTTTCTATCAACCAAGTTAGTCATACTGCGCAAATACTGTCGTTGTAAGACTCCTAATTTACTATTAAAGACTAGTTTGGCACCGAAATCGTGCAGCCTCATCGACGGCACGTATGGAACATACTCGGGCGTCGGTAGCGTGTTAATCTCCACAAACATCTCGTACGGCATTGCCCGGCTGATCAGCCGGCGGGGACGGTCCGGAGAACCGGGGGTGATGGAAAACTCCATTGTTGAGGTACAAGTGGAGATGAGGAGTTGGATGATAGGAAGAGTGATGAAGAATAGGTTTGACGGAAGATAAAGGTGGAGAAAACTGCGACAGTGTGTGATGGGTCTACAGGTGTAACGGTAAGATGTACAATTGGGCATTGCCGGTAGCCGGTGGTTTATTTATACTTGGTCGACACATTACTATGTGTATCTTTCTCCGTGATACACATACACACACACACACAAAATAGACTACAGGCAACACACCAATTCGAGTCTTTTGTTTTTTTAGCCAAGATTGATGAACAATCTCGTTTCCCCTCATAAACTGCCGAAAAGAAAGGTAAAGGTATGGATGGTACTTTGACTTTGTGCTTGATACACAAAATACAAGATACACACACTCCTTCCCACACTCACAGAAAAAAACTCACCGACACAATGTTAAATTCAACAAGACAGAAAGACAAAAAAGAAAAGCCATCCCTTAGACCGCTGCCCGCTGCTCGGTGTCCTCGGTATGCGGTTCGGGGGCAGATGTCCCGGGATGGACGGGGGTGAAGTGCGGAGGTTTAATCAACCAATTTATCATAGACAATTCACTACACGGAGACACCTGAAGCAAACATCTACTTAGGTGTATATCCCTATATCAAGAGCCTGCGGGATCACCATATTATCAAATAAATATACCAAGAATGTTCTAGCCCGTAGCCTGGAGGCTATTGAGATTAGACGGGCGCGTAGCCAAAGCACCGCACCTCACCTGATGCATATTGCTTTTGCAGGATGATAAACTGATACATCAGACTGTTAGCAGATGCCAGCAGATTTTCCTCTTTTCTTTTTCTTCTCATTCGTCTATATGTATCAAGACGATACGTATTGTCGTCTCACTGGCTGGCTGGCTTATCGGGCTCTTGTTTATTCGAGAGGTTGGGCTTAATGATCGACTGGTGACGGTGACGGTGACAGTGACGATAGTGACGAATATGACGAGGCTAGAGAATTCGTGGAGACTGAATAAAAACTTCAAGGCGGTTAATTACTCAGTTTGTGTGTGTGTATGTGTGTGTATGAAAACTGACAGGTACAAAGACGTGGACGTCATAATGGCCACCACGATGATGATACTCATTGTTCATACACAACAAAAGACATATACATACACATATACACCTGCCATGTCTTCTTCCTCCGTCCCCAAGCCTATGATAACAACAAGACCTTCCTCTCTCCAGCACTACCTCCAGATCCCCAAATACCTCGGCCCATCGCACCAACCCATAATGGCACCCCTCATAACTATCATCCCCTAATGTCTCTCTCCCCTCCCTCTCTTGCCCCGGGCCTTCGGCCTTGACGACGTTCTCAACCACTTCAACTACATATTAACGCCTCCAAGCTGCATAACACAGAATCCCGCTACTGCGACCATCCGTGCCAACTCAGCGGTCTACAAATGTGGCTCGATATCAAAATATGCAGCGTGAGTGATTAACTGTGATTCATGTGAATTAACTGGGAGAGAGAACGATGAAAAGGTATTCTGCAGACGGTGGGCGGCGAAAGCTGGGCATCTGGTGAGTTGGCAACGCAAGGCGACCCGGAGCCGAGACCGAGACCGCGGTCGGGATAGGAAACTTTTGGACACCTTCGGTTCGGTCTTTTTTTTGTCGGGTTGTTTCATTTTCCTTCAGCTACAGGAGCTGGTATTGCACTGTCTTCATCACATCCGTCTCACTCTCCCTTCACCGGTTGTTTTCAGAATGACATTGTCTGTTTTCTCCGTAGGACGCCCCCCCTATTTTGCTTGTTCATGCCCGTTCACTCCTTTAACACACACCCATAACAGTGTACTTTGTTTCTGTTTTGCTGTGTGGAATTTTGTTAAATAAGAAAAAGACAAATACCTTAAGCTGAATATGCACAATGCCTTAATGCCCGGATTGGGCACCGCCGGCTAAGAGGTGCGGGCGGCTATTTGAGGGTAGTGATGTGAAATGTCAGACGTTGACAAATATCGACAAATTAAATTAAACAAAGTATGTCAAATCGATGACATCATTTCTGGACCAAATGATAAGCCAAATGTCTGTTCGCTCCAGTCTGACATATAATTATCTTTGCCCATCAGACTATAACCCTCCACCTCAATCGCGCACAAAATTAATTGCTCTCATGAACTCACAAAATCACACCGTGATCTTGGAACTTCATCGAAGCCCACCAACGTAATATTCATCATCTCTGTAGCATGAACTCAGGAAAGAATGAAAATTCTCCGTAGGTACCTTCCGTCACCAAACCCATCACGTGATTGCAAAAAGCAAGAAGGTGTACAAAATTGGCACCATGGTGCTAAATTTTCAATCTTCTAAAAAAAAACAATATCATTGCGGTTATCAAAGACTAATCAGATCTATGACCACGTGGATCACAGCTACGGAACGGTTCGGTTCAGGTTGAATTGATTAGCGCAATGACTTGATTTAGGTGAGTCGTGGGGATAATACCTTCCGGGTTGATCCAAGTTGGGAGTCACCCATTGTCTGGGTGATTGGCAGAGCCTGGTGCCTGACATGGACAGTATCACAAGGTTCAAGGGAAATACAGATTGACTAACAAATGGGTGCCTATAGCAACATACCTAGTAACCAGGCCGTGAGCAAGCCTAGAAGTGAACAATAGAGAGAAAGTCATCTCCGTGACCTATAGAAAACTACCCATCGCCATACGGTGCCCCCGCCATGCCCCCGTTCCGCTTCCAGTTGAACTACATTGATCACTACCTAACTGCACCTACGCAGCATGACCCCGTGCTTCGCAATGATGTTGCCGAGGAGCATCGGCGGTTTCTGCCAAAGGTGCCGGTGATTCGGATATTTGGGATTACGGAAGGAGGCCAGAAGGTTTGCGGACATGTGCACGGGATGTTTCCGTATCTTATGGTAGAGTATAAGGGTGGACTTGGAACCAAAGAGGGTAAGTTTTTTTTCTTTTTTTTTCGCAGAATGTGTGATATATCGTATCTCTGTAAAAATTAAACTAATTTCTAACATTGCCCCCCCCCCTAGTTAATTTCTACATCTTCAAACTCCATGTCTCCATCGATCGCGCCCTTGCCCTCGCCGTCAAAACCCCCGTTCCCCCACCCCACTGCCCCCCGCACCTCCGCGACCCTAAATTCGTCGCCCGGATTACCCTTGTCAAAGGTACCCCTTTCTACGGCTTCCATGTCGGCTACCGCTTGTTCCTCAAAATCTACCTGCACAACCCCAGTCTGATGACCCGGTTGACAGAGATGTTGCAGAACGGAGTCGTCATGGCCACCAAGTTCCAGCCGTATGAGGCGCACATCCAATACATAGCGCAGTTTATGGTTGACTATAATCTTTTTGGGTGTGATTGGGTGGATGTGGGGAAGGTGTTTTTCCGGGGGCCGGTGCCGATGTCGAAGGCCGATCTGGGGACGGAGCTGATGACTAGTGGTGACACCGAAGGTGTTCCAGTGATCTACAACACAAGCACCGTTGACCCGGGTTTAATAACAGAGGACTTTGCATTGCCCCGGCTATCGCACACCCCTCTAGAAATCGATGTCCTAGTTCCCGACATCCTCAACCGGCACTGCGTCCCCGAGCGCCCGGTGCACCACACTTTTTCCCCGCCTCCACCAGGAACGTACCCGATGCTTGTACCTTCTCTTGCAACCCTATGGAAGTCTGAAGAAGACCGCCGGCGCGCTTCAATGCCTGCCGGATCTGACTCGGATGCCTCCCCGTTCCCACCCGAGGTCCTCGCGAGCATGAGACACAGCGGTGGCCCGTTGCCGCAGTTCATTAATTCGGAAGAACAACGGGAGTGTCTGGCGCAGTTGGTAGAGGCCGAGTATGACTGGCGGGCCAAACCGGAGTGGGGAGATTTTGTTAAAGGATGGGGCAAAAATGACGGTGTGAGGACGGTGTGGCAGAGCGTTGAGGATCTGTACAAGGTGAATTTAAGGGTTGAGTTAGGGTTAGACCAGCAGATAGAGAGACCCAACCAGCCGCGGGCGGAGGCGGAGGTTGATGAAGTGAGGTTAAGTCAGAGTCAGGTGGTGCCTGAGGATGATGAGGACAGTAACCGGAGGGTTAACAATGACCCCGGGGGTGGCCCGATATTCAACGCTGAGGTCAGCGAAAAGGTGCCGGAGGTGACCGAGGGTGATGTGGAGATGTTAGTGGAGAGCTTCCGGGGATTGGCCAAGAGTGATTTGGCCACTTCGAGTACTTTATCGGAAGTTCCGGTGGATGATTGGCTGCTTCGATTAGCCGGAGAAGAGCGATTTTCGGGGCAGCAAGTGGTAGAAGGCGTGCCTTTTTCTCAAAGAAAAAGGGGATTTATGATGTCACCGGGAGACGGTGATGGGAAGCGTCTGAGGGTGGAAAATGAGGACAGGGACCATGATAGGGCCGCTTCTGAGGATGTTTTGGTGGCATTTTATGATTCGGGGGACCCTCGAGATCCCTTGGACACTGGTCATGGTGGGGCTCCGGCATTAGAGGCCTGGACCCCCTCAATGAAGAAGAGTGGAAACGGAACACGGGTGTCTACAGACAAACTAGTTGCGTTTAGCATGACTCCGGGCGATTCATGGGTGAATCTTGACGATTCCTTTTCGGCTTGGTCTCCCGATGTCTTGAGTTCCTTGTCAGAGCGGCCTCAGGCAACGCCTTCTGCGGCGAGTGATGTTAGTTTTATGGATTTCTCGTCTCCGATGGTGCGCCGCAGCAACCTTTTATCTACCCCGAAATGGCTCGGTTTGGCCAGTTTCCTGACGTCACAAAAGTCTGCGGCGTGGCCCCCATTGTCGCCATACCCGGCCTGCAGAGGAACCCCTGGGTCGACGCCCAGGTGGCAGTCTTCACAAAGCGGGGGCGGCCGCGTAATTTCACTGCGATATTTGAAACCAGCGCCTTCAATTTCAGAGGTTTATTCAACATTTGCAGAGCTAGGCATCCCGGAAGTGGTGCATCAGGGGCCATATTACGGGAACGAGCGGGAGGTTCCAGAGAGACCTCGTGAGTACGGAGGGCGGGAGTTTATGATTAAGGGAGTCACTCTGCCATTTTTGCCGGAGTTTAATGTGGGGTGTTATGTAGATCCCGAGGCTGGGAGACCCTCGGTTCAGGAGATGTCACGAGCCGGGTGCGGAGTCCGGAACTGGGAGTATTTTCCACCACCGCCTAGTTTTGATGAAGTAAGGCGCTGGGCGGAAACGGAAACACCACCGGGGGATTTCCGGGCCCGAAGAACCCGGTACAGGTCTCAGATTGAAGGCCCCACCCCTAAAAAGCATAGTGGGGCCTCAACGTCGCAGTGGCGGCCGGCGGCCGGGATTACCGCCGAGGCCCGGTCGATGTCTATCATGTCCGTGGAGGTGCACGCCAGGACGCGGGGTAAACTAATGGCCGATCCCGAACATGACGCCGTCCTCATGATATTCTGGAGCCTCCAGACTGACGAGAGCTACTTCCACATCGCCGACGACCTTGATCCGGAGCCCGATAGGCAGGGTATCATCTCGGGCATTATTGTGGTGGAGGACGCGGAGCTGGCGCGCACGGAGCTTGGCCTCCGAGTGCAGAGGCAGACCGGGTGGATGGTGGACGTCGAGGAGACGGAGCTGGAGGCGCTGACGACCTTTGCAGCCGTAGTGCAGCGGTACGATCCGGACATCATCACAGGTTACGAGCTGCACGGGGCCAGCTGGGGCTATCTGCTAGAGCGGGCCTCGGCTTTCTACGAGTATGATCTCAGCTCCGATCTCTCCCGGGTCCGCGCTGACCCTGCCAAGGGCCCCACCCGGCCGGACCGTTGGACGTTCACCAAGACGTCGACTGTCAAAATCACCGGGCGCCACGCCATCAATGTGTGGCGGGCGATGCGAGCTGAGATGGCGCTGCTGAGCTACACGGCCGAGAATGTTACATGGCACCTGTTGAATCGGCGGATTCCCCACTTTACGCCGGCGGTACTGACGGCCTGGTGGAACTTAGGAACATCTCCAGCGGCTTCGTTTACTGGGGGCAACCGGGCCCTCTCACGGCTACTGCGGCATTATCAGGTGCGGACGCTCCTCAACCTTGAGATCCTTGAGGTCAATGAGCTTATTCCACGGACCCGGGAACAGGCGCGCATCCTCGGCGTCGACTTCTTCTCCGTGTTCTCCCGCGGCTCCCAGTTCAAGGTAGAGTCCATCATGTTCCGCATCGCCAAGCCTGAGAACTTTGTCTTTGTGTTACCCAGCCGGCGACAGGTCGGCGGCCAGAACGCCCTCGAGTGTTTACCGCTGGTCATGGAGCCGAGATCGGGCTTCTATGAGGACCCAGTGGTGGTGCTCGATTTCCAGAGCCTGTATCCAAGTATCATGATAGCTTACAACTACTGCTACTCCACCTTTGCCGGGCGCCTTATTGGCATCGGCAAGACGGGGCTGAACAAGATGGGCTTTACCGAGTATCAGCGGCCAAACCGGCTGTTGGAACTACTACAGCCCAACATCACTATCTCTCCCAACGGCATGTTGTTTGTCCCGCCGACGCTCCGCGTGTCACTGTTGGCCCGCATGTTGCAGGAGCTTCTCGAGACGCGCCTCATGATCAAGTCCGGCATGAAGACAGCCAAGGACAATAAGCCGCTTCAACAACTCCTAAACAATCGGCAGCTGGCCCTCAAGTTTCTCGCCAACGTCACCTATGGGTACACCTCTGCCTCTTTCTCTGGGCGCATGCCTTGCGCTGAAATTGCCGATGCTATTGTCCAGACGGGCCGCGAGACGCTGGAACGGGCTATTGCCCTGATCCATTCCCGTGCCGACTGGAACGCCGAGGTTGTTTACGGTGACACTGATTCCCTCTTTATTAAGCTCGCCGGTCGCTCTAGGGAGTCTGCCTTTACCATTGGCCACGAAATCGCTGTTGCAGTAACGGCCGATAACCCAAAGCCTGTCACCCTCAGGTTCGAAAAGGTATACCATCCGTGCCTACTGCTCGCCAAGAAGCGCTACGTCGGCCACAAGTACGAAAGCCCCGGTCAAACCGTTCCAGCCTTTGATGCCAAGGGCATTGAGACGGTCCGCCGCGATGGAATCCCCGCCACGCAAAAGGTTCTTGAAAATGTTATTACCTTGCTCTTCAACACCAAGGATCTGTCTCGCGTGAAAAAATACTTTACCTCGCAGATAGACAAGACACTGGCGGGGAAGGTAGCAGCAAAAGATTTTCTCTTTGGGAAGGAGGTCAAACTGGACACATATTCGGAAAATGGAACCTTGCCTCCCGCTGCCTACCTCGCAGCCAAGACACTCCTGCAAGATCCCCGCGCTGCCATGCAATACGGAGAACGCCTACCATATCTGATCTTGAGTGGGGCACCGGGCACAAAACTAAACGCAAGGACGGTCTCTCCGAGTACTTACCTCACCAACCCCACAGCGCCTATCGACTATATTTATTACATCACCCACATGATCATCCCACCTGTCGATCGAGTCCTCAACACCCTGGGCGCCTCCTCCGAAAAATGGTTCGCCGAAATGGGAAAGAAGCAAGTCACCTTCCAAAATCCTGCCACTACCGGACTCGAACGCTACATGGCCGTATCCTCTTGCTCCGTCTGCCACACCAAAGTGTCCACCCCTCCCAAAGTTGGCGACGCTGTCGTGTGCCATCGGTGCTATGCCCGGCGGGTCGCTTCGCTGATATCCGTGCAACGACGTATGTCGAGGATGGCAAAGCGAGTCACGGAGCAGGAAAATATCTGTCGAGGATGTGCTGGGGTGACACGTGGAGATGAGATTGATTGTGAAAACTGGAGGTGCGATTTATTCTGGGACGGCGTTCGGGCGAGACGAAAATGGGGGACGGAAGGTAGGATTCTGGAAAAGGTAGAGGGAAAACTGCTGGATTGGTGAAGGTGTGAAGGTATAAAGAACATCGGACGATAAAAATTGACGATCAATTCTGTAAGTATAATGACGTATGTACATGTCATGATTAAATATAGATATAGACAAACATGACAAAAAGAAAAATAACAAATGTTTGACTTTAGAAACCTGATAAAACCTTAAAATCTAAACCTAACAAAAAATCAAGGAATGACAAAAAAATAAACCCTATCCCAAACAAAGGAAATCAAAGCCCACCTCAGACTCCTCAATGCCGCCCCCTCACTGTCCTCTCCTCTTCTTCCTCTTCCTGCTCCCCATGGCTCCCATGGTGATGGTGATATCCATGGAAATGGTGATGATACTGATGATTCTCTTTGCCATGGCCATGACCATGATCCCGAGCATGGCCCCACAAGTCCCCCCTGCTCCCCCAGCGACCCCCCCTCAATGTCCCCACATCATGCTTCCCATCACAGCAAGCCCTCACATTCTCCAAGCCGTTTTCCCTATCAAGCCCCACATAGACAACCCGAAGATCCTCGGCTGAATCATGTGCCTCATCCTGTTCCATAGTTGTCGTCGTCGTCGTCATCGTCGAGTGCGTCGCTGTATATGATACGGACGCCCCAGATACGGCACCCGATAAGATAGACCGCTTCTTACGGAGAGATTGGGCTGCCAAGTTATTTGAGCTGGCCCGGGACCTCAACGTTGAAAACGCATTGTTGATCCGGTTAGTCAGGGTTGAATAAGACTGTTTCTTCCCTAAGGCCCTCTCACGATTTTGCTCCGCAGTCCCCGTCGTCGGGAGCACAGGAACAATCGTAGGGCCATACGCAGCGACGGCTTCTTCCTCGCGCCAGTTCTCAGTATTCTCAACACGCGCAGTGTTCCCCACAGTCTCTCCTGGTTCGTAGACGAGACCGGCATTGATGTTTGCGCCAACGCCGCCACGGTGGAGTAGATAGCTCAGGGCGTTGAACCAAGTTTCATGGCGTTGACCAGTCTGGCATGTAAACTTGACGGCACCATCACCAGTCATCAGAATCATCGACTTGCGATGAAGGCCAGGCGGCATTGGATTATCATCAGTAGCAACGCGAACCGCCTCGATTCTCGACGCCTTACACACGACTTCGCCCTTGCGGGACAACATCGGGTTCTCATCGCACCAGAATAGCATACGCATGTACGGGTGGATCCAGAAATACCGTCTCCTTCTCGTCCCGTGTTGGTCGCCATTGCGCCCGGCCCTCCGCGTATACTTCCACACAAACTCGCCAATCATCGTTTCTGTAACCGCCATCATCATTCTTGGGTCGGCCCGACCATAGCCCTCCATACCAAGGAGGTCTCTTGCCATGTCAAAGCGCTGTTCGATTTCAGATGTAAACGATGACACAGACGATTGTTGACTGTGGACAGTGTTCTTGCTTGGCGTCTCAAGGTATCCAGGTTGCTTCCATCTCAAGCTACCATCACCACGATCTCTAGAGGTGGCATGGCCGGACCCAGCAGGCGTTCTGGGGCGAGCAAGCGAAGCAGACCGGCGCTGATGGTGACTAGAAGGTGGCAAGGTGCGCTCCCTAGTGCGTCTAGCCTCATCCAGACTTTGCCGGATACTTGAGCTGGCTGCCCGCATAACTCTAGACACAGACGTAACCTCTGCATCCTCGCATCTCTGGCCTTGGCTCATCCAGTCATCGATGAGATCCGACGTGACCGTGGTCTGAACACTAGAGTCCACCATCTTGGACTTGATTCCAGAGAAGCTCCGGGCACTCTTAACAGAGTTTCCAGCAACTTCCTTCAGAGGTCTCAAGGCCTCAGGCGTCTCCGGTTCAGGAGTATTCCGTTCACTCTGTCTTGTCTCATCCTCGGCAATCACCACATCCTCATCCATCTGATCCTTACTAAACAATGCAGCGAAACGCTGGCCATCATCACTAGTCAACCCTGCAAAAGGGTTCTCAACCCCCAGCGGCATGACGAAGCCTGCCCGCCTAGGACTCAGAGGCTGCGGGTTCATGGCGACAGAAGTCAACTCTGACATCGACAATCTAGCTGAAGAGAAACTTTCCACTCTCGGCGACACTGAATCAGCCTGAGATGATCTTGACAGAGAAACCTTGCGCAACTGACCGTAATCTGCCGCATTATTCGGCAACTCAAATATAGGCAGGTTGTTCGACGTTTTCCGCTTAGTCGCAATGGGCTCAACATTAATGCTAGAGAAGCTCAGTCCACTAGCCGTCCGCAGCTTGGGAATGTAAATCGAAGACGACCGTCTGGAGCTCTGGCCGCTGACCGGTTCAGTAGCTTCAGCCATGACACCAGAAGTCCCGTACTGCACACCGGCTCCTCTGGACGGCGGCGGCGCAGGGAAAATATTCTGCAAGTCAAACGCTGAGATGCCAATTGGCGAGTACATGGCAGGAGGAACAGCCTTAGGGGCCAGGGGAGTGTGAGAGACCTTGGAAATTCCCAGGTCTGGAGCAGGAGACGACCGCCCAGACTCAGGCTGAACTGTCGCATCGAACAGCGACGACAGAGCTAGAGCCCGCGGGACGAGAGTACGATTAGCCCTCTTGGGCGACATTGACAGGTTACCCGCAGGTCTAAACGTCAATTCCGGTATACCAGTGGCCTCTCTGGGCACAGGAACTGGATCCTCATCGTACACTGCTTTCCAAACAAACGACATGCGGTTAGGCTCAGAAACAGTCTGCTCAATGTGAGAAATTCTTAATTCAGGTACACGAACGGGTGCTTCCCGAGAAGTGATAGGCACCGGCCACTCATCACAGCTCTCAAGCGAATACATGGGCAAAGAGCTCGAGACGACATGTTCGCCAGAAACAGGAGCCTGTGACTGCACACCAGCCAGAGGAGAGAATGACAATGCCTTAGAGAAGCCCTTAAGTGGTTTGTGGAACTGCACAGGCTCATCCTGAGTAGCTTGGACTTCCGAAAGGTTCAGAGTAGGCCAGTAGCCCGAGGCAACTTTGATAGGCTCATCACCATACTCAGAAACAGATACCATCGACAGCGGCCGTTCGATGGGCATAACAGGAGTAGGCGCCTCAGTCTCCTCTGAGATGTGAGAGACAGAGAGGGTAGGGAGGGTGATAGATGACTTGCGGGCCAGAACAGGGATCTCCTCGATAAACCCAGCGACCGAGTAAGCAAGTGAAGGAGTTTCACGACGTCTAGGAGGGACGGCGATAGGAGCATCATTGATAATCCCATCAATGAAAGAAGTAGTAATCTCAGGGAGAATCACAGGCTCCAGCGCAGCAGGCTCCTCGTGCTCAAAAGTAATGCCCGACACTGAAAGCTCCGGAATAGGAGTGATAGCCTTAGGCATAACCACCGGCTCATGATGCTCAGCGACGCCCATCGACAACGATAGAACTGATTGAACCTTGGCAAGAGCCGGAACAGCTTGAGGCTCATCCTCAAGAGCGGCCATGCCGCTAACAGCCAGAGTCGGCTTCACCTCCTTGGTGATCACGATAGGTTCAGAGTGCAAGCCGTCAACGGTTGACAGGGTAATCTCAGGCTTGATAACCACCTCCTTCTTGGCAGGAATTGGTTCGTCGACAGCCAAGGAAACCTTGGACATGGCCAAGATGGGAACAGCAGGAGCCAACTGTCTAACCGGGCTGTCACTCCTCTCCTCAACTTTGTAAACACTCAATTTGGGTGCCGGCGGGGCCGTGATGGCAATCGGCTTGTCATCAACAACCGGCTCTAACATGACTACGCTCAATAATGGCATCTCGTCTTCACTGAGATCCCAGTCGTCAAAGTCACAGTTGACCCCTGAATCAACCATCAACCGCTTCATCGAATTAGGAATCTGCAGCATCCGGCCCCGATTAGGGTCAAACGGAGCCGCCGACAACATGGAAATCTGCTGCGGGGAAACGGATCTGTGGTACAATGACTGTGGCGACATGGTTCCCTGGCGACTAGGCGTTTCCAAGAACGAAGAGTCATTGTCCGACTGCATATCCTGCAACTCAGCAAACAGTGACACATGCCCGACTCCATGCTGGGGTGTCCCGGTAGTACTACTGTTGGTAACATAGCTGGCCGGCGAGCTCATGAAGTTGGGCTCCTCACTAGCGGTGCGAGATCTGCGACCCATGAGACCACGGCGTTGTTGGCTCATACGGAATCTGTTGGTTGGGAGCGAAGGAGTGCGAAGAATCATGTCGCCATCCTCATCACCAGAGTTGGAAGTAATACTGTGGAAGGAATCACGAGCAGCACGAGAGCTGATGGATCTTGGTCTGCGACGAGATGCAGCAGCTTTGGATGGGGATTCAGTCTCAGTCAAAGCGTCAGAGTCCTCTGAAATATCTTCAGCGCCAGTGTAGAAGCCAGTAGCATCAGTACCCGTAGGGCTCATCGGCAAATCAAGAATATCTTCCTCTTCGTCATCCTGCGCTTCATCAGCCGTCTCAAAAGCATCACTAGTATCGTTTACATCAGACTCTATAGAAGACACAACCGCATCTGCATCCATATCTTTTGTCTTGTTAGTCGTTGGACTAGGGGTACCGAACAAACGACGGTTGGGACTAGGCTTCACCAACCCCTGGTCATCATCATCGTTATCCTCCCACTCTTCTTCATCAAGCAGAATCTCTTCCCTACTTGATCGGTGAGTACCCAACAAGCGCGTAGACGGCTTCCGAAAGTCTCTAGAGTCAGAAACATTTCTCTTCTTCCGAACCGTAACATTGGCATTCGCGGTATTGGTGGGGTCCTCACGCAGTTTCTCGAGCTCATCCCTCAGATCCTGCAGTACTCTTCTCATCTCCAACTTCTCAGTCTTCTCGCGATGCAATTGTGTACGTTGACTCTGAATCGTGCGCTGGGCATGCATCAATGAAGTCTTGAGAGTCTCGGATTCCAACATAGAGTGTCTGGGTGTGTTCTTGACAGGAGAAGGGGGTGGTGAGTGTTCAGGAGTGTTGTTCTCGGGCACAGCATCAAGTTCTTGATCAGAAGTAGTATTCTCATCAGTCCGCTCCAGAACCCGTCCCCTGGTCATGGTAATAGCACGAGTCAGTTCCAAGTTCTGTTTAGTTAGGTTATCGATTTTGCGCTGCATAGTCGCACGGTCCAGCTCAGCAGTAGCAATAGTCCGCTTCGCCATACCCAGCTCAATATCGTGCACCTTGGCCTGCGAAGCCTGCTCTTCGAGCAACTTAGAGTGAGCGACCTTGACTTCGTCTAGCTCCCGTTGCAGCGAGTTACGATCAGTAGTAATAATCACTAGCGACTGATTGAGTCTTTCAAGTTTATCATTTGCATCCTTCTCGTGGTTCTCAAGTTCAAAGACTCGAGTCTCGAGATTCCAGTTTTCCTCACGGAATCTAGTCTCGTTCTCGTCGTGAGTCTTGAGCCGCTTATGCAAGGCCTCTGTTTCTTCCTCAAGTTTCGCATTCGCCTCATTGAGATCTCTCAACTCAGCTTCCCGTTCAGAAAGCAATGCTTGTAATTGTCTCACTTGCTGAATCAAAGATGTGCTGATATCGGCTGCAAACTCAATATCCTTGATGCGGCTTGTTGGTTGATTGCGTAATCTGCGATTTGACGGAACGGTCAACTTTGTCGGGGACCCAGCGGCTGTAGACTCGAATTTTGATGGTGAAATAGATCGCTGTAGAAGAGAGAAAAAGTACCTCAAATTAGCAAATGAGATCACACCCTCACATGTTCCTGGCAATCCCTCCGTTTGCCGCAGTCAGACACAAAACTTACTCTGCCCCGCGCTTCTGGTACAAATGGTGACCCATTTGCCGGGTTCTCGTTACTGGGTACTCTTTGTCTAGGCATGAATGCCCGTGCAGTTTCCTTGACGACATCATTAAATTCCTTTTCAATGTCATTGAGCTTTGTCCGCAATTGCGGTGTAATCTCAACTTCACCCTTCATCTTCTCTACTCTATTGAGCTCCTCCAAAACCTGTTGCCTCTGCTCAACCAACTGAGTCCCTAGCCGACCAGTCTCTTCTAATCTCTTCTCAGTCTCAGCCAGATGCTTCTCTAGCGCCTTCCTCGCCTGCCCCAAGCTTGCACCCGGTCCCAAACCAAAGGCATGCGCGTCAAATGCCGCAAAGCGTTGCCGCATCCCTGGCCGTATCGGAGATCCGGTGGGGTTACCTATGGGTGATGCCGATGTAGAGTCGGCGTCTATGGAGGCGTCTGAGGGGAAAGTTTCGGAAGTTGGTGAGGAGAGGTCATGATGGAGAGTGGTGGTGTCTGTGAAAGGGTCGGTGCCGCCGGCGAAGGAGGTCGCGGCAGCAAGGGAAGGTGTTTGTCGCGAGAGTGGCGACATGGTGATTAGAGAACTATTAGCATGGGCGGGTGGCAAATTGAAGGTGTAATATAGTGGCGCGTGAGCGGTGATGTCGTAGTGTGGATTATCAGTATCGGATGAGCGATTGTAGCAGGATGCCAAAAGTTAATAGACGTGACGATATCGTAGATCACGTTATCGATAGATTGATGTATGGATATCAACAATAAAAGAAACTCCAAAGCAATATCTTTACCCAATTCAATCCCCAATCTAACAAGATTTCGAAAGATGCCTTGTAAAAGAAACAAAAGGAAAAAAAAAGAATGAAATGCCAATCTTGTGACGATGACAAGTGCTGACCAGTCTGATCAAACTGACAAAAAGACTTCAAAAAGAACGTGAAAAAAGCCCCAACTTTCTTCCAAAGCTGATCAACCGACTACGCAAGTTTTTGCCGTGTCTTGCCTATGGGCCCTTTTTCGTTAATGGACTGTCTTTTGGGGACTTTCTTTTGTTTTTTTTTTGCCAGGAAAACAAGAATCTTGTGACTGCCGTGAAGCTAGAAATCACGACGAGGGTGATAAAAGCTGATGGTAAATGAGAAGATGCATATAGTGCAATCACAAGTCAGCCAATTAGCATTGAGGGTCGTGCGCCACCCGGATGGATTTTAACAGGATAGGAAGAGGGTACGAAAGACAGAAGTTGGGTGAGTGGTTTCTATGTAATCGGGGAATATGCAAAATAGGGAAGAAGGGATGGTGATTAATGCAAGTAAAAGTTCTAAACGTGACGATGCAAAAAAAAAATGAAGAAAAAGAAACAAATGAATGAATGAATTATGCCAAAATGAAAAAAAACGAACGACAACAACAAAGGGAAGGAACAATTAGTGTGATGTAATGGTAAATTTCATGTATTTACAACAAAAGAACGACAATGGAAGACTAGATGATAAAAAAAGAGACAAACGATTCAAGACAGTTCGCGCAGACCGGACGACATGGCTTGTTGGCTATGTCATAGGTCTATCCTCTTTCTCTCTCTCACTTAGTCTTTCCCTTGTTTCTCCCTCACGCGTTTATGCATCGCCATCCCCCGTAACACAGGGGCCAAATAGCTCGCTTACCTCCTGTCTGTTTATTCTGTCTGTGACTGTCTATCCGTCCTCAAATGCTAAAGTCTGCCCTATCTACCGCATAGTCAACCTTATTCGTTATTATCTTCTCAGGCCCTCTATCACGACTCTATTACCACCAGACACCCAAGAAGACCATATGTCAAAAAGACTGTTCCTTTAACTCTTATTTACCATTCCCCTCTCATTGCTATTTACCAAAAACATACAAACTCCGAAGTTGATTGGCTGCCACCCTCACTAACTAAATATATACACATTAAATCAACCCATAACCTAAAAATCCACAAACCAAAATCCTATCAATCCCACCGCCCTCATTCTTCCCCCCCCCCCCCCCCACGCTAAAATTATCGCAGCTGTGTTTTTTTGTTGTTTTTTCTTCCTTCTTTACCCCCTTGTTGAATATTTACAATGAATTAATTCCCTGGAGCAACCACAACTTCTAACAAAGTCGCGTGATGTCAACCCTAGCCTAGCCTATGGCCCGCCGTCCGTACATACGGTCGCTAGTCGAATCTCTTATTAAACGCTTCATCATCTCCCGTACCAAGTCGCTTCAACACATTAAAAGAAAAAAATGGATAATGTTTATCCTCCACTGACTACAGTCGCAGCCCCGCCAGCCCCCGCATCGGTCACATTTTTTCTTGTCTTTTATTTTTTGTCCCTTCCTTCTTCCTTTTTGTGCCCTCCCCAGAATCTTCCACTGGGCCACTCATACCAAAACACGCTTCACCAGCCTGTCTTACTGCCTCTGTCTCTCATTTTTTGTATTGTGATATGACGACATCGCATAAATGTACCTACTTGTCTTTCTGATGCAATGCAAGGAATATTTCACCTATGAATATGTGTAAGACCAAGGCCAGTCCTTGATAAATAGAAAGTAAACAAAATGCAGAGATCAAGTTGTGACATGGAGGATCGGGTGCCTGGATCCTGAGACAGGGCTAATAGGCTAGCATGGAGATGAGTGGAAGCTATTTAGTTGTTTAGCTAAGTGGCGGAATGTCACATGAAAGGGGTCTTGATGTACTTGATGGACAGGGTTGCTATTTGTGAGATCATAATACCATAACCCTATCATAGGTTATCATTGCCCAATAAACTAAACGAAAAAAGGTATTACCTTAAGCAAGAACTATTAGAGAATATGATATTTGACCAATAATAGTAGGTATTAACGATTTATTATCGTAGATTATATTTGTTCTCATACTTGTGTATGAGATTGTTATGAGATTTGTACTCATAATGTGCTAACCCGAAGTTTGAGAGTCCAAGGAGCATGATGTTCTCCCAACTCTCAAAAGATGACTCCGCTTCCACATGATTCCCCACCATAACACCCCTTCATAAATGATTATATCTCATTTTCAAACAGCTGGCCCTCTGTACTATGTCTCACAAATCCACCTCATTTGCCACCTGCCATATACATCTCAACTTCCCTTGTTATCCCGATCCAACCCAACCCAACCAAACTTCAACCTTAACCTCCACCATAACAAAAAACTTTCATTGGTTCCCTTCATTCTTCCATCATCTCTTCCCTACATTCACCTTCCCATTTATATCAACCTCCTACCCTGCGACACCCACAGAAAATAACCTGATACTACCATTTCCCACGGCAGTCACCTACGACAAGAACCATACCCTAACCACATAACTCTCATGACACCTTCTCTCTATTCATCCATCCTTCCTCACCTCACAATTACCCCCTCAAATTTCCAAAGGCAGAGATTCCCACACACTCTCTCTTGCCTTTTCTATTTATGGGTATGTGTGTATGTCAAAAAATGTAATAACTGCGCTAGAGATCTCTTGCTAAAACCAACTTCTTTCCCCTTCCGCTGCCGCCGTCATTGTCACACCCTAATCCCAGCTACCTCCGATACCTTCCCAACTCAAGTAAAAGGAAGCTAAGCCGATAATGGAAATTTGACTAACACCAATACCGCTAACAATCACGCAAAAACAATAGGAAATATTAAAAAGTTGTGACAAAGACAAGAAGTTCCCGCAACTGCACCACCACAATCATAGCCACCAACACAATCAGACACAGACTCAAAAGTAAGTACTATTTTAAACATATATTTAAACATTATTCATAAATTCGTGATGAGCCTTAAAATAAAAAAACAACACAAATACAAACGACAATAAATGATAACAAAACAAATCTATGTCATACGCTTACAGCCCTTCAACCACTCGTCCCCCAGCCCAACACCATTTCTTCCTCCCTATCTGATATATTTCCTTTGACATGACGCCCCTATTTTCCTCTCCATATCCATACCCAAGCTCCATACAACCGGAGTCGACCCTATAGTCGCCCTCTATATCTGTTTCCGTGTCGTCCCCGGCGGATTCCTCGGCCGTTTCGGGCTGTGCTTGGAGGCCCAGGACGGCCTCGGCCAGTGCATCGTTCCCTTCTGACGACTTGTGTAATGATGCCATGACGTCGAGGGCACTAGCAATGATGACGCTATCTTCGCCGCCGCTTCTGGGCATGGCCATTCTGCGCCTTTCTCTTTCAATCTCGGATTCCATGCACTCCTCATCCTCGTCGTCGATATCTACAATATCGTCCCCTCTGCCTATGGCCTCCAGATCGGCGGCAACAATGACGCCCATGGAATGCTTGATGACCTTTGCAATGTCTTCCTTGCCTACGGCACACAGCCGGTCAACCCAAATATATTTGAAACCCAAACCAATGGCCACCGTAAAAGCGGTCCGCCATCCTCTGGGCAGCCCCCACCAGGGGACTTCCTGGCGGTTCCTAGCCTCAGTTTCCTTGGTCGTCTCGCTGCCCTGGAATATTCTACCTTCGTTTTTCTCGAAGCCGTACTTCCCCGGGCAGTAAGAGAGGACGAGGTAGTTGCCACGGTTCGCGACGCAAGCGTCGACGATACGGACGGCAAGGCCATTACCAGGGGACCAGGTGCCGGTGAGCCGGGAGATCTCAATGAGACGAGGTGGAAAGTAGGTTGTGCGAAGGGTGTCACAGAAGGATGGTGGACAAGGGCAGGCGCGGCGGTAGGGGAGGAGTGTAGAGTCTCTTATTGGCTGAGTCTGGAGAGGGGTGAGGGAGGCCGGCAGTGACGGATACGATGATAGTGGCGGTGATGAAGAGGCAGGCTGATGGTAGAGAATTGTACGGAGAGAGGTGGGAGACTTTGGCTTTGATGATGTTGAAGAAGAAAAAGAGAAAAAAGAAGATGGTGGACGCTGTGCTGACAGTGCTTGTGATGGTCTAGTCAGATATTTGAGAGATGCGGGCGTCTTGGAAGGAGCGGTGAATGTCGGGTTGGCAACATGGGCACAGAGTCTGCAAACAGAGACGCCGTCTTCCATGTGGCCAAGTCTGATGGGGATGTTTTCGTAGTTGGCGAGCAGGTTCAACGGCTCGTCAGGCATCTCGGGCGCGAATGTGGGTGTAGAGGTAGGTGTAGGCTGTTGGATGGTGTGCCGCGATGTGTTATTATGCCTGGAAAAGGAGGAAGCCAGGCCAGGACACTGCGAGGAAGACGGGAAGTCGGCGAAGAGGTCCATGGACATGGGTGAAGAAGCCCTCGAAGAAACGGAACTTCTCGTCGAAGGCGGCGACGGGTAGTTGTCGATCGAGACGCCCATTTGGCAACGTCGGGGAATATATTGGCTTTCTGCAGGGGGCGGCGGCGGCGGCACAAGAAGGGATGATGACCCAATGCCTCGTCTTTTATGAAAGCTGTTGATGCAGAGGAGGAATCATAAGTGGAAACTCAAGAGGAAGAAGGCCGTATTAAAAAATAAATCACGAATGGGCTGGCTCTTCAGCTTTGGTCGAGTATCAGCGTTAAGCAAGACAACCTGATAGAGAGAGAAGAAAAAGAGAAAACAAAAGACAAACATCTTTTTCTAAACCAGTTGAAACTCGCCCTACATTATCCTTTCCCTCCATTTAAATATATATATTTATGTACATACAAATATGCCTTTCTCTATTTTGTAATCTATGTATCTATCGTCTTCAGTACCCTCCCCTGTCTCCTTCCTTGCCCTACACTTGCACTTCACCTCCTCACGTCCCTTCGTTCTGTGCCTCGTTTCGTTTCTCCCCCCTCCCTTTCGTTGGTTGTTTCTGTTGCTGGTTGCCGTTGCTTTTTCCTGCTGCAGCTGCCTGGCTACATATTGCGACTTGCTGAATACAACATACGTATGCACCTCTTGCACTTTGTGTTGTCAGCTTCACGCCCCTCTAAGTAGATGTTGAGATGCTGCTCACCGACAAGCGAGAAGGTAAGACAACAAGGGAAAGGAAGAGACAAGAGAACAACAGAAACACACATACAGAGAGTAAAAAAAAAGCTGCAGCAGTTTGTTCGACCTCCACTGCTTACCTTGGGCACACCTCCCTCTTCCCGCCACCCCCCCCTCTGCCTGCCCTCCACCCCGGACACATGCACATTTAGCAGCTACCGGGTGGCTTTCCTTGTCGGAGTCTTGGGCTGCAGGGAGGATAAAGTAATAGTATTGGAAGGTTGCATTGAGAGTGGGCAGGCGGTGATGGTGAGCAAGCATAAAAATGAATGTGAAAAATTTACAGCCAACAATAAAAGACAATATAAACAATAAAAACGAAGGGGAAGAACGAGTTAGACAATACAAAAACAAAGTAAAAAAACTTAATGTAGGGTGAATGTAGGGAGGCCCATCTAGAGATAGTCAGCGCGTGAAGCGGCCGGGGCGAAACAGACAAGTGGCGAGCTGTGAGTGGGAACACGGGACACGGGATAAGAAAGAAAAAAAAAGGATCTGCTCGCTTTTTATTTGGTGTCTCATTTTGTTTGTGTGTTTTTATGTTTCCCTTGGAAAGAAGCAACGTCATTGCTTTGGAGGTTGGCGCTGGTAGAGCGAAGGAGGCGGTGGCGGCGGGTGGCGGTGGCGGCAGTTATTGTGTAAAAAAGAAGGCGGAAAAAACAAAATCCGAAAAAAGGGAAGGAGGAGCAGCGATGAGAACCAATCATGGATAGAAGCGGACAATAGTGAAGATTATGATGGATGATGTTTCCTACCCCGATTTCGCCAATCGCACCGCACAGATCACCGCCGCGGAACAAAGCTTCTTTCCCCTCGCTATTTCTCTTTTTTTCTGCTCTAGCACCATGCATCCACCACTTGCTCAATTCCAAATCCCCGTTCCCCGTTCCCCGTTCCCCGTTCCTCGTTCCCCACTGTCTTCTCGAACTCCACTTGTTCCTCTGCCCTGTTGGCTTCCCGCAGAATTTTTTCTTTTCTGTTCCTTATTCTTTTTTGTCTTGTTTCTGCCAAGGTGGGCCACATCTCTCGCACAGATTTGTCTCTGAACGGTGGCCATCACATCATTTCATGCTTGGATCAATAAAATTCTGTCTCCCATTCTCTAGAGTCTCTTTTGTTCTTTTTCCCCTGACTATTGATGGGTGAGTATTCCACCCTCTGACTCTCAAAAAGAAACAAGGTAAAAAATATTCGAATCAACCCACATTATCATAGTCACAGTCTCAGTCACATTCACTTGGCTCGCAGCAACAATGGCGATGCACCACGACGCTGCGAAACGAAGCGCGGATATTCCTTGGTGATATTATTGTGTAGCATCTCGGAGGAGACACTAGGAGATATTTTTGCCATTCCACTCTATGTACATATATATATATATATATATTTCTACTCTACATATATATAAATATTTTTTCCTTATTTGATATTTGTATTCATATCGATATCTCTACCAGTCTACAACGGACGGACTCTGATCCTATTTTACATAGAAGCCTTCCTTCTCCCACTCCAAAGCAAGGTCACGGCCGTCAAAGCCATGACAATGGAACAGAGCATGGGGGCACATGGGAGGATGCATGAGGTCATCGTGGCTACACAGTCTAACCACGGACGACCAGAGCACCGTTTCTCACCGATTGATTGACCGACCGGGTTTGTTGGACTTGTGGCGTGTCTTTTTACTTGCATTCTTTTTTTCTCAGTGCTAAGGTGGCCGACCGGCACTCATCTTTTCGTTGATAGAACCCCTATTAATCTTGCACCCATTCGACAGTGTATCACGATATCCGATACAAAAGAACAAGAACAGAAAAAAAAAGACAAAAGTAACAGGAAACCTCGTCACAAATTAACGGGTAACCAAAGTAACACAACAGCACTAACACTGCCGAATCCAAGACCAAAACCACACCCATGACATCGGCCATGACGTCATTCGGTGAGTCCTGAGCTCGTTGTCCCCCTCACCGGCCCAGTGGTTCCGGTTATTGTGGCATCAGACTCCATGTAATTGTTTGAATTGTCCAACTTGGAGGAGACGGGCAAGGAAAAGGAAACATTGGTTGTCTCTTCCTCTCCACCGTCAGCCCTACCTTAGCGACAAGTCCAATAATCCAACATGGCGTTGCATTGGAAACGAAAGTTTGCATACAACGAATGCGATTAATTGAATGGGCCAGGTCACGATATTTTAGAGATGTCTCCTCTTTTGGCAAAAGAAAAAAAAGTTTATTTAAACAGGAGACAAAGAGGGATGACATCATATTCGGAGAAGGGAAAACTAAGACACCAATAAGCGGAACCATTCAATAATCTACAAGAAAATCATGAATCTCGGGATTCAATCTAACAAGCGAAGAAAATCATAAACAAAATATAAAACAACGAAAGCAAACCTATCGAACCATCCTGGAAAAAATAAAAACAAAGGCAAAAAAAACAAAGACAAAACAAAACAAAGAAACCGGTCTATCTACGCTACTATCTACTCGGTCCTCTTCCCTGTGAAATTAACCGCTGGCAACTCTCCCGACCACCCCGCATTCAGCTCTCCATCTACTCCCCACACCGGGTTTAATCCCAACGGATTCACACCCGGCCCCCCGCCCTCACGTTTCCGGCTAACCATCTTCATGGTCTTCCCCCCACTAGGAACGAGCGCCGCCGGCGTCGTCCCCGTCATATTTCTTTGCATCCCCCGGCGGACGTTCCGTTCAAACCCGCCCGACCGACCACCCGACCGCACTGTCATGTACGATGCTGAGACATCGCCAAGTCCCGCGTGCTCCAGGTGGTGCAGTGTCGCCTCCGGGAATGCGGCACCCGGCGGCAGAATGAGCCGCGGGCGGCCAATATTGACAATGCAGAGGATGGGCGACAAATTGAACAGATCGAGGTCCTCGTCATCCATGATTTCACGGAAGGGGTTCTCAGGGCCGTCGCTGTGTAAGTGGGCGCGGCTGGTGCGCGGACGCGAGAGGCCGGGAAGACCGGGGAGAGCAGACAGCGGAGTGCTGCAGGGGCCGTCAGGGACGACGATAACACCCCAGCGGCGGGCAGTGGCGATGGCTGTGCTAATGTCAAGGTCAACATCACGGGCGGCATCGCGGAAGGCGGCGGACTCCTTGAAAGAGTCGACAGAACCGTAGAGGGCCCACCAGGTGCGGCCGGTGATATAGACGGCTGGCGGGGCCCCGGGCATATATGGGATGTTGCTGCGCAAATGGTGGTGGTGGTGGAGGTCCAGGTCGAGAGATGACATCTCGGCGGTGGGAGTGATGACGTCGTCAATATCCTCGTCGCTATCCAATTCGGATTCCCCAAGATCGTCGTCATCGATGAACAGGACACTGTCGTCATTGTCGCTGCTGTCTTCGTGATCATTGCCTCCCTCACCTTGACCCGCAGCAGCCTCAAGAGCCACGTCATCAAGACTGGTAGTGGTGACACTGGCAACAGTGGGAGTAGTTGTGGGCAGTGAACAACTGACAATGGAGTCAGTGTCCTCGTCGTCGCCCCACCAGCGACGCAGGGTGCGTTCACGGAGAAGCTCGTCGAGGACATGGCGAGGGCCAGTAGTAGGCGTGGTCTCGGACCAGTCGTCCATGTCTGGCGAACCAGGGGGTGTCACGACGCCGTTGACAATGCGAGTGGTAATGGGAGTGGTTACGGTGGTGAGGGTTTGCTTGTTTTGATCTTGGCCTTGACCTTCGTGACCATGAAGGACCAGTTCGGGGCCGTCGCTAGCGCAAACGAGATGCATGCCGCGGCGCAGGCACTCGGTGAGGATGGTGAGGTCCCGTTCGATGTCAACGATGCCAGGGACCTGGTGCAGGTGCACTTGAGGCTGGGTGCCGAGGCAGATTGCGGGTTGGTAGTGGGGTCTCGCGGGTGATCGCCGGGGGGGCACCATAGCCATAACCTGGTGGTTGACACGGGCTGTGGTGGCTGAAGAGTCTTCCGACTTCCAAGTGTTGGTAGCAGGTGGTGAATAGGCCATTTTCTGTTGCTGGGAGTGGATGTGATGGTTTGCAGTTACCGAAGCGTGAGGATGGAGAATGTCGACAGGGGTGTTTTGGCGGGAGTGGCCCGGGCGGTAGTGCAGGAGCTCGGAGCGGACGTCGACTATTTCGGCGCGCAGGTGGACCATGCAGAAGCGGGAGGCCTTGTCTTCAGTTTCGATGGTGGCGCGGAAACGGCAGTTGGGGATGTCGCAGGGGATGCCGGAGCGCTTGGGGGAGGCAAAGGGCGGAGGTGGGTAGTTTGTGGTGGTCGAGGAAGAGGAAGCGGACGGCGAAGAGTAAGGGGAGGGAGTTGGCTGAAAGTAGTAGTCCTGTGGAGAGTAGAGAGGTAAGTGTTAGTATTTATTTGATTGATGGAGGGAAGCAGGCGAGAAGTGGGTGCTTGCTTTGCATATACAGTGGCTTTTTATGGATTATGGAGGTGTGGTGGAACAGTATGTAACAGTGGCGGGAAAAGCGGATGCAACCACTTACCATTTTGTCAGATTTTACAGTGTTTGTTTTTTTGTTGGCAAGTATTTCTTTTATTATGAGTCTTCCGGGATCCGGCAGGTCTAAGTTTGTGGCAAAGAGTCTTTGTGTCACGGAAGTTAAAAGGGGAACAGAAGACACAAAAGTAGACGAGCGGCGTGGTAGGAGCAGCGAAAAGCGAAGGTTGTGGGATGCGGATAGCCTAAGGCTGAGGCAGAAGCAGAAGCAAAGAGATAGTGTTATTTGAGTTGAGAGTTTGTGAGAGGGGACCAGAGATGAAGACGGTAAGTTGGTGTGGCCGGAGGGAAAAAGAGAGGCGGGCTTGTTCCGGTCAAGACGGAGAAGATGAAGGAGGATATTTATGTTTTTTTTTTTTTGAGTTGAAGGTGAGTACTTGGTGAGAAATGGAGAATCCCAAGATTTTGGGATTCTCAAGTATTAATGACAGCGATAACGAACAAGAAATTCAATTCAGCTGAAAACGCAGAAACAAGCGCCTCTTGTTCTCTTTTTATTATCGCAAGGTTTGTTAAAATAATGATGGTTCACGACAATTGTCCGTGTCTGTGTGGATTCATGGATTAATCGATTTGGATGGATGGATACTGGGACATGGGAATATGGGACGAGGGTGGTTCAGGTACCGGGGTGGTGGGGACATGGGCGATGTGTCGATCATTTTTGGTGGGTGGAGGATGAGAATGAAGAGAACGACGAGAACGAAAGAAAAAGAAGCGGTAGGTTTTCCAATGGAGAGACACAAGCGTGATGGTGGCCATGGTGAATATGCGGGTGATCCCTTTGCTCGGAAGGTTTACTTGATTGAGCGTTGGCTTTTTGTCGTCGTCTCTACTATGTATCTACAAATTATATTGAGCTGGACATGGACTTAGCAACAAGATAAGTCACGATGTCTGAAGCTGTCCTAGACCCCGTTGCCCTAGATGCAGTCGGTGCCAAAATCTGGGTGTTCGATCGACGTTGACTTTTTTGGTGAGTATTATCTTGTTTAGGATCATGGAAAGTAACCAATGCCAGCAAAAAAGACAAGTCATTTAGTCTCCGAGATTGTCCCATTTAAAAGACGGAACACGGAATACAGACGCAACACGGAACGATAGATGCAAGGGTCAGGCATTCGTAGTCAAGGCCGCCGTCGAGGTCACTGGGTGGTTGTCAATTCGCACGTAACATCTGAGACAAGAAGCAAAAGGTAAAAATGACTGCGAGGGGAAGTACAAAATACAGAGATTCAAGACATTAACTCGCAGACACGAGTTTTGCATCACTGCCACCATCATTATCATAATCATTATCATAATCATCATCATAATCATCATCATCGACGACTACAACAACAACAACAACAACAACAACAACAACAGCAGCAATAGACTTTCAAGGCCTGATATTGTCGTCTCTCTATTTTGGTCTGTCACCAGTCGGGTCCCTCACATCTTTTTTACTCGCTCCGGTCGAGTTGGCAATTTGTTTTCGAAGAGAAAAAAAGAAGATTAATGACATAAGTTTACAGTTTACAGGTTAGTTTATGGTTTGCAGTTTACCCTCGGACAGCGACAGGGATAAAAACACAAATACTTTTCAGGCAGCGTAGTCAGGGTGAGGATGAGGAAAAGGCAGATCATGGACCCGGATGGAAAGCAGGGCTAGGCGATGGGCGGGCCAGGGGGTTGGTGAGTTATTGTTTCAATTTTTTTATCATTTGTTTTGTTTTGTTTTGTTTTATTTGGCGCTGGGGTGGACCGGACTGGACTGGGGATGCCAGGTAAGGCCAAGACTATAGACAGAGATTGTGGGTTGGTTCATGGTCGGGAGCTGTTTATGGTCTATGTAGGCTTATTGGTGGGTTTGCAGGGAGCTGAGTTTACCTTTTACTCAGGCATGAGTTGATAATATATATGTCTGTCTGTCTGTCTGTTTGTTTGTTTGTTTGTCTATTGATTAAACAGCCAATCATGTGAACATGTAGCTTACACGCCACCATCTCTCAGTACCATCTCGCAAAAGCAACGATGTTTCTTCTTTGTATCGAGTTTCCACCCACCCGCCAGTCTGTATCTCACCGACCCGCCGATCGCCAACTAGTTCTCGCCCGTTCTTGCCCGTCGCCGGACGTCAGCAGGTATATAAAGTGACCTCAGGTGTACTCAGATGCATCTTGGTTGCCTTTCCTTATATTTTTTTTGGTGCAATGAGATAACAGTTTCTAGATGTATGACTCGAGAGACTAATTCAAAGACAAGCATGTCTTTTGTGGGTGTCTGAGATGGGATATGCATTTATGTATGTTGGGCGTCCCTTTGTTGCTTGTTTGTAGGCTTTTTAGTGTATAAGACAAGTGTTTTAATATGTGTATATATGTCTGATATGTCTAGGGGAGATGGGTGATTCTCGGCCCGCGGGCTTGGCCCCGAGGGAGTTGTTTCTTTCGGTATTTCGACCGTAAAGATGGTGGCAGGTTGGTGGGTCACAGGTGTACAGAGCTTATTTAAAATGTACGTATTTATATGTGTTTATGTAGATTAGACCTATGGAACCAATGGGAATAGGCAATAGGCAATGGTTTACAGTAAAGGAAGGACGCGCCCGCGCGATAGCGATCATTGCTTGATTTGGGTGAATAATGGGTGTATCTGGGTAAAGGTGACGGGGCAACCTTTCTAGGGGTGGGTGGGCACTCGTAATCTCGATAACAAGGATGCACAATTGTCACAGTTCAATCACAGTTTAGTCTGTTAGAAGGGAAAATGTTCTGAGTTCTAGAAAGGACAAGACAAACAGATAAGCCATCAGTAACGACAATCCGCTCTTTGAAGCGATATTGAGGCCCTTAGCGATGCCGAGTTTCTTGCTTGACCTAAGAAGCGCTGGTGACGATATCTCTTGCCGAAAAAAGACGGATGAATACGGATATACCCACACCACTCCGACTCTGCTGCTGCATGCGTCTGCGCTTGCAGTCAGTGTTTACTCCGGTTCCCTCGTGCAATTGATGCAGTTTCCTCCGCTCCGCGCACCCTAAAGCACCCTTAATATTCCTTAACATCTCCAACTCTCTTTTCATTTTTCTTCTTCTTCTTCTTCTTCTTTTATTTTTTGTCACCCTCCTTCTCTTTGTCTTTGCCACACCCTCATTTCATTTTGTGGCGTCCACACACTCCCCTACTCCCTCCAACTCCGATCACCCGATTCTCTCCAATTTGCTTCGTTTTCTTCTCTGCTACGCGGAATTTGTATCCTTTTTGGCGACATGAAACCGCCACAGGAGAGGCTTTTTCACAGACATGCATGCGTGAATCACAGTCACACATGTATGTATAATGCACATCATTACATTTACCACTCAATCTCGAAATGAAGGAAACGAAAAGACGTCATCGTCATGGCTACACCTGTGACACCCCTTTTTTGAAAGGGAATCAAGGTCAAGGGACCATTCACCCTTTAGGGCCCTTGCAAGGGTGAGTACAGCAACTGACCCCAACCCTACGTGAGTCATTACAGCCAAACCCTTTCATTTCAATCAATGACATCACCCTATCGGGCTTAAAACATTCCACAACCCATTAACGTCAACTGGTACCACCAACCAACTTCCGCAAACCCCCCATTCCGCATCTCACGATGCTCCTTAACAAAGACATAGGTTTGTCCCTACCCTCACCCCCCCCCAAGTAAACCTCGAAACTAAATTTTTTGCTTTCAGCCCTCGTCTCCCCGCCCCTCCTCTTCGTCCCCTATGACCCCCACCACGTCCCGCTTTACCACTCCTGGATGTCTGACCCCTCTATTCTCGCCGCCACTGCCTCCGAGCCTCTGACCCTCCCCGAGGAGTACGAGAACCAGCAGTCGTGGCGCACGTCGCCCGACAAGCTGACCTTTATCATTGCTCGGGCGCCAGTGGACAACATTGACGCGGTGACGGCAGGTAAAGAGGACACAGAGAAGTTTATGCTAGGCGACGTCAATGTCTTTTTGACTGAAGTCACCCTCGACGAAGACTTGGATGACGAATCTCAAGGCTTCACTGCCCCCGGTAACGGCTGTTATTCCACTCCGGGCTCCCACAATCATTCCCAAGACGATGAGAAACTCTACACGGCCGAAATCGACATGATGTTCGCTGACCCTACTACCCGCAACCGCGGCCTCGGCACCCACACCCTGCGCATCCTCCTGTCCTATTTAGCCACCCACGAAATCGACATTGTCCGCGAGGCCGCCGGTGGTTCCAGGAGTTGCAACGGCAAGATTATGGAGTTGGAGGCGAGGATCAAACAAGAGAATGCCGCAAGTTTGCGTGTGTTTGAAAAGATGGGGTTTGTAAGGAGGGGCGACGTCAATTATTTTGGCGAGGTCAAGATGGTGCGGGGGGCCGGGTGGAGAGAAGACAGGATGTCGGTGTGTGAGGTGAGATATGAGAGGTTGCACTAAAAGAAAACATTCAAAAGCATGGTTTATATTCAAAAACTAAACAAATATACCCCCTTTATCTCATCTGTCCAGCTACCCGCTCTTCTTCCCATCATCAGTGTCCTCCCATCTACCCACTCTTCTCCTGTTCGTCACTCTCCGACATCCACTCCCGCCCAACCTCAATCTCCACCCCTTTCTCTCCCTTCCGCAGCCACCCCCCAACCCTCTTCACAAAGCCCCCCTCGACCTTAACCAGGTCAACCTCCACAATATCCTCTCCAGCCGGTGGCGCCGCCTTATGCAGCGCCGAAACCTTGTCGTACCGCAGCCACAGCCCATCAGGCGACCACTGGGCACTGCGGCGGTGCAGAACAGGCAGCGGCGAAGTCGGCGACGCCATGATGCGCAGGGCGTGGTGGAGGCGTGGAAGAGCAGAAAGGGGCAGGGTGGTCAAGGGCGAGGGGGGAGAGTCAGGGCCAGATGAGGATGTGATGACAACGGGGAGTGAGTCTGTGACCCAGTCAGCCGTCTCTTCTTCCGGGCTAATCTTGTTTGTCTTCTTGTTTGTCTTCTTGTTTGTCTTCTTCTCTGTGTTAGTCTCCGCCTGCTCACCCTTCTCCATGACCAGGACCTCGACATCGGCCTCAACCTCAACCCTGTTCTTCTTGGCCTCCTTCCACACCGCCTTCTCTGCAGGATTATCCACTTCCAATTTCTCCACCGCCGGCCGCTCCACAGGCTTCTCCACGGGCAGCACCTCTAGCACCCTGGCCGCCGGCCGCGGCACATACGGCTCCCACAGCGGCAACCGCTCGTCAAAATCCCAGTCACCTCCGTCGCGGAAGGAAAACATGTCGCCGTACGACCACGACATAATGGGGCCGCTGTCGTACATGGGCGGCGTCGGCGACCGCGAGCGCGGACATGGCCGGTACGGCGAGGGCAGGCGCCGGTGATGGTGGTGGTGGTAGGGAGGCATGGCGTAGGTGATGGTGGGCACGATGTAGTGTAAGTCAAAGTGGTCAAACAAATAAACAAGATGGAATATTTGTTGTGATAGACAACCAAAGAAAAGCCAAGAAACTGAACAGCAAAAAATGTGTTTGATGGTGGTGGTGACTTAAAGACAAGAAAACAAGAGTAGGCAAGAGCAAACATCCGCTTCTATCTCGCATCATCTTTCACCACCCAATGGCCACTTCTTATACTCGTCTGCTCCCCTAAATTACCGGCTACTCTTTCCTTCTTTCCCCTCTTTGCTCCTCTCTGTTTGTATCTTTGACTTCTTTCTTTGGCTCCTCGTAATTAATCAATCAATCGCCGACAATGTGGCGAACGGGTGCTGGCGTCGTGGCGGCCGTGACTATTGGCTTAGGGTGCGGCAAGAGGGGGGCAAGTGGGGCATGACTTAAAAAGTTGGCTAAAGTTGCCGGAAAAGAAAGATTGGTGATTGTGATCGTCATCGGAGTTGAAAAAACAAACAGGTGGCGGTGTGAGGAGAGGGCGGCGATGACGTTGGTGGTTTTTTTTGTTGTTGTTTCGGTTTCGGCTTTTGGGTGGGTGGGTAAACGGAAGAGAGCAGCAAGAGAGCAGGCTGCAGGCAGTGGGCGGTGGCCTGCGGACAGTGGGTTTCTGCATCTATGTGCTTCTATGATTCTGCGGGTTTCTGATTATTTGTGTCAATCTTGTCTGTCTCGTTACTTGTTGCTCTGTTTCTCTTTCCTTTCTGTTTCTGTTTCTGTTTCTTTGGATCTCTTTTTCCAAGCCAGCCCCCCAACTTTCACTAACTTTCGCTAACTTTTAAGCAAACAGATGACTGAAAGATGTCACATTCTGTACAAACATATAGGGAAATTGTCAAGTGACATTATTGAACAAAACAAAACAAACTAAATGCAAACCAATAAATTACAAAGTCCCCCAAAACCAACATGTCCACATATTGTCACTAACACCGTTAGGATCTACCAATACCCTCTAATCCCCACACCAATTACACAGTATATATCACACAGTACACACAACGCACAGTTCTCCTTCCGACAGCTGACAAATTGTCCTCCGACACCCTACGACAACTGCCATTATGTCATCTCACGCCTATCTTGGCTATTTCCAATTTCCAATTCGACAAGTGCATATGCTATCACTATCATCAACATCAAAACACTACCTTTCAAATTATTTCAATCTTTGATTACCTTTTCCCTTCCATCCATTGAAACACATCATCATACACTATCTACGCCACCTTACTCTGGCATCCCAAAATGCCAGACTCCCCCCCCCCAGTCGTCCTCTTCAAAAAACCAAAAAAGAACAAGAATCTCCGCAAACGCCTCACGCCCCCTCCCGTTGCTCCTCTTCACTCCGACTCCGACAGCGCCTTTGACTCCAATTCTGACGCCGATGCTGACGCTGACGCCACCACCGACTCAAATACCGTGCGCCTCGCCAAGCGCCGCAAGACAAAGCCCACCGCTTCTACGATTACTGCCGCAACACATAGAACAGGAGAACGACAGGAAACTGACGTAATAACAAAGGCAACTGTGTTTGAGGCTGAACGAACAGGCATTACTTCTGTCAACGATGCCACCAAGCGCTCCGACTGGTACGAAGGTGATGCCCCCTCTAAAAAAGACTCCCCTCCCACAGCTTCTACTTTTGACCCCTCCGCCTCCGGTGCCTCCCTCGACGGCCTCTACCACGGCTTGTCCGCCCACCGCTCTTTCCCCACAAACCCCTCCCGCCAACCCCCCAAAACCATTGGCCCCCAGAAATCCTCATCGACCATCCGCATCGTGACCACTATTGACTATGCCGCCGACGTGTGCAAAGATTACAAGAAGACGGGCTTCTGCGGCTTTGGGGACAATTGTAAGTTTGCTCACGACCGCTCGGATACCGCTGCGGGCTGGAAGTTGGATAAAGAGTGGGAGATCAAGTCCAAGGGGCGCGCCCTTGATGGTGTTGTGGTTGCCGCGAGGACAAGTAGAGACACAGAGTCGCGGGGAGAACAAAAGAACGGTGGTGGCCTGTCGGAGGATGACGTCAAGTATTTGCTGTCGATTCCTCCGCGGTGTCCGGGGTGCCAGGGCGCCTACAAAGGCGTCATGGTGCCCGGGTGTGGCCATTTTGTGTGCGGGGCGTGTGTCATCAACGAGTATGTGGGAAAGAAAAAGAAGAAGTGTTTTGTGTGTGGCATGGTGCATGGCGGGAGTTTTCGGAAGGGCGAGCGGCTAGAAAAGGTTTTGGAGAAGAAAAGGAAGTGGGAGGAGGCCGAGGAAGAGAGGAAGAAGACGGAGTTAGAGGCGGAGAGTTAGACACCAGCCTGGTCTACATACATCTTCTATTGACAATTCTGCCCTTCCCCACCTCCCCTAGCCCCACCCAGCACCCCGGACACACCTCGAGCTCCCCGCCGCCCCACATAGTCACGACACGCTGCCACACCCGGCTGCCGCTGTCGATGATAACTTCGGCCGGTTCCTTGGAGGTCACCTGCGACGGCATCTTGAGCTGAGAGAACACCCAGTTGATGCCGACGGGGCCCCAGGCTGTGGGGGTGAGCGGTGGGGCGGTGTGGCAGGAAGGGCAGTGGCGGTGGGTGGGTTGGGGGGAAGGTGCGGGGTCTCGGGACATTGTGGAGATGGAAGACAGAAAAGAAGAGTAGAGTAGTTTCTAAGAGTGAAGAAGAAATGTAAGCACGTAGATAATGTACGTACAGACAGACTCAACGTATGTAAGAGTGTCACAAAAATGCTGTTCTCAACTCTGATTTGCCTACTTATGAAAAAAACGACTATTTATATCCTGGGAGATGTACATACACGGCAAAAAATTGTCTTTTGACGGCCGAGTTATTGACTGACTGACTGACCGCTCCCAAGAACCTGCAGGCGCCGCCCCCCAATCGCCTACAGTCTCGTATCACGCAAGCTGCCGGTGGCGAAAATGAAGGGCAAAAGTGGGGGGCCGAGACAGGAAGGGGAAGAAAAGACATAGAAAGATAAAATAAAAAGGAAGAGCTAAGAGTGAGATATCAGAGATAAAAGAGATAGGAAATGCGGAAAAGAGTTTGGTTAGAGGTAGGGTCTTCTATATAACTATAGCTAGGAAGATAAAGAGATACTAGGCGACTATTACTAGCCCTAATATTTCACTATATTATCCATTAACTACTAGAATAAAGATACCTTAACAGCTATTAAAAGTTAATATAGTAGATCTATTTCTAGCTTACTTTATTCTAGATCCCTAAAGTTGACCTACTAGTAGAAGAATCTGCCTTAGTATTCTTAGTTAAAGTTAAGGTCAAGGGTATATAACTACCTCTCTTATTTAGAGGTAGACCTGATAAACATATACTCTCCTCCTACCCCCTACCTCCCTTTCTATCCTCTACTTTTACTAATACTCACTCTCTACTCTTAGTAGCCCCACCCACTATCTCTAGATCATCTCCATATAATAATAAATATAAAGAACCTCTAGCTCTATTAACAATCTTAATTAATAATATATTAATAGGTAATAAAAGAAGTATTAACAAAGATAATACCTTCTAAAGTAGTCCTATTAATAAAATAAGATATGATATTGGTAATAGATAATTTAGATAATATAATTAAGTATAAGGTTAATGGAGTAGGGGATATACTCTTGCCATAGTAATTAATATCAAGATTATTACTACTATTGATTACTAATATAGTACTTCTACTAGTTTTTTACCTACTAGATTACCTATCTGTAGTATCCCTATTAATATCTCTCTTTCTACCTAAGTCATTTAGTAATAACTCTAAACCTAAATATACCTCACTCTATCCTATCTCCTCTTTCTCATATTTCTAATCTAACTCCTTTCTATCTTTATCTACTGTCTACTATAAATAATAATTCTCCCTCTCCTACCTATAACACTTCCTTACTACTTAACTCCCCTATCTTAAATAAAACCCCCTTTATATCTACATCCTACTCTAGTAGGTATATCTAGATAGCTTAATAGAGATAGGGTATTAATAACTATAATCATAGTAATATTAGCCTTAGTTAGATAGTGGATAGGGGATAAAGGGGAGGGTGGAATAGGCATATATTAGGAAGGTTAATAAATACTATAATTAGGCCTATTAGTTATTGGGCTCATTTCGTTTATCTTATAGGAATAGTTTAGGAATTAAGCTAGTTGTCATGATTTATATATATATATATATATTTGGTGTTAGATTTTGAGGCTAATAGAAAGTGAAAGTCGATGATTTTCATCATTGAGCTAAATGGTTTGATAGTCATATTTATCTAAATTCTACGTTGAGACCCATATCTAACTTAGTTATCTAGTTCTGCAGCTATAATCATCTTTTTGGAGATGAAGAAGCGTGGATAGTATTTCAGATTACAATAAATAGTGATTGTTTGTCCTATAATAACATGCAGATAATAAAGGATTTGAAGGGATTCTATGTATCCTCAATGACTGATGTGGTTATATCCAAAATTTGGGTTCCAATCCTATGAAAACTATTATTGTGGGATGCAAAACAGTATGTTCTTGAAACTATGTTAAAAAAGAAAAACTAGAAATTGTAGATGGACGGTACCTAAGACCATATTCTATATATATTCATTCCAATCACCAGTTCCTCCCATTTAATAATCTCTACAACAATACCAAATGAGTACTAAATACAAACAAACTCCCTCTGAAACATCTAGAAAGTGGAATCTCACTTTCCCTTAACTTCAAAAGCATAAACGATCTCCAACATGAGATTTACTTGTACTATCTGTATAAGCATCGGCGACAATTCTCTTCCAATGGTCAAGACTTTGAGCATCGAACTACTAGTAAGTCGACAGAAGTATGCTTCTTGTTGGACATCAAAATTAACTTTACAGGTAGATGCTGTAACGAAAGTCATAGAAATAATGGATCCTATTATTGGGACCAGCGACCAGCCACCTCTTGTTGCGTTGCGTGTAATCACATAATTTCCAAAGTTACCAATTGATAGATTGATACATCGCTTTTTATATGCATGGAACAACATGGCGGCGTATTTTAACATTGATATAGATCTGACTCAAGGGATCTCACTTTAAGGATATCGTGCTATTTCCCTGAAAACATATCTTTGGAAGAACCTCCGTGGAGTTTTATTGTGTGAGGGAGAGGTAATCTTGGTTGCCAACGGTACTACTGTGGAAATTCTGGCTTCCTTGATGATCGTAAATTGGATGTAGAAGACTTGTACATCACCATATGTAATTTTTTTTGGTTGTCTAATGATGACAAGTGCTGTGAGGAAGTTGAAGTTTTTTTGCGTTTTATGTGGGATCAAGTTCTTCCGCCGCCGTTGGAAACTCGGGAGTTTCCTGGCAGAGAACTTGACCTCCACTTTGGACGATCAATTATGTTTGATGAATCCCTTGGTCTCGAGATGGTAATCAAGGAGATTGCAAACAATATGTGTTGGGTAGATCCGCCGTATATCCACCTAACTTACCACATTTATAGATCTAACTAGCATAAAATCCTTCGCGACTGAGGACATCGCCCGTTCTTCCAGGGAGGCTACAGACATGGGGAGTATCAAAAGCAGCCTATAACATTTGCTATTCCAACGAAGACTCTTGAGAGTTTAAGCCAATTAAAAAATATGTATGGGCAGAGAAAATAAGAGCCGCTGGAGAGGGTAAGTTAAGATTAGCAAGACATATATGGATGTAGAGACTGACTTCATACGGTGACAGACTGGATCACTCCTACAGAAAGTTTCTTTCATCACTGTGACCGATCTTTCCGGCTCACAGTATTTGAAACTAACTATCAACAATCAGAAGCATTGAGTGAGTATTAGATCTCAGCGTGATAACCCGCCGTAGCACTGATACGTTATCAGATCAAACACTAGATCCTACCCCTAGAAATCGTTCAATCTACTGCCATCGGGCAAGCGGTAAATTGGCCAAATGATTCGATTGAATGTCAAATACTGATCGCATTTACAGCGCCAATATCCACTGACTGACCTACGAGAGAATATAAGTCTCAATATGGTTGAAACCATAATGATCTTTGATCTAGATTTGCTACCGCAAGGACCAGATGCCATGGGACTGTTGATGCTCCAAATCGCAGACCTCCAGCCGGATGCATTAATAGTGATCAAATCAGCCAAGATTTGATAATAACATTTCAGTTTATATCTTGAAATTAGTCAATAAATATTGCTATCAAGAATCCCATGATTTGTCGATTCAACATCGTCATTTTCTGTCACAAGTTTTATTTTTGAAGTCATCCTGTTGTAATAATAAATTCCTTGAATATAAACATAAAATGGAACCTACAACAATCATAAGCCTGGTAACACAATATCATGATTGGCTGCCAATAACAATATTCAATAAGCTTAATTAGCAATTAAATCCTATAAATTCTGAAACTATTTATTTCGAAAATCTTTGTGCATGTTTCACTATCCCTACCCCTGGGGCCCGAAAAAAGTGGGTAGGGTGTGAAACATCTTGACAACGTCTAGACCAGAATTGGTAGAAGTAAACCCTGTGGCCATCCTTCTTTGACACTAATTCTGTGCAGTATCTACCGCGACCAAAACATTCAAAGAACTCACTCAGCTTTGCATTACACCTTTAAAAAGATCTCATCGCCCATTTTTCATCATCAAACTCTCATCAATACTCAATTATCCGAACCATCAATATTGCATTTATCCCTTTCACAACACCAATTGTTTACCTTGCCAATCAATCCTTTTTTTTTTTCATATTCGTCGTGAGAATGACTTCACACAAGAATTCCTTCCGGCCTGACTGTCATAATCCGCCTTCCGCCAGTAAGGTTAACCTCATGGAACTCTTGCAAACACTTTCTAACGAGCAAGTTTTTCGCTTGATTCCCGAATCTGCGGTTGACAATTTGCATCAAATAAGCAACCTCATTCGCAGCGGCGACTTCAATATTAAGGATGTGTTTACTGATGAGCACACCCAATCTCATTCTTCACTTAGTCTGATGCTATCTCCGCCTGTTTCACTAAAGTCAAATTTCAATGAGCCCTTCAACTCTGAAGGGCCATTGACTCCCAAGTCTAGTGATGAAGATAAAGTCAAACGACCTTTGAACGGATTCATCGCATTTCGTGGTAAGTAATAACAGCAAGAAATTTCTGATCATCAGTGCCTTGCTAACCTCTATAGCGTACTATCAACGTATATTTTCCCAGGTTCCTCAAAAGAATATCTCAGCTTTGATTACGCAACTTTGGAAAAATGACCCTTTTCAATCTCGCTGGATGCTCATAAGCCGTGTCTACTCTTTCATCCGCGATACCATTGGCAAATCAACTGCCAAGTTATCCGACTTCCTTGAGGTTGCCGCGCCAATCATGGGTGTACCTGCACCAGAGGAGTATCTCATCAAGCTCTGTTGGATGTACTCAGCGAATGAGACTGGCGAAATTGAATTCTTCCAAGATGCTGTCGGTTTTCAGAGATATCTCACCCAAATCAGCCACTTTCAAATTCCCAATACCGAACAAGATCTCCTCATCCCTTGCTTAGTTCATGGATATATACCTGATCACGGCGACACACTGCTTACCAAGCTTGCGAATGACAACACTTCCCTCATCACTTATCATGGCCGTCCATCAAGATGCAGTCACAATAAGTCTGCTTATGAACAGACATTGGATATCACACTTTCACCAAACCAACTCGCCAAGGACCAAGGGGGTATGGGCTCATTTACAATGAGCCCCTTCCAGATGCCTGTGTCATCTTCAGTCAAAATACCTATGGTTGTGTCGCCTATGGATCAGGTATGGATGACAAGCTCGGCCCCTCTATTGCTGTCTGTATATTTTCCCCAGCAATACAATCCAGACTTTAATATATTCAACATGCCACAGCACGAGATGTTTAACTTTATGAACGGTCTTAATGGCAATGCGTCGTCATTCTGAAACTTCACTTTTCAGTGAAGTTCGAGTGTGTTTGTATGTATGTATTGTTTTTCTTTTTGCTCTATATTCTATTGGGTATCAGGAATTGATGAATTTTGGGATTGTTTATTGGCATTCTACGGCTGAAATCCGGAAGACGAGATATGTTCGCATCCATTTATTTTGCGGTTTTACATATCTTTTAATGACAACTTTCTAAATTTAAGCAACTTTTTGCAAGAATAATAATGAATAGGATTTATATCACTATAATTATGAGTCCCCTCGAGATATTTACCACTATTTCCCCGCTCCGCCTCCCAAATGTAAGACATAACTGGCCAAAGGATACATGCTACATGCGTACATTATTCTCGGGTCCGGTACAACATGTATTGCGCTGGATGCAGATACATGTTATCTTAGCCGCAGATTAATCGTAGAAGTCGCGAAAACATATGTATACTCTACCACTTATCCCGAATAAGCAATTCTTTTGCCATAAGGGGGTAGTTGGCCCATATCTGACCCTCACGGATCCAACCAAGCGCCCTTAAATTGTTTGAAATAGCGTCTAAAACAAATAATTCTCATTATAAACTCAGTCGGTAAATAGTCTTGGATATCTAAAATAACTACATTCTACTCTAATTATTTAGGAGTTCAACTGTTATGAAAGTTGAAACTATAACTCACTTGATTTGACGAATATCACCTTTTGTTAGTTATTTGTTCGTGATTTGTTGCCACTATATGGACAGGTTGTTGATTTTCTGTGGCTCAAAACATAGTGAATACAAATCTACACATATTATACAGGAGTGAATTCATCATTACCTTGAATGGGAAGTTTCTCAAACGAGATATGATTTATGTGTATATGTTTGGGATTAGATTTTGAGGCCAATAGAAGATGGAAGTCAATGATTTTTATCATTGAGCTGAATGATCTGATAGTCATATTGATTGCGCCATCTCCCACTTGTTGATCACATATCATTCAGCTTCACTAACTCATGTTTGAGAATTTCTAATCATCCTTAGATATGACTAGAATTGTGCTATATGGTGATGATGGTGCATACTATGTGATTAGAAATAGTGATATATTTGATCTCGTATCATTAGTCATTGGTAGGTATACTGTTAAAGGTATTTTGCTGTATTCTGGCATCATAACAATGAGCTCGCGGTAGTTTGGTATAAGCGCAGTAGCCATTAGGCTGAGAATATTTCATATATCAGCTTGCATGAATTTTATCACAGTTTCCTGGAGATATTTCTATATGAAATGAGCTCTTCAAAGAATCCTAAGTCTTCATATTAACATGGAGGGTGATTTCTATCTCATGAATTTGGTTCCAAATACATAGCACTATAACTCTCAACTCATGTATGGAGTACCACTATTTATTGCGTGAGGCCAGTCATGGGTCTTAGTAATCTATATGGAAATCATTAAATATAGAGATAGCATCCCGAAAAAGCGACATTTCACACCCAATATGCAACGCTCACCGTACAATATTGTATTGCACCAAAAGTTCAAGTCCATATCTGTGCTAGATTTATCGAAATGGAACAAAAATAAGTTGGAAAATCTCCACATTAGTGGATTATCAAGTTGTTCTTGATATCTATATATCAACGAAGCCAAACAGTTACCCACAATACCCAAGAAAAACCGATAATTATCATGAATGAATTGTAACCACCCGAACGCCATACTATATCTTCAAAGATATTAATACACAAAATAGCTAGACCCAAAAGTTACTAAGTCCATAATTACTAGCCTGACTCAAAATCTTAATTGAGTGCGTGGCTAATAGAGTTCTTCACAGAATGAGCCTTCTGGTGAGTTTTCGACGAGAGATGCTGGTGATTGTAGACCCGACTCTTCAGAAGGGTTGGTTTCCATGCGTTTCGCACGACGCTTTTTCTCACTAGCTTTGCGTGGTCTATACTGATAATTAGGATAGGTCCTCATGAAATTGCATTTGTAGGACTCAGATTTCTCTTTATAAAAGGCACGCACTGCTTCTTCTTCTTCACGCCATCTCTTTCCCAGAATACGGGCTGATAATAGGTTAGTAACTACATTGTAAAACAAAATGCCAAAAGGCTGCAGAGCCGGGACTTACAAATTTCATTATTGCAGATACCTGGGAACTCAGCTTTTACTGCATGATGTCTTTCTTTGCGATACAAGATGTACGCATTTGGTGGCCGAGGAAGTCGAGTTTTTTGCTCATCTTTGTTGCAGTCATCGGAATCAAGGCCCATGAGACTGGAAGGGGATATGTCACCAACGGAGATATTGGGCTCTGAGGAAACCAAAAACATATGATCATATCCAGGAATAGCGATCAAAGATTGATGGCTCAAGGCGAAGTCTTGCACAGAGCCAATGAAGAATCTTTCTAGATCTGTGGAGTCACGAACCAGTAGAGCTGGTGCCCCAATTGCATAGCTAATTTGTGTTAGAACCCGATAGAATGACTGTAAAAAGGGACGATCGAGGAAAACCTACCCGAAGTCGACAAGGAGCGTTTGTTTTGATTCTTCACTGAGAGCAAGAACTATGCTGGCGTGAACAGCAGCAACTTTGGAAAAGGGAGATAATTGTACAGAGGCTGCAGCCCAAACAGACTGCAGGAGTTGCCGTTGTACATTAAAATAAACAACAAGATCAAGATCAGAACCATCTAGCATTGCTGGGTCGAGCTGGGTCATGGTCGTTGCATCAACAATCGTGCTTTCCATTATGATAATCCGGGAAACCAATTGAACGAGTTGTATCGAGCTCAAGTTTTTTTATCACCAAGATACTAATAAAGAAGGATAGAATCTAGTGAGCAAAGTGGATTTAGTATTAATTAAAGGGTGCCAGAAGTAAGTCAAAGTCATGGCGATGTCGACTTCTTAAATGTAGATGGGCAAATTGGTAATTCTTTGTTGATTAGCGTTGGTTGTGATGTAAGGGTTCTTTTTTTATCAATTAAAGTCTCAATTTAATAGATTGAGAATAAAATTCTACACTTTTTCGTACTTCTACTCGCAAGATAAATACCACAATGACAAGAGTGGGGCGTGAGCGGATCAGGGAGTATACAAAAGCTCTAATGTTTCAAAAATGTGGGTCTAGATTTAAGAACATCAATATCATTCACGATCGAGATCCAGTTTGCAAAATTCAAGAACTTTACAACTGATTCAGTCATTACTTGTCCCGCTGATACTGAATCTTATTCACATCAATATTTATAGCATATTGTGAACAGATTCTCATCCTATAGTTTCCCAGTAACCACTGTTTTCAGCTTTCGTATCTGTCAACACGCATCAATCCTCGAACGGGTACCGACTAACAAACTGCTTTGATCTATTTAGCTGAACTCAAAAACAAAACGTCAACACGCCTTGATTCTAATTCCCTCCCACATCTACAACACAAATAAATCACTATCTGTTGTTTTCCCAGTTTATTAGATATTATCACCAACATGAAGGTATGTTATTTCATGGATTCATCAAGTTGATAATATAACCAATTAATAGTAACAAAGATGTCTTCAATCATGAAAGATATTGGCCTCAATCCTTGGAGAAATATTCACCAGTATCACACATGGCGAAGTGTTTTGACTCCAAATGTGCGCCTCCTGTTTACTTGTGAGTGGATATTTAAAAATAACATGAGGTAATTTTCATAGCTAATCAGTACAGTATACTATCGTACTCTGTTCAAGAGTGACTCTTCCACTACAAATATCTCGACGATGCGTAATATATAGCAGCTGCGAATACACTCGTAAAAAATCGAAATGGCAAATTATGGAAGCTCTTGTCCGAATCATTCACACAATTCAAACCTAAAAAGGAATCCCCTTGGTAAACCCACCCATGCGTCGTTATACAAGCTGCAGGTCCAGTCCTGGATATTATTATCTCCAACGATTACTTCAGTCATTGCTTTCATCAACAAACTCTCTTATCTATCTATCTGCCGACTCTATTCAAGAATATTGCTTTTGATTGCTCCTTCATGGATATATCCGGCCGTTACATATATTGCTATTATATTTCTGTGTACATGATCTATACTCTTGGACTTCACCCGGATACAGTAGCTATTCATGGGGTATTTGCTTTTGCGCGCCAGATCTCTCGGTTCGTTACACTTTTCAGTGCTGACTACCCGCGAGATTATCTATAAAATACTAACAATAAAGTAGGTTCACATTGGTGGGATTGTTTTCAATACCGTATTGTTATATAAAGCTAACATTTGTGTATCCAGAGTTACAGGAGCTTTTTTTGGGGGGGAGGGGGGGGGGGGTTATAGAATCGTGCTGGTTTATATGATGACTATTTATGGGTTGTGGGTTATATATTTTTACCTAGATGAATTACTTTTTCAGTCAACAACAAATCTTTTTACTATAATAACCGACTTAAATGAGTTGAATATTGTCAAATATAATCTCCAGGCTGGGAACTGAAACTATGGACTGGTGATGTGTACTACTACAATCACCCCTCCCCATTTATGGGTTTACAAAAAATTCCTTTTCCGGACTGACGTGGGGGCTTCGCTCTCGCTTGTAACCCTTGTCGGATTGTCCACATTGGTAGCAAAAAAGATTACCCTCCCGGTCAAAGGCTGATTTCTTAGTACACCTTGATCAAAGAGACTGATAGGAAGATAGATAAAATATTTGAATAAGTTACAATGTAAATTGAATAGAAATGGAAGAATTATCATGCCATTTGGAATGATTGATTTTATCAGATTAATGAATTATATAGATAAAGTATATATTCGTGTTAATCCCCACCAGAACAGCTCCAGTATCCGTGATAAAATCTGTCTAGACATTGGTTGGCTATCATCATTGAGTTGTTATGTGAAGATAGATAGTCTATGAATAGTGGTTATATATGTGAATTGACAACAATCATGGGGTAAATGTATTCATTCCGCAGTTCTAGAAGTTGATGCCAATCGTATGGTCGAATCTGACAGGGATTCGCCTTGGCCCTATGGCCAATGGCTTTCCGCTTTAAGAAGTCTTGGAGATGTGTTCCTAAGTTAAATGACGATCATGCACTGACAGCCAACTGGGGGCACTTCAATCTGACAATTGGTGCCTACATATCAATTACTATATATTCTGCAGTATGCCGGATAAACGACGAATTTGCCATCCATGAACGCCGTAGAGCGCCTTTGAGTGATGAAGACAAACTCCCCGGGAATATTGTAAGACTGAATACTGGATCGACAGTAGCAATAATTTGTCAAAGATCATTTTCTAGATAATCATTTCGATTGTTATCCCATAGGTACTGATACCTGATGACTGAAATCTTAGCTCAAAAGATAAACTCAAATTTGATGTTGTGAAGGTAAGCATGGTAACTATCTAAGAGAAAGACCATCCCGGAAATGGAGTCATATATGTTAGTTTCTTTGCCAGATGTCATTCTGGGTACAATGTTGCTTCCAAATTACATTTCGGAAGTTTCGATTTTGCAAAGTCTTACATTGGGATTAATGTCCAGATGCACAATGGCATCAATTTGACTAGCATTGAATTTTATTCCCTATAACAGTTATATTACAATTTCATGGTGCCATTTGAATATTCAATCTAGAAATTTGGAGGACATGATGGCATCAAAAAGCAGAGATTTACGAAATGATAGGGAATGTCCTCAAGTCCATATCAGAAAATGAGGGCAGTCTAGGAGAATAGTCAAGCTAAATCCATTGTTGTGGTAAAGTTATCATGAGTGATGGTTAACATTGTGGGGACACAAGAGAAAGTAGATTTAATTCTCCACATGGACCTGTCACATCTGGCCTATAAAACTCGAGACATTATACGAAAGTAATCATTTCTACTCTAGCGATTTCAAATTTGTTTATCTTTCAAGATTCTATCAAGTTCTACGTCTCGTAACCATGAATTGCATTGATATTTGAGGGGCTTAAGATTATATACCTTGTATCAGTTGATGCTTAAGGAATTTAATAATATAATCTTGTATACAGAAAAAAGAACAGAATGCATAATTATCTTGATATATAGATCAAAGGTATACGAACTTAAGTGTTACGGCATATTTCATCTCCATTTTTTTTAAAGTCATACCATGTCTGTAAGATTGATTTTTAAAAGGTAAATATGAAATTCAGCCAAATAAATTATAATTTAATCGTTTGAGTGTCCTATAAGTTATTGAACAGATATGGAAGTGTTATCTTTTATGGCAGCATTCCAAAAGAACTGCATTCCCGACAGTATGTTCTGTTAGGAAAATCTCTGTCATGTTCAGATGTTCCCACAGTGCGACATATCAGTTACTGAGAGAATTGTTACATTTATATCTTTCTCTTAGTCTTTCCCATTGGCAACATAGTGAGCTCTTGACTTGAGATTATACTACAATAATACTGGATCATAGGTCTTTGTACATTTTGCAGGTAGTAAACTATTTCAGTGTCAGAAGTCATACCACTGTGTTCAAAAGTTTCAAGATATAGTCGTAGTAAGGCATTGCTATTCTAAAGTTGTAAATGCGATTTCAATGTAAAAAGTTTATACATTAAATGTTCACCATCAATTTTTCAAACTCATAGATATGAGGTGTATTAATTCTTTGATCTGACATCGATTAAATCTCCGCTACTATTTACAAATCTAAAATCATACAAAACTACCGACAGATATGGGTATCCCTGTGTGCTCTCGTGTCACACAGTATCAATTATTAGGGTAAACATATTTCCTATTGCGGAGCATTCTATTTTTGGATTGGGTTGTATGACGAGCAGCCCAACACATAGACTATCACAAAAACTACATATCGCGGGGGGGGGGCGCTGTTGACCGAACAATACCGTTGCAATTCTTTCTTTGAGAAGTATACAGTATTGATGTATTTAACAAATCTATGACTGCTACAATTGTTCTATCCAGTCATCTGTTTTTTTTTTTGATCAATAACATATTTATTCCGAGTCCGCCCAAGATGGTAAAATGTATTGCTATCTTTAAAAATACAAGAAATTGATGTCCTTGATGAGAAGTTGAGATTTCAAATACTTTATTTTCTGTGATACATATATATATGCCACATCTATCAATTGTAGTTATGTATAGTATCTATACAACATATGTCGTTAATGGAACCAGAATGTCAAAGTCAATATTATATGTACACACATAGGCTGATTTCTCATAGTGAATGTTATAACCTTTCTAGGACGACAGCATTTTGGCAATCTGCTAGTATCAAACAAAGGGGAAATTCGATTACATTTTCACAGTTCTTAGAATTTTACCAGCGATAAAGAGGGAAAAGATCTGGGATTCTTCACCTTTCCACAGGATATTTCTATGCAACTGGCAGCAAGTGTTCCATTTCTGTTCTGTTGCTTACATATTCATATTAGCCTTTATTTTCTACGCACGATTCCTCTTGTTATTTTGGTTTTTAATGGCCTTACGCCTCTAGATGTACATATGTGCATAACAGTTTCATGTCCTCACTCACAAATGCATAAGATGACCAACCGTGACAATGTTTCACCCCCTCACCGCATCTCTTAGCATGCCCTTTCACCCTTTCGCCCTTCTCTTTCATTCCCGTCCTATCTTTGCCACAAATATAATCAATTTCTCTCCTTTAGCCCACTCGCATTCACCTAATGTCTGCAGCATTTCCCTGTCCTCATCCTATATACTACTCATTTCCTTCTAGCAAACACCATTTTTGTAGTTTTCCGGGACCAAACATCCTCAAAGCACCTCAACAGTCAAATTTAGAATAGTGGCGATCACAGTTGACAGGTAAGATACCTTGATTGGCTCTATTATATTTTCAGTATGTGGAATGGAATCCAGGAGTCAATTTGCAGGTTGTATATGTATAACAATTAAACATATCAGATTGAGAAGTGTGGTGATATGTGTTGCTGGCTTCGTCTGTTCTATCCTTCTTGTATCCTATGTCGAGAATATAGTTGGAAATACTTGGGAACACAAAAACATCTCGAGGGCCTATCTTCTCCAACTTAATATCACCATAGATTCGTCAAAGGAGGATTGAGCTAGCGGCAAGTCCAGGTTATTCGCACCCTACGATACACTAAGCCCGGAACCTTGATCAAAAACATTTCAAAGAACAAAGAATAAAGTAGGGATTTATTAGCTATTCGTTTATGCATACCAACAATACCGACGGAACACCCTTCCCATCCTCACCTTCGCACTCGCTTCCATTATCCCTTCCATTTTCCCACCCCATCACAACCCTACCAACACCAATCTACCCGACAATCCTAAAAACTAGATCTGTGGATACCACCTCCACATGTCTGTCCCTTCACCCTTCACCCTTTGGCCCCCATCCATGTAGCAGACGGCACCCCTTGCTTTCTTTTTGATAGCTATTCCCATACTTGATGTTAATACCAAATATAGCCTCCTATAACCAACAAACCAACTAGCAGGATTCTATTTTCAGAGTTGTGTTTATCCATGATTTGAGTTTCTACTTGCTTTAAATATGGACTAACTATAGTCTAAATATGGTTAATCCATAGTAGCTACAAATTTACTAGGATTGTGATTATGATTTATGCATTCAATAAGACCCAGGCTTGATATTCCCAGGGACCCTCTATTAGCACTCTCTAGAAATTCACATAGAACAAATATATCTCACAAATATCACAATACTATCAAAACCTTCAAATCATCATAGCCTAAAACCCAGCCAATAGATAATCACATTCACCTAATCTGCTGCTACTCTTCCTGATAGCTAATCTTCCTCATCTCCCCTAACCTCACCCTTGCTGCTGCCAACTTATTCTCCAACTGCAAAATCTCCACCTGTTGCTCCATCTCCCTCACCTTGAACTCATGCGCCCCCAATGCCCCATAATCCACCCTCTCCTCCCCTTCCTCCCTCCTCTCTCGAATAATCTCCTGCACCTTCCTTACTAATGCCCGGCATGCCGCCCCCACCGCCTTCGACGCTGCCTCCAGCCCCTCCTGACTCTTCGACATAAAGCCCGCCTTCACCCGCGACGCCGCCACCAACTGTGCCGTCGACGCCGCTACGTCGTTAGAAGCAACAATTAGCTGCTCCGGCGAATTCCGGTTCGACAACACCCCATCAGCCGTCTCAATCAGCATGTTCGTTGATGACGCTACCGCCTTGGCCGCCGAGATCAGACCTTCCGTCCACCGGTTGTTCTTCTTGTAGAAGGCTGTCTTTGACGATGACCCGCGGCCTGCCTGCACAATTTCTTGCTGCGTAATCGTTGCCGCCTTTATCAATTGTGCAATTGCTGTCGTCACCGCCGACGCCGCGTCCAGAATCGAATCGTGCACCTTGAGCTCGTAGGTGCTGTATCCGTCACGCGGCTTATTCTTCAGCTTAGCCAAGCGCGCCGCCGCCGCCGCAATGGCATCTGCCGCCTTGGTAAGCTCTTGATCGACAATGTCGCCGAGATCCCCCTTGCCAATCAGCTTGGAGAAGGACGGCGCGAACTCGTCTACCAGCTTTGTCAGCTTCTGCAGCGCAATCTGCACATCATTATTGCTGTTGATGACCACGTCCGTCTTCTGCAGCGGATCCAACCCTTCCAACCGAAAGCTCAGCAGCCCTCGAAAGAACTGCACCGTCGTGTGCGCCGCCGACCGCGATCCCGACAGCAGCGTCTCACCCTTCTTGTCATCCGTCGCCAGACGCAGCAAACCCTTGGTATTGGTGCAGATATCTGCCACGGCCCCCGCAAACACCGAAATCGACCGTATCAGATCCCCGTGATCGGCATTCGGCCCATCGGCAATAAACCCATTGAATGCCGTCGCAAATTCCATCGCCGATGACGACGCCTTCTCCACCTGAGACAGAACAAACGTCGGCGACGCATTCTGGTTACCCGCCTGCATCGTCGAGTCCAGCTCGTAAATCGCATCGTCCACCCGCTGCACGCCCACCTGCAACACCGAGTCAATGATGGCATTGATCTTGTCCTGGTTGGCCTCGGCCAGCGCCTTGATCCCTTCGTCAAAAATCTCATCGTTGCCGCCCCCGCTAATCTTCAACTCATTGAGCTCCACCAGTGCCTGGTCCATCCCAGCCTTATAGACCTCGAGCTCCTCCTCCTTATCGTGCAGCAGCCGCTCCAGATCTGAGTTGCCCGAGCGCACCGAGCTCTGAGCCTCCTCCAGCTGCCGCGTCTTGTTGCGTAGAGCCTCCTCAAGATCCGCGAGCTCCCGGTTGTACTTGGAGAGCATCGTCGACAGCTCGTTGCCCTTTTGGCGCTCCAGGTTGTCCGCCTTGTCTATGGCCAACCGCAGCTCGCGCTTGAGCTTCTCGACTTCATCCTTGCTGGATCCCGACGCCCGATCCTTTTCATGCAGAGCACGATCACGCTCGCGAATCATGTCGGCTAACTCGAGATTCTTGGTCTTGATCTCGCGCTCCAGCTTCTCCCGCTTCTCGTTGGCTTCCTGCGCCGACGCCGCCTTGAGCTGCACCGCCTTGAACTTGGTCAGAAGGTCCAAATGCTCATGGCGCAACTGCGAGTACAGCTTGGCCAAGGCCTCGTACTTGCTCCGCCACGTATTAAGCTGCTCCTGCAACGCGCGAATCTGGTCGTCCTTGCTGGCCATCTGCTGCCCATAGGAGCCTTGCAACGCCTGCAGCTCGCTCTCTAGCGCCTTGACCCGGGTGTCAAATTGCTGCAGCATTAACTGGTCCTGTTCATACTGCGCGCGCGCCGCCAGGTTCTCCCGCTCCAACTCGGCCAGCCGGCCCTGCGTCTGCCACTGTGCCTGCTGCGCCAACAGCGCCTCGTGTTCTCGTTGCTGCTGCTCCAGCAACCGGCGCTGCTGCTCCTCAAACTCCCTCTGAGCCTGCGCTTGCGCCTGTTGCTGAGCGAGGATGGCAGCCTGCTGCTGAGCCTGCAACTGGCGCTGTTGCTCCTCGTACTCACGGTTCTGCTGGTCGATCTGACTGTTCCAGAACTCGTTCATGTCCTCTGGTTCGTCCTTGCTGGGAACGGGCGGCGACTCGGTTTTTTCCTTGGGGCGGGAGGGGAGGGCGGGGGCATTTTCGTCCTGGGCGAGCAGGTTCGGGGGATCCGGGCTGAGCTTGGGCAGAGAGACGAGGCTGGTGAGGTAGCGCAGGTTGGAGCATTCATAGTAGAATTTGGCGAGTCGGTAGTGTTGGGCGTCGTAGCGTTCGCGGAGGGGGGCGAGAAGCTCGATTTCTCCGGTGGCTGTAAGAGAGCATGTTAGAAAAAAAAGGACTTTTAGATGTCACGTAGCGAAGACACTTACTAGAGTGCATGGCCCGCAGCATGCTCGTCAAAAACTTATAAATACCATAAGATTCGGCCACCAACGGCACCAGTGCCGAAATGCGACACTCGTTATTCCCTACATTCCGAAAATGCGAAAAGATCAACTTTTGAAACTGGTCAATGCGATCCTGCAACTTCATCAAGTCCAAAATAGTCTCGTAGCCCTCATTCGGATCGTTAATCGACCGCAACGACACGTACTCCTCATACTCAAAGGTGCCGTTGAACTCGTGGTGCTGGCTGTGAAAGCCGAGCTTCGCGAGCAGGAAGTTAACGTATTCGCGGATAAGGGGGGCGTAACCGCGGATGCCGTCGCCGCCGGAGACGCCGCGGGCGAGCGATTCGATCCAGCCGCGGTTAGCCATGCCCTCGCGGAGGGCGGAGGGGTGGCCTTCTTGGAGGACTTTATGGATGGTGATAAGGGCTTTGAATGTTTGGATTTCATCGGCGAGGATTGGTTGGCTGAGCAGAGGAGACGGGTCAGTAAAGGTTTGGTGATGTTTGTGCGGTCACAAATGTACAGAAGAGGTGGATGCTTCCGGTCCGGCATGCTCGGTTCGTCTGAGGTGAGGGGAATACGTACACCTTGATGCCGATCCAAAAGGCAGTCGAGGACCGATGGTCCCATGTGTAGACGATGCAGGCGCGGACATGCTTGCGTTTGGGAGCGGTCTCGTCGATGGAGGTGGCCTTTTTGATGTTGATGGCCAGTTCCTGGTCCGTTTTGGTGTGGTTGACGGACATGTTGGAGGATGGGGAGAACGGGGCTGAGAGATAGGTAGGAAATCGAGTTGTGTGGTGGTGATGAGATTGGTTCGTAGGGGTGAGTGGAGGAGATGCGGTATGTATATATGTGTAGTGATCCGACAGTCACAGAAGCGATCTGTATGTGCAGCGCCCACTTCTTTCGCAAAACCCAAGATTCACAGAATTTCGGCAACCAAGACAAGGCAAACGACTCCAAAAGACAAAGTCACTCGCTGGTGTATATAATCGCCAGTACTAAAAGCTGCAAGAAACAAATAGGGAAAAAAGACGCTCAATGGGTGGAAAAATTGATCCCCAAGTCCAAGTTATCGCGGGCTCGGCTTATACGGGCAGCAAGAGTCCATCTAGTGTTGGAGGTATGCTAAGCCACTGTAAATCGTGGGCCAGGCAGCGCAATTAGCTTAGGGCATCATGAGGGTTTGGCACGTGATGGGATATATTTATAACCCTAAAGGAAGCAGGATATAAGACTAGAGATTGAATTGGCGGAAAATAGAATAAAGAGAATGAAGAGTTGATGAGAGTGTAAAATCAAAACAACAAATTGAAGATATTTGATGTTGAAGTTGATACATCAGATATCATCAGTCAAGTAGTTTCTCTTTTTGAATGTGTAAAGGGTAACTTCCTTGGAGACGACGCCCCCGCATTTTTCTGAGGAGAAACAACAACGATGACGATGACAAACTTAACCAAACATTTACTTTTAAACATCGCGACAACTCAGACTCAGCCATCACATGTCTGACTTTTTTTTTCATTACTTTGATCACAAAAGAAGCAGAAAACATTTCACTTCCAACGGGTTTCTTTCCACAGGAGATTCTTTGCCTATTGCTTAACTTTTATTTTGAATCACAGATACACGTACAAGAGATTCACACACACTAACATCGAGATATACCCACAGACACGTCACAGATACTCACCAAAATGCCCCAAGTTACCCCATCCCAAGTGGCCCTCCTCGTCCTCATCGACATGTACGTCAAAAACACCATCCCCCCCCTCCACCACCTCGCCACCCTCCACTTCCTCTCCCTGCACACCGCCCACCTCGATGCCGCTGCCCTCGCCACCCCCTACCGCCTCTCTACGGGGCACTTCCGCCTGCAGATGACGCGGGTGCGCCTGCTGGAAGAAACAGTGCAGATTGTCGGGGGCATTGGGGCGTTTGAGCGGCTGTTGCGAGATCGTGGAGGGTGGGAGGAGGGGAAGGATCTGTGGGAGGTGTTTTTGGAAAGGGTGTGGGGGCTGGATTGTCTAGAGGGGATGGCGAGGTTTGTGGTGTCGAGGGTGGGGGCGTTAATGCGAAAGTGGAATGATGTGGTGGGGGCGGATGTTAACATGGTTTATGACCCGGAGGAGATAGGAGAGGAGGAGGAAGAGGGAAAAGAAGGGAAAGAGAAAGATGGAGAAGAAGAAGCTCATGACCAGAAACGCCCCCAAAGAAGACTCCGCATCGACCCGCACTCGCCCATTGGCATCTTCCTCCGCAGCACGCGGCTTGCCCTGCTATCATATCCGTTCCCAGCGACGGCCGCCCTCTGGGAATCCTTTGTGGCCTACCGGCAGCCGACCATCTCCGAGATCCGGCGTCTGCGTCTCCGGTGGCCGCAGTCCTCGGCATCCCATCACCAAAAGGACAAAAACAAGAGTAAGTATGCGTTTGACGTGGTTCTTGGTGACCCCGCGGAGCCGTGGAGCGCCGAGGAGAGGGCAGTACTAGCGGAGGTGGGGTACCGGGGGATGGTAAGGGAGGGAGGCAAGGACAAGGCGGTGATGGTGGGCCGGAGGGAGCTGGAGGGGGTGGTGGATTACTTGGTGGGAAGGCTGCAGCGGTTGCATGTCGGGGTGGGTGGGGACAAGGGGGAGCTGCGGAGGCAGTTTGAGGATTTGGTGGGGGCAGGAGTTGGAGGAGGAGAGGTGCTGGAGAAGCTTGAGTATCTAGAGTAAGTACTGGAGGAGGGGAAGAGTTGAGGGCAGAGTAAGGAGAGGAGGAAGGGGGAGCAAGAATGAGGAGTAGGAAGGGAGGAAGAGGGGGAGGGGAGGGAGAGTTGTGGTTGGATTGTGTTTGCGGGTGTGAGGGATTGTGATGATTGTGGTTAAGTCATGAAGGAGACGCTGGGTGCTTACGTGCTCTTTCTTACAGTGGTTACTTGGCTTTTGTATTTTATGGATTACTAACATCTTGTGTATACAGATGCCTCGAGGCTTACTTTCAAGGCGACCAGTCGGTGACTGTGGAAAAGACGTACAAGTTTTTTGACGGTATCTCAGCGTCGGGCCCAGGATCGGGACCAGGATCGAATGCAGCTGCGGCTGGTAATGCTGGTGTGATTGGGTCGTCGAAAGACGGCAACAAGTACCACATGGCACTGATGACGCTGGCGCTCTTCAAAGCCGACTTTGGGTGCCACGGCGAGGCGGTTACAACGATGCTGGAAGCGATTTCGACGGCGCGCGAAAACGGGGACGATGCGACGCTCAACTTTTGTCTCCGGTGGCTCTTTGGGTTCACGCTAGAGCAGCCCGGGGCGACGCAGGCGGCAGTCGGAGGGGACTCGCCAGTGATGAGCAATATGACGGACACGATTGCGTACCTCAAGGAAAAGGCGACGCAGATGAAGTGCGCGGCGACGATGGCGGGCACGTACTGCCTGGAGGCGGAGCAGGGGCTGCGGGTGGGCGACTCGCTGGCGGCGGTGTGGGAGGCGGTGACGCGGGCCGAGTGCCTGGCCGGGGCGTACGGGCTGGGCGGGCTGCTCGGGGTGCTTGAGGCAGTGGCGCGGGCGGCCTGGGTGCGCATGGGCGTCGCGGTTCTGGCGGGGCAGGCGGCAGCTGGATTCCTGCAGACGGGGGTGGTAGCCGGGAGCGTGAGCGACGCGGTGGCGGCGACAATGCAGGCGGCGGCGGGGTGGGCAGATGCGGGCCACTACGGCAAGGTGTTTGCGCTGGTGGACGGAGTACGCGAGCGGTATCCGATGATGAATGCAGGGCTGGTGGCGCGGGTGGGGTGGTGGCGCGGGTACTTTCGGGCGCGGCAGCTGATTGCGGCGGGCGAGCTGGAGACAGCCGGGGAGGTGCTGGGGAACCTGGAACAGAATACGGAGACAGCAACGGCGGCAGGGCGACTGTTGCCGGTGCAGATTACGTACCTGGTGCGGCGGGGCCAGCTGGCAGAGGCACTGGCGGTGATTGAGCGGCACACGAAGCTGCTGGACAATAGAGCGTCATTCTACGAGTACGAGAAGCATGTGCGGCTGCTGGTGGAGAAGGCCAAGGTGCTGAGCAGGTGTGGTGGCGGGGGGGTGCGGGGGTTCTCGGCAGCAATGCGGGGGGCGATGGTGGCAGTGAGCGGACGGGACGGCAGCGGGGTGTGCGAGGCAATCGGGGTGCTGGCGGGGATCCTGAACCGGATGGGGGAATTTGCGGGCGCAGTGCGGTTGCTGCGGGTGGTGGTTCCACGGGCGGTGGAGACGGGGCGAGCGGAGGTGTGCGGGGGGCTATGGGAGGAGCTGGGAGAGGGGTATGTGGGGCTGGCGGGGCGGGCGGCAGGCGATATCAGAGGAGCGCTGGTGCGGGAGGGGGTGAAGTGCTTTGAGAGGGCGGCGGGGTGTTTTCAGAGGGTGGGGGATGTGCAGAGGTGGCGGGGGGCGTTAGCGCGGCGAGCGGTGGGGTTGCGGGTTGTAGGGGGGGTGGGGGCTAGAGGTATGGCGGCAGTCACGTGATGAAGGTGATGCTATGGATTGGGAAGTCTCCAACTAGAGTTGATGAGAGAGTATGAATTGATTTTATTGTCGCAGCATATAATGAATTAATAGTGTTTTTTTTACGAGTTCTGGTCCAATTTGACAAAAACAGAGTGCGAACCAAAAAAATACTGAAAAAGTCACAAAAAGTGTAGCAAGTTGTTGTCTTTGTCGCGTCACGCACCACAAAATCAAAACAACTAATCCTCATCAGTGCAGCAAAAACAGCAAAAACAGCAACAACAGGCGTCAGTAACGTCAACGTCAACGTCAACGTCGACATCATGCCTTTTCGCATCACGACGTGGAACGGTAAGACTCTTTTCTTTTTTTCTTTTTTTCTTTTACTAACTTTTTTTTTCTTTTTTTCGCGCTAGTCAATGGAATCCGGTATGTCTTTCTCTTCTAAGCTTCTATTGAGAATCCACCTGTACTAACCTCACTCTCTGCCTCTGCCCCACCCCAGCAACCCCTTCTCCTACCCCCCGTGGTCCGCCCACCGATCCTACCCCCACCTCCTCGCCACCCTTGCCGCCGACATCCTCGTCCTCCAAGAATGCAAAATCCAACGCCCCGCCCTCACCGACGCCATCGTCCTCGTCCCTGGCTACGACGTCTTCTTCTCCCTGCCACGCCACAAAAAGGGCTACTCGGGCGTTGCCATCTACACGCGCACCGCCACTTGCTGTCCGCTGCGAGCTGAAGAGGGCATTACAGGAGTGTTGGCATCGTCGCGGACAGACGGGGTCCCGTATCGGGAAGTGGCGGATAGGGAAAAGGTCATTGGGGGGTATCCGACAGCGGGACAAATGCCCGAGTTTTTAGATGCGGCGAGTATTGATAGCGAGGGGCGCGTGGTCGTGTTGGAGTTTATGGCGTTTGTACTGATTGGCGTGTATGCGCCGGCCATCCGAGATGAGACACGGGTCGAGTTCCGCAAGGGGTTCTTTCAGTGTTTGGAGGCGCGCGTGCGAAATTTGCGGGCGATGGGTAAGGAAGTCGTCATCGCCGGGGACCTGAATGTCTGGCGGGATCCGCACGACGTGTGGACGGGTGGGGTGGACGCCGAGGCCGGCGAGAGTGTGCGGAGGCAGTTTAACGGGCTAGTGTTTGGCGGGGCACGGTTAGACTCAGAGCCGGTGCTGCATGATGTTACGCGGGACTTGCATCCGGAGCGACTGGGTATGTTTACGTGCTGGGACACGAAGCGAAATACGCGGCCGGCCAATCTAGGGTCACGCATCGACTATGTGCTAGTCTCGGCGGGGCTGCGGCCGTGGATTATGCACGCGGATATCCAGGCAGACCTCCTCGGGAGCGACCACTGCCCGGTATACTGCGACTTTCAAGACTCCTTGGAGACAGCAGGAGACAGAAGGCAATTTTGGGCCGACGGCGTCAACAAGGACGGCATGGTCATTGATGGTGTCCGACAGCGCGAGTGGACAGAAAAGGACCTCGTCCCGGAGTCTGCGCGACTCCTCGAGGAATTTAGGGGGCGCCGCAACATCAAAGACATGTTTATGCGGGCACCTGCAAAGAGGTCAGCTGCTGAACCACAAAATACAGTTGTCACGGAACCTGTGAAGAGGGTGAAGATGGCGCTGGCGCCAAAGAAAGGGAAACCGCTGGCATCAGCAAGGCAGCCCAGTGTCCGCGGGTTCTTCCAGCTTAAGTCTGCCCCCTCTTCGTCCACCGCCGCCCCCTCTGATTTCGAGTCCCCCATCTACGACCCTATCATTGCCAAAGAGTCCTGGCTTTCTCTTTTGTCTCCTTCCCCTTCTTCTTCTACTTCTTCTTCCGCCTCTTCTTCTTCCGCACCCTCCGCCCCCCTCTGCAACCACGGCGAACCCTGCATCGCCCTCCGCACCAAGAAACCCGGCATCAACCATGGCCGCTCCTTTTTCATGTGCTCCCGCCCCCTTGGGCCCTCGGGCGCCCGCGAACACGGCACCGAGTGGCGGTGTGGCGTGTTTGTGTGGGCGAGTGACTGGCGGGGAGACAGGGCGAGGGAGAGGATGGGCGCTGGGAGGAGTGGAGGGGGAGGGGGGAAGTAAGGGACTGTCGAGTGTTGGAAAAGATGCTGTCCTTCTAGACATAGATATTGTGGTAATAGACTTCTTTTAAAGATAATCTGGCGCGGATTGTCGACATTACCACTTACACCGTTGGCGAATCCTTTCTTGATCCTCCAGACAGACACTAAACCCGAACCCTTGTTTTTCCTTCGAAGTACCCGAAATTTGCCCCCCACCAATTCCTGTTCTGTGATTGGTTGGATTCTGTCTCCAATGGCCTGTCAATTGCCAGTGGCCTTGCATCCACTCATTATTCTTTTTTCCTTCAATTCAATTCCAATTTCCGCATCGCCGAAGTCACGAGAACCAACGACAAATTTCCACTGTACTTTTCTCTTTTTCTTTTTCTTTTTCTTCTTTGTGAAAGGAAATTCACTTTTTCGATAAATTAACATGATCTTCAACCAGGTTGTCCGCGCGGCTACCCCGCGCATCGCCGTCCAGGCCGCCGCCCGCCGCATGGCGTCGACTTCGACGTCCTCAAACCCGTTTACTGCGGAGCGACAAGCGATTAAAAAGCATGCTGGGGAGACAGCTAGTATGTATCGTCAGACGAGATGGGGTTATTTGGAGATATGCTGACGAAAGATATTAGGTCTTTGGTTGAAGATTTCAGTTTAGTAGGTTTTTTTTCTTTTTCTTTCTTTTTCCGAGTTATGACTTGGATTGGGTTGGACTTGGTGGAAGACGAGAGATTGAAGTTGAGAGAGGGGTTATATGAGAGGATGATATGCGTTTATTGAGGGATGAGGATAAAAATAAGTGCAATCCCGGGTTGCCGATTGAGGGCCGGGACCGGGAGGACCGGGGAATACGAGAGTTTACACTTGCACTTAGCACAGAGGTTACGCGACAATTCACGGGCATGAAATACACGACACGACGACACGATAACGATATACAACACAACACGACCTCAATTGACTAATTGGCCGACAATCTTACGACATGGCGTGACCTATGACATCACCCGTTAGATCCGATCTGATAACCTTGTTCGACCCTCAAGCTCCTGTCCTACCTCAACCAAATCTCCTTAACCAACCATCCGCCCATCTATCTAATCCCTCTCTCTCCAACTCCTACCTATCATTCACCCATCACTTATTCTTATTACCCTCCACTAACACCCCCCCCCTCCAGCGTCTGCGTTCCTCTCATCACTATCGCCTCCGCCAACGCCTACAAGCTCTGGACCGAGCACTGGGAGCACTGGAGCCACCTGCCGCCCCTCGAGGAGCGCACCGAGTACCCTTACCAGAACATCCGCTCCAAGAATTTCTCCTGGGGTGACGGGGATAAGACTCTTTTGTAAGTGAAGGAGCAGAAGATCGTTTACGAAGATTGGATTGAATAGAGATGCTAATTGCGGTTATGGTGATAGCTGGAACCCGGAGGTCAACTACCACAACAAGAACAAGGTTAAATAAACGGGTTAGCCTATTGTCAGATTACCCGGTAGCCGTCTGATGGCTAGTCGGGACTGGCAAGGTTACAGCGTACAGAGATTACATAACTCCTGTAATTCATTCTCATTATATATATATATATATACATTTTCCTTGCTCTATTACTCGAACCACGTCCCGGCGCCCTGTGCTGTGGTTACTGTCGAAACAAATAGAGATCTCAGTACAGTTGTGATAGGGACTCGGAATGATTGAAACATGGTTAGGGCGACTGTTTACGTGGTTTGGCTGTATCTGACGTACATTTGTAGGTCCCTTTTAGCTTGTCTAGATCTTTAGTTTTTCGTGTCTGCTGCTGTTGGTTTGTGGGTGACAGGATACCAGTAGTCATCGCGAAGAAAGGGTTTAATGATGTTAGTCCAAGTAACTACTCCGTCAATGACATCACCATTATCCTTGAGCAACACCACTTGAACTGCACTCTTTAGCATACCTTTCCCTTTCAATGTGAGCCTCGCCCTCATAACTTTCAGGATATATTACTGTAATCCTTCACGCAAAGTATATTAACAGAGAACTAAAGATATCAAATTGAGAAAGAAAGGACAAACTAAGAAAAGGTTACGGAAGAGGAGGACCTTGAATAGACTGAGGCCGGTACCTTAGGGAAATTCCGCTGGCTACCCAACCGGAGAGGTTCGGGGGGGATTGTCGAGGAACGAGGTGTCTCCAATGAGGTCTCAGGGAACATACATCAGGCTACTCAGAGTTGACCAGATCCCCATTGATTTTTTGCAAGGTGATAATCAACGGCGCGGGACACAAATATTGGACGACCAGATGGCAGATGAACGGAGAGAGGCAATAATATGTGGAATGGGGGAGATGACTGGCAGGATACACCGGGGCCTCAAGGCATCTCTGATGACAGATAAAATGATATGAACAAGATACCGGCGGGGAGTGATGAGAAACGAGGGGTCGCTGAGAGGATTATTGTGATCGAGGGATGGACAGTAGTTATGGGGGGATAGAGGGCACGGGTACCACATTAAGAAAGGGATCAGGACCAGATGAGGTTCATCATCAGGATTTGACGATATGTAGAATATAAGGATGTTAGTCTACGTTCAAGATACCACATTAACGAAACTACTAAAGACAATATCTCCCCCATCACCCATACACAACAACCAACACAACCTCCACACGATCACCCACTTATAAACTCAACAGATCATTGTAACCAAATCATCATATAATATTACAAAACCCAACCCGTCTCCCCAACACACCAACTAAAACCAAAAAAAAAAGATCAATAAATCCCACCCAGACACCAAGTAATAAATAACAACAAGAAGAAAAAAAAGAACCAAGAAAAAAAACAAGACAGTAACAAACAAAAAAGAAGCGAAATCAAATCAGGCTCAGCAAGCCTCCCTTCGCTATTCCTATATTCCCCATATAAAAATGAAAATGAAAAAATGAAAAAAATTCACTTCCCACCTCTACCCCTAGCTGGCAAACACCCTCACCGTCGTATCCATACTCGCCGTCGCAATCACACACCGAATCTGCCCCGCCTCCTTCCCATCCCCCCCACTCGCCTCCCCCGCCGGCCCATCCGCCCACCGCAACGCCGTAATAAACTGCTCGTGCGTATCGCTAATCACCTTGACACACTTTCCCTCCTGACTCAAATCCCAGCATCGCACCGTCTTGTCATCCGACGCCGACAGCAAAAACTTGCCCCCCGGATGAAACACAATCGCCGACACCCAGTTATCATGCCCTACCAGCGTCGCTAGGCAGTTCCCGCGCGCATCCCACAGTTTAATCGTCTTGTCACGACCACCCGACGCCATAAACTCTGCCGCCGATGACGCAGCCGGCGGGTGTTTTAGCCCCGCGAGCGGAGCCAAGTACTGATATGATGTTGCAGGGGCAAGTGCGCAGCATGTAATCACGTTCTCATGTCCAAAAAGGGAAAGCGTGTTCTTAGGCGTTGAGGAGGCAATGTCCCATAAACGCACCGCCTGGTCGTTACCGGTCGAGAGCAGCCAGCGCCCGTCAAACGAAGGGCATACGTCGCGCACCCAGCCAGCGTGCCCTTCAATAGTCTTGGTGCAAAAACCTGTCGAGATATCCCATATCCGGAGGGTCTTATCGCCAGACGCCGAAACCAGCAGATTACCACCCGGAATGAAACGGACAGTGTTAACGGTGTGATCGTGACCCTTGAGTGTGCGCGTGTTCTTATACCCATCAGCAGGATCCCAGAGCTTAATCGACATATCAACCGAGCACGAAGCAAGTAATACATTGCCCTTGGGCCCACCAAAGTCAACATCGCGCACACCCTGAGTGTGGGCTTTTATCGTGCGCTCCAGCTCACCAAACTCCCAATCCCAAATCTTGATGGTACAGTCTTCAGAACCCGAGGCAAGCGACGAAAAGATGGGGTGAAAGGTGACAGCGTTAACCGTGTCGCGATGTGATTCGAGCGAGTGGCGGGGTGGTGATCTGGGAAGCCAAGAGGCGGGCTCTTGCTGACGCTTTGCAAGGAACGCAGGAGATACATTGTCGAGTTCGGTTTGCAGAGAGGCACTGCGCGATTCGAGTTCCATAATCTAATGGTTGGATAAGACAAAGGCCCATGTGGTTAGTGTCGGTATGATATTTCGAGTTAAGGGGGAGGGGGAGCGGAGAGTCATCTAAATTGCGGTGAGCAATTGGAGAAGCCCGATGGCCGGCCAATAGGCTGAGGTTGGTCGGTCTGATCAGCATCGTTGCGCATCGTTGTTAGCAAGCGCATACCTTTTTCTGTAATCGCACGACACTAGTCCACTTCTTTTCTAACAGTGTCTCGTACTTCTTGGCTGTTTCGGCATCAAAAGCGGCCTCGCTGAGGTTTAATTCCTCGCGCAGAGCTGCCGCTGTGTTATTTAGGCCATTTGCAGCCAGGTAAGCAATAATAGATTTGTGCCTATATATAATGACGCAGTGTTAGCCTTGTTGGATTGCAAAGTCCACAGACCAATCGTGTCTCTTCAGGATATTATTCGCCGGATAGTCGCAGGGTTCGGAAGGAGCATCCATGTATCGGTATCGTGGGCCGTATTCTGGACCTTCTGGCTTCTCAAGAAGCCGAAATGGCTTGAGGATGAGGGGGGAAGATGGAGATGCAGGGAAACATACAGCTCTTCGGCCTGTCGTGTAGTCAATATCGGGGCCATAATTGCATGTGCACCCCGGCGGAGTCAATCAAGGCAGACGAGGCAAGCTAGAATGCGGTAGAAATAATTTGAAGAGAAAGAGGGGTATGGGTTGTCAAAGCAGAATGGAGGTGGTCGATCTGAACAAGCAGTAGTTGCAACAAGTTTGATAAGATGGGATTGACGGCCGGGTTGCTTGGGGGTGCGAGAATGAATATTTGGGGGTCTGTTTGCAAGAGAGAAGATCTAGGGTTCGCAGGTTGGCTTTGTGTAATGAAAGCTAGGCTAGGAGCAAAAGAATAGTTTCCCTTCAGCTGGCGTTGGTTTGTGGTTAGCTGGCTGGGCCGTTGACTGGTTCGTGTGAGCTAGCTTTTGATTGGCAGCGGGTGCTAAAAAAGAAGTTATAGCGTCGATGCTGCTGGCTCAGCGTGATGGTGGTGGAAGTCTGTCAAGGCAAAGAAAGACAAAAAAAGTCGGCAATTCAATGATGCTCCGGTAAGTAGTTCGATGCAGAATGGCTGCAGTTCGGTACGGTACGTCGTTGCAAGATTTGGAACCTTGGGCTCGGTCTGATGTGGGACCGTGGATTCGGGGGAGGGAAGGGAGAGAAAGGGCGGGGGGGAAGAATGCTAGAATTATCGTAGTGGAGATTTAGGGTTTTCTTGGTTTGCCGCAGATTTGGCCAGGGCTGGTAACACAAAGCAATTAAGGGTTGGACAAAGGATATCAGATGAAGAGTAAGACAGACATCATTCCATCAAGTGGAAGTTGACTTAACCATCATGTAATGGGCGACCTGTGATAACCTTCCATATTTCCTGTCTACACATGACATGTACTCAACGGCCTTTAGATCTGACAACTCATCTTATGCTTCAACTTCACCCTTACAATCGATAACTCCGCGTTGCATAAATTTAAGACAAGTTCGCCACAACTTCGAGTCTAAAAAGTCTCCATGATGGTGCTTTTCTTCTGCAGAAAACACATTCTAATACTACCTCCCATCTCTCGTATAACATCCATCATATCTCAATACCCGCCGGTCCCTGAAACCAACTCAGGAACTCAAATCCAGGGGGCACATCTCAATCCGTCGTGGTCACGTGATCCTTGAGATCTGAACTATACCAAGACACCATCGCCTGAACTTGAATTCATATTGGGTTCCCTTCCCTCATACAATGTTGGGGCCTAATGATAGAACATGGGTTTAAGTATTAAATTAACATATCCAGTAATCCACAATCATAATCTGTTTATCGCATCAACTACAATCCCCCTTATCACCATAGCACATCGCTTTATCTTTGACAACTCACCACCACACCAACATCAGGACACCTCAACCATTTCCCGACACTTCCATTGTGATCTTTACTATTCCAACTAACCCAGCCCTCCCTCCCAACCTCCCTCAATTCTGCCCGGATACCCAATCATCCACCCACCTTCAGTCCCAGACCCCCGGAGAGTCCGTGCATATTCTGACAGCTGCTGTCTTGTGTTACTCACCGATAAGTTTACAAGTACTGATACGGTATCCCTGGCTTGTCTTGAACGGTACCTGTTTCATTAGACATTCGACAAGTCTGTTTTACAGCTCCGGTTGACGATGAAGCGATGTCTCAGCTTGAAGTGATAAGAGCTATAGTTACAGTTGATGCCGTCTAATCCGTGTTTAATAAGCAACATCTTGCTTTCAGCAGTAACCAAACTATTGATTTGAGAAGGCCGGCGTATTGGAGACTCCGCATACTCGTAAATTAACCCTAAAGAGCAACCCACTTAGAATTTACCCCGCGATTTTCCTCGATTACCCAGCGGCGCGAACCTTCGGGCAAGATGACATGAAAATGCCCTGCAATAAAGTCTCTTAGTATCATATCTTTTGTATAAGCCAGCTTCTGTTCTACCCAACAATATACTCTCACAATGGATGACGCCGAACTCGCTGCTGTATGCTATTCAACTTTGATTGGTCTACAATTTGGTCTTCCAGATACAAATTGACAGTTCTTTCTCCGACTTGTCATGTACTAACATCCATCAGGTTCGCCAGGCCCGCATGGCTGAACTGAAGGCCAAGAACGCCGCTGCCGGTGACTCCAAGCAAGGCAGTGACCAGAAGAGGTATGTTCATACTCCATGATATCAAACCATGATGCGCCGTGACTAACAATCCATCTACAGACAAGACAGTACGTAACCTCTCCCCCTTCAACTGACCTTCCGATTCCAGATGATAAACGAACAATATTCACGGCGAACCCCCATACTAACACCCTCCACCCAGTGACCGCCGCCCGACAAACTATGCTCAACCAAATCCTCCATCCCGAAGCCGCCGACCGCCTCGGCCGCATCCGCCTCGTCAACGAATTGCGCGCTCAGCAAATCGAAGACCGCCTACTTACCCTTGCGCAAACTGGCCAATTGCGCTCCAAGGTTACCGAGGAGGAGTTAAAGCAGCTTTTGAATGCCGTCTCGGAGGCGCAGGAGAAGGAGAAGATTGTGGTGACGAGGAAAGGGTGGGATTTGGATGATGATTTGGATTTTTAGAATTGGGAACTTAGTTTTTCGGGCGTTTATGGAAGAATATTCTTTTGTTATCTATATCAATGCATAGGTGATAGTGTATTTAGGATGTGTGATGTTTATAATTGATGATGTAATAGGCTAATGATACATGATATTCCTATGACTTACACTACTGAGTTGGAAATAGAAACTTGTAACTGTTTGGCCTTTTGCCTCTCCTCCTTTGCCTTCTTTCTTAATGTCCGCATGTCCGGCGGCGGCTCGATACCCAGTTCCCTTCTCAACTCATCCACATCTCTCTCAAGCCACTCCTCCCAATATACATTGATAACCTCATGTGCCCTCAGTCCATTCTTGATAGCCCACGGCATGTATATCTCCCGTAGCCGCTTTCGCTGATCCCCCTTCACCGTAAAATAACTAAAGCAACTCAATCCAGTCATCGGAATCAACGTATTCGCAAACTCAAATGCCTTCAACGCAATCTCGCCCTCCCGGACAATCGGCAACCCCGTCAACGTATGCAGAAAATCATGCGATTCCCGATACCGTTGGAAGACATAGGCGCACTCTTCATCGTCGATAAACCGGACGTTGAGACGGGTGTCGGGAGAGACACCCTCGCGGTCGAGCCAGTGGACGTAGGTAGAACCGACGGTGTTGGGGGGCAGACTGCGGAGGTATTCCAAGTTCAGGGAGGCGGCGGTGATGCGGCGGCGGTCGCGGAGGATGCGGCGGCCGGTGGGAGATGATAACATGACATCGCGAAGGCGGTAGATGAAGTATGGCGTCACGGTGGTCTCGCCGAAAGCACAGAGCATGTCTAATGGTGTGTTAGCGGGGCTCAGAATGCGATTCAAATATACAAAAACTTACCATTGCGGTGCGCAGGATCAAAGAAAGTGGTGATGCCAGATGAAATCGCGAGGGCAGCCTTCTCCCAGATGGTGAGAGGAACGTGTCCTGGATAATTCGGCGGCGGCCGATTCAATACGGAGAACTCCCGGTGGATCGCCGTACTACAGACAACAATAGGCGCCACAACCGGAGCAACCCCCCAACTAGTCTGGCGTGCCAATTGGCGCAGTGTCTGAGAAGAAATCAATGGCATTTTCCTCAGTGGCAATGTCACAATATTCTGGCTAACTGATTGGATGATGCGCAGGATGGCAGGTGGTATGACGTCTGTTAGCTTGATAATGGACCATCCATGTATCGGGGATTTGCAGATAGAACTTGCGTTGTGTGACCCAGTTTAGGGTTGTCAAATAAGGGCGGCCCCACGGGAGGTGATTGTTAATAACGTTGGGATCTGCGATCGTGTAGGTGTAAGATTATGGGAGTCCATGATGTACGATAGGCAAACATGTAAACGGACAGTATCTATATAGTACAAAATGAGCGTAATTATAGCAATAAGTGGCTTTGGGAATTAGAAGTGTTTATATATTTATATTTGTATAGATTAGTGAAAATGAGGAGTATGGTATTCAAAAGTACCTTCAATAAATATCAGTTGTATAGTATATATAACTTTCGCAGGCCTCACAATAGGATCAATGCAACTTTCCATTCCGTGATTGCTAATAATCACATTCACATCCCTTGATATTACGCCCATCACAAGCCAACCTCGCAGTTTGAGAGCATCCGGCGCATCAAAACAAGAGACATTTATATATGTTGATAAAGCAAAAATCTATTTTCTAGAAAGTGTGGTCGCATGTTCGTATATTGTATATCCTCTTCACCTTCCTTATCTTCCTTATCTATATCAGTTAATAGCATTTAAAGCCTTGTCTCTCCGGCGGTAAGAGCGGTGCAACTGCCATAAACTCCGGGTTCGATATTTCTAGGATTTGCAGTGTAACTCATTCACTTTTATTTTCTTCTAAACATCTCAATAATCTCCAAATAACTGCATAGGCTTAATACCTGCTATTTCTCTATGTCTTCCCATAACATCACTTTTGGTACCTCCCATACACACCTCGTCATGGCCGATGTAGAAATCTATTATGACCCAGACGGGCTGGATAGCTCCGATGGGGACGGCGATGACGTCGTTGACATTAATTTCGAATCTCATGACTACGGTGACTACGACAATGATGTGGACGATATCTACGATGAGTTTATACCTGGCGAAGCCGATGACCTTGATGATGGGGAAGACGACGAATTCGACCCGTATCTCGATGACGAGAGCGAATTTGAAGAAGGGCCCACCGTATCAGGATACTTTTTACGCCGAGTAATCCACAGACGTAAGAGATAGTCCTCATCCTTTTATACTCTGCTGTCAAAACAAGCTAACCAGTCACTTACAGAAGAAACACCCCTCCCCAAATTCAAACCCGAGCCCGAAGGCCTCAAATTAATGGCATCCGGGTCCTTTGGCCGCCCCTCTCTCCACCTCACACCTTACCACGATGAGCTCCGCTGTACTACCGGCGGCACCCCATGGGCCCGACTTCTACGTGAACAAGGCACTCACACCGCTCAAGAAATCAACCGGCGCCTCTCGCACAAAATGTTACCGGTAGTCACCAGTCAGATGATTATTTACGATCACCCGGTGTACACCGGGCAGTTTTCGGCAAATGGCGACTTTTTCTTTTCGGCGTCACAGGACTTTATGATTCGACTGTTTGACACCAGAGATATTAACAACTGGAAACTATACAAGTCATATTTATATCCAACTGGACGGTGGACGTTGACGGATGCAACGCTCTCAACCGATAACAAATTCATCGCCTACTGTACTCTGGGACCAAATATCGCCATTGCCCCGACCTCCCCTCTAGACTCGGGACAACCGCGCACATTTACACTCGAGGAAGACGAAGACAACGAGTGGGGAATCCGCATCTACTCACTCCGCTTCAGCCACCAAGGGAACGAAGTATTACTAGGCTGTTCCGAAAACAAAGTGGTACTTTACGACATAGTAACGGGACAACCCTCCTGCCAATTCTGCAGCCGCGCCGACACTAACGCAGTCACCTACCTGGTTCCCGGCGATGACAACGTTTTCGTAACCGGCGGCGACGATACCCTCGTGCGCATCTGGGACCGTCGAACAAAGAGATCACCCGTTGGCTACCTAGTCGGACACACCGAGGGAATCACCAGCGTTGACAGCAAAGGCGACGGCATCCACCTGGTCACTAACGGCAAAGATCAATCCACCCGCATTTGGGACACCCGCTCCGCCTACAGTGATCTATCCCGCGCCGGCGACATCGGCATTAATAACCGATGGGACTACCGCTTCGAAGGCAGCTGGCGTCGCAAACCGGAGAAGCCGGGGAATAATTCACTGGTGACGATCCGGAATGGCCAGAGGATTCAGAGGACATTAATCCGCTGTCACTTTTCACCCGCGCGAACCGGCAGCAATCAAATTATCACTGGGACCGCTGACGGCCAGGTATTCTACTATAATCTCGACGGGACCATCGCCCGGCAAATCGACGTGGATGCAGATTCCTGGCGCTGTATCGAACAGACTACAAGGGAGATGCGCACAAGACGGCGATTGGACGTGTGTGTTCGTGATGTGTCGGTGCACCCGTTTGAGAATGCGATGGTGGCGTCCTCGATTAACAATATCTTGGGACTAGACGCAGATGGGAATCTGCATGGGTCACGTGGATGTTTGTCGATGTATGTGTATGAGAAGGGGACAACGGTGAACAGCCATGGGAACCGGGAGAGATGGAAGGTGGTTAATAATGATCTGAAGCCCATGTTTAGTGATCACCACACGTTTGGGATTCCATTGCGGGACCCAGATTCGCAGTCGGTCATTGACGATACCGAGTCGGATCAGGATGAGAATTGAGGTTGGTGGGATGACTACGTTGCCGATTTGACAGATGACAAATTCGAGATGCAGGCTTGTGATGAGGGACATGTATAAGATGTTTTTGTATGTTTTTTGTTTCTATTAATTTGATGACGGCACCGGGCACCAGAATGCAAAGAACCCCAAAAACTCCAACCGAAGTCGTTCAATGTGGTATAAAAAGGACCAAAAGCAAGAACAAGCAAAGAAAAAAAGCAAAACGAGTCGACAATGTAGCTGTTATCAACGGTGTTTACGCACCACCGACAAGAACATTGTTGATTGGGATGTGAACTATGACATGCTGTTAGTTGGCGATGCAACGACGTGGTGGTGAATAGTAAAGATGGCATATATGACGGAATGTCGGTCGAAAGGTAGAAATATAGCGGAAAGATAAGGCACTGAACTTACCCAGCTTGACGAGGAAACCAACAGCACCCCTAGAATCTTTGTTAAACGACTTGGGTCACCCACGGCGACGATCATGACATGCACACTCAACCCGGGGGGCAAAACTAAATATATGGCCCATAGATGCGATGCGATGGCGGGATAAAAGTGTGTATGTTTACTTACATGACGAGAAATCCCATACCGACAGCGCTGCAAAGCTTCTTGAACTCGTTGGCATCGGCTGTTGTAAAAGTCATTAGTATATTTTTGGGATTATTTCGTGTAAGAATATAAAGTGTAGTTGTGGTTATGGCGACGGCAACGATAATGGGGACATACGCTTAGTGCAACGGCGCATGAACTGAATACCGTCACGAGCGAACTCGGAGGGAACCTCAATGATCTCTTGGATGGCATCAGACATATTGTCGTTGGGTCGTTTGTTTGATGATATTAAAGAGAGGAAAAGAAAATAATGGGGTCGTGATGGTTGGTGATCAATTAGTTTAGTATATAGAATCGTAGTATCAGGACTTGGTTTTATGTGGCGATTTTGAACACATATTATATTATCGCTAAGCGGGAAGACAGATGGCTAGTTTGGTGGGTTCTGCCGGAGTTCTGCCGACGATTGGACAGATAAAGGAATGGGTTTTATGTTATCGATAAAAGGTGCCTGTATGAGAATAATGTGGGTCTGGGGTTCAGGTGGGATTCTGGGATGCAGAAAGGTTCTGGAAAGGTAGTTTAATAGGGTTAGGGTCTACACCGGATTTTGATGATATATAAGTATACGAGTGACAATGTGGATTTATCTGTGTATAGTCAGATAGTATTGGAAAGTTGAATGTATTTAAAAAAGCTAAAGAAGCTTATGCCAGATTCAGTGAGAGTGGTGTTATCATGTCTCCAGATTTCTCGGTACAATATGTAGCTCGGAAGAAAGTTTGGATGGCTACTCGCCACAAACATTGGATGTAAGCGTGTAAATGTGATTCTACAAGCAAACAATTGGCGATCGGTTCATGACAATGGAAACTAAACCTTACTAGTCTTGCTTTTACCTCTTTGAAAATTGAACCCGCTGGCTACAAAGACAAAAAGAAACCTTATGCAAGTCACTCTCTCACCTGCGTTCCCCTCTGATCACGGCAACATGTCCCCCTTCACCTCCCTTACAGGCCCACCCGGCTCGCCCATTTAACAAACCCAACAATTTCCACAGACAAGACTAGCCCCAAGAGCCCTGGTACCGTAGATTGTGAATTCTTATACCATGACGTTCCTTTATTCCCCGGCCCGCATTATCGATCGCCGGGTACTTCAAAAACCAAATGAATGGAGTGACAAAGAAGCCGAATCAGGATCATGGCAGGTTCAAGCCAAGCTCTAAATTCCTCCAGAAACCCGAACGAACCAACAACCCTCATCCCATCCCATCCCCATTCCATCCCAATTCCCATGCCATCTCTCACTTCTCATTCTTATTACTATTATCTCTATCATCACTCAAACCAAATCTCCTCCTCGCCTCCCGCCTTTCCTCCTCAAATACAGAAATTGCCACCAGCTCTTCTCCAAGAGCCTTTTTAACCGTCTCTCCATTATCAAAATTGCAAGTCTGCCCTCCGACAAACTCCAATTTTTTTTCGCAAAAGTAGAACCAACCACCTAATCACCCATTCCGCATTGCATTTGTCGCCCTGCAATCAACAAATTCAAATTTCCTTAAGTCCCTGTGCTCGTAACGCAACAACCCGACACGGGACCGGTGGCCACGGACAATTGAAATCACAATTTAATCGCGTCTCCGAATTCCTACCGCATCCAACAGCTCGCAACGGCGTAATCCTGGAATAGTTTGCTGCTCGATTACATTTCGTTCAGATTCAAGTTACTAGTAACACCTACCAAATCGCAACGATGGACGATGAAAATATCGATCTAGACATCTACGGCGATGCCCAAGCTGCCGATAATGCGACGGCAACTACAACCTCAAATGACGACACCACAATGCACGTCGATTCTCAAAGCGCCGCCCCCTCGCAATCACACTCGCAAGCACCCTCCCAACACGGTGGCCAACCGCACTCATCGCATCACCAGAACCAAAATCAAAACCAACATCGTCACAAAAGCCAACAACCACAATCGCAATCGCAATTGCACGCTAGCACCCTCAACACCTCGGGCGCCCGCCCCAATATCCCCAAGAAGCCTGAGATGGACCCTAGTGCGACGTGTGCTATCATCGTGTCGGATCTCAGCTGGTGGACGACGGACGAGGAGGTGAGGGGGTGGGCGGCCGCAGTCAGCGTGGGTGATAAGCTCAAAGAGCTGACCTTTAGCGAGCACAAAGTAAACGGCAAGAGCAAAGGGTAAGTTGGAGCACCATTTCCCCGCAAGACCATACACACTCGGAGACAACAGAACCAAAACTGATTCAACTCCCTCCCCTCTCATAGCCAAGTATACGTCGAATTTACCACCACCGACGCCGCCACCGCCTTCAAATCCCACGTCGACTCCTTCCGCAACGGACCCATTCCCCCCGGCACCAAAGCTTTCACAGCTTCCTTCTCTTCCGCCCAGACAAACCCTTTCCGCACCCGCCCCAAAGATTCCCTTCAACGCCAGCAAAAAGAAAACCTTGGCAACCGCAACCCGCAACAAATGTCCCTAGACCCTCGCAACACGGCGGCCTCCATGATTGGCAGTGGCGGTGGTGGTGGCAGCCCTAGCGGTATGAATATGAATATGCCTATGAATATGGGAATGGGGATGATGGGGGGTTATGGCGGTGGCGGGTGGCCGGGGAATAACAATGGCGGGCGGAATAACCGGCAGGGCGGCGGGAATATGAGTGGGGGATTCAGTCGAAATAGTGGAGGCGGGCGCTTTGGAAACGGTGGCGGATACCACGGCAACACCCATCAATTCAACGGCAACTTCGCTGCTGGCGGCTCCGGTTACAACACCAACAGTGGCCCCAACCGCCTCCTAAACAACAATCCCCGCCGCAACAACAATAACAATAACACTTCCTCCTCGTCCTCCTCATCATCATCTCCCGGCAGTCTTAACAACCGCTCCAACATGCCCTTGAACCATATGATGACCAACCAGATGCCGGGGATGTCGGGAATGCCGGGGATGGGAATGCCCATGGGAATGCCAATGGGAATGCCCATGGCGGGGCCTATGGGAGGGTTCCCGCAGATGGGATTTAGCGGGGGGTTCTTTGGGGGGCCGGGGCCAGTGGGGGGTGGGGGCGGGGGGGATTGGGCGAGTAATCCGCATGGAACCAAGAGGCCTCGGCCAGAGTGAAAGGCAGGAGAGACGGGCTGTGAGGGAATGAAGGGAGGGTGAGAGTAAGAGGGGGAGATTGGGATAGAATATAGAATATAATGACCCAGTTTCTGGTTTGTATTTGAATGAATGGCTAGACATGTAACTGCATTTTAGAATAATAATCATGTTCATATAATGGGGATTCTTTTCTATTTTTCTGTTCATTTAGAATTTAGACACTTATACATGTATCTAAAAACTATTAGGTAATGAAGATAGAAACAATATTAATTAATACTAGCCTTACTACCAAAAGACAAATATCTACCCCTCAGTTAAATAAGGTCGAAAAAATTAATCCCAATATCCCAAAAGATATCTATAATAGAGCCGCCTAATCAACATCGATAAATCATTATCCAAGAAAAGAAAAATAAATGAAACCAAAAAATACCAGCACAAATCTAAGTCTAACGTCACAAACATAAGAATCAAGCAAATAGCCTCCCTTTCCCAGATCACCATAAACCATAAACAAATGGATACACGTCTTAAACAAATCGCCAATCATACCAAATTCACTCACTTGCTCACCCACTCAGTCCATGCCGCTGCGGTCCCATCTGCCGATTCATATCCACCATATTCCATCCCCCTTCCATTCATCATCATCTGATGTTGCTGGTGCTGATGTTCACCGCCGACACCCACGTGCATCAACGATGCCCGTCTGCTGTCTCCCTGTCCCATTACCTGCATTGGTGCCCCCATTTGCGGTCCCATTTGCCTGATACTGCCAACACTAAGACTGATGTTCATATCCATGTTCATTTTCATGTTCATAGGCATTGGCCTTTGAATTTGTATAGGCATTGGGACACTGGGTCCTGGCATTCCCCAACTTTGTATCTGAGCCCGAGCCTGAGCTTGAGCCCGGGCTTGATTTTGGGCTTGGGCATTAAGCTGCACTTGTGCTAACCGCCTCAATTGATCATTATCCGCTTGAGTAATCGGCGCGATAATCTGCTGCTGCACCACTGGCTGGAACCCTATCGGATTCGGAGTTGGATTTGGAGTTAGGTTCGGATTCAGATTTGATACCATCCCAACCCCCACCAAATTCGAATCCGTCATTCTCCTTTTCACCTGCGGCTGTACTGCTTCCCCATCAGTTGCCTCTCTCTCAGACAACGTCCTTGATTTCTTCTCCACCATCGACAGATCCATATGCAACTGTGATCCAGGACCCCCCGGCATTAACGGAATAGTTGATGGTTGTCCACCTGCTGACATCCCCGCTAATATGACCGGATATGTAGTCGCTGTAGCTGCTGTTGCCGTTGCTGCTGCCGCCCGGATCTCAGAGTAAGACGTTGCAGAGCTGACACCAGAGCGCTGTTGCTGAGGCACTGGCGATGCCGTCGGCATCTGTGCCGGTGGTTGAATGGTGACGGTGGAGTTGGCTCCAGGCATGCGGGTGGGACCTGAAGTTCCAGGACACTTCCCTTGAAGTTCTTGCATTTGGCGTTGGAGGTGCTCAGGCGGTTCCAAGGGGCCACGAACATGTGCCTGGGCTGCTTGGAGATGGGCTTCAACCCTGAGTTGATTCTCACGAGAAAAACTCGATGCCTGCCTCACCATTTTCGAGTGCTTTACAGCGTAAGCATAAACCTGTTCCTGAGCCTGTACGTGCAGCTCCGGACCAGATGACTGGTTCTCCTGAAAGGACTCCTGAAGCGCGAACTGCTGAGGTGTGGGTTGCATCTGTAGCTGCGGCACAAAGTGATCCCGGAGTTGCGGGTGGTTAACCATCATTCCTGAGGTCGCCGGCTGGTTCATAGATGACACCTGGATATGTTGCATACTCTGGCGGCGCATGTTCATTTCAGCAGGAACCGACGAGGAGCCCATAGGAACAGTGGTAGTGGTGCTAATGTTGAGGGTGGGGGGCGCGGAAATAGAAGCTGACTTAGGGGTCGTCGGAATACTGATAAAAGTAGCAGTCGATGGTCTGGGGCGTGATGGGGAGCCTTGCTGGTTCCACATCTGAATTTTGGCTTGGTCTCGGGCGAACTGGAGAGTCTCGGGGTCACCGTTATGAAGGGCTAGGTACTGTTCACGATCCATGGCGAGTGTCACCTTTTGCGGGAATAATGGTTGTTGCCGAGGTTGCTGCAACTGCTGGTTTTGTTGAGACTGTTCCGGTTGCCGAACTAGCTTCAACGAAATCGGGTGTATCGGAGTTTGCTGACTTTGCCGAGCCGGTGTCCGTATAACGGGTGTCTGCTGCACTCCCGGCTGCCGAGTTGAAGTCTCCTCGATGGTAATCAATTGTTGTACCGGTGCCTGTTGAACCGTGGGCGTATTCTGCACACTTCCCATCGCCCCATCCTCGACATATGCCATTGACTGCGGCGTAACCGTTTCCATTACCGACGGACCTCCATTCCCACTACTCACCTCGTTGCTCGCACCCTTGTTGCCCTGCCCACTAAAGCTCGCTACCCCCGACTTACCTCCCTGTGTGTTCGGCGTGTTCACCACAAAAATATTCTCATCAGATCCCATCTGCCCTGACGACTGGGCCGAGAATGCATGAAACATGGGCTGTGTAGAATTATTTTCCGCAAATATGAACTCTTGGTTTACCGTAGTTTTGGGAGAAACTCTAGACGGAGAAGCTCGAGGTTGAGATATATTCTGCGAGGTTCCCGCCGAACACTGACTACCAGATGGAGACGACCCGACGGCCAAAGCGCTGTTCTGCCGGGTACGCATCACGGAGCGCTGCCGTTGCATTTGGGCTTGCGCGGGAGAACTGGGGATGTGAAAACCGGGCTGAAAGTCAGTGTTGTTAGGTGACGGGATGGTGGTAAGAGTATCGAAAGAGCGGGAAGGGCCAGAAGTCATAGGCAAGTTCTGGAGAGAGACGCCGGCAGGAGATGTAACGAGTTGGCTCCGTAACGAGTTTCTGGGAGCCCGAGTCTGGGGAGTGACGCCCTGCTTGCATTCCTCCTTTCCATTCTCATCACTTTCGTTCTCTTCTTCCCTCTCATCGCTATCCTGCTTACGCTCAATTTCCTCATTGCTTCCCTCAATCTCCACAACTCGTGGCCCCGGGGGTTCCGAAACAGGCACTGAACCAGAACCTGATCCATTGATAGGTCTCTCATTGAAAAAATCCTTCACTGGGCTATCATTGAACTCATAAATGTCATGCGTTTGTGAAATTGAGACAGCCTCCTGCGTCTCTACACCAGTCATCGCTGATACGGAAACAGACGCTGACGAAGCAACCCTAGTCTCACTCATCGTCCCCACTTCCTTAGACGTATGACACTGCATGATTCCTGCTTGGCTAATCTCCGTCAGAGTCATAGCCACATTGCCAACTCGCAGCATAGTGCCCTTGCCTTTAGACCAACTCTGGTTCTGCCTTTGCTGATGTTGCTCTTGAGTCGTCAATGCCTCTTCAAAACCTTCTGGGTTTGGCGGCAGTCCAATGTTGCTCTCCCCGTACAGCGCTGTCGTCCCGAAATTTGTTGGGATGTTCAGCGGAAAGTCTTCCTTACTAACCGGGATTTGCGCCGTTTGGCCCAGGATAGCCGATGGATCTGACGTCGGCAGCGCATCTGGAATAATCATGGGTGTATTATGGAAGGGTCCGGACAACAAGGCTGGTGAATACTGCATCCCGCTCGATGGTAACTGCTGAATATTTATCCGAGGATGAGCATCAGCTATAACCTGCACTTGAGGGGTGACTTGGGCTTGAGATTGGGCACAGGCGGCCGCCTGTTGTTCATGGTGGAGTTGGCGGGCGTTGTAATCAGCTATTTTCTGTTGGTTGAATTGGAGCTCGAACTGCTGTTGAGCCTGCTGGTTCATCATGGCCTGGGTATTATGATGTTGCTGTTGCTGTTGTTGTGGTGGTAGTGGTGGTTGTTGTTGGGTAGTGAGATGTGGAGGCATGGGACCCATCATTTGAGTTTGTATAGACATGGTACATTGGGGCATAGACATTGGGTTCAAGCCGGGCTGTGTCATTGGCAATTGGGGCATCGATGGCTGTGGCATGGGCTGGTTCATTGGGGGTTGTATTGGCTGGAGAAGTTGGGGGTACATCTGCTGAGGGAGTACTGGAACTTGTAGTTGCTGCTGGTACTGATTCTGATGTTTCCAAAGATGCTCCCCTCTCATCATATGCTCTGGTGGAATAGTCTGTGGCTGTCCTCTCGCAAAATGCCACCCTGCTGGGGTGCCTCCAATGCCACTTCCATTCATACCTAAGCCTGGGCCCATTATCTGACCCGAAGTCACTTGCTGTCCCACTAGTACTGCAGAAGAACCATCTCGGGTAGTCTGCACAAAGCCACTATGATTAACAAAGCCGCTCTGATCACCTCCAACTGCGGAATTCCCATTCACCATTCTCATTCCATTCTGTGAAGCCGCATTGAAAGATGCACCGACAGACGATAAATCTGCGGTCTGGGGCGCACCCATGATGTTGCAAACGCGAGTAATGAGCTCAATAGCGGCGGGTGTCAAACCAAATGTTGCCCGCGCTTGCTCGGATTCCAGAGTAATGAAGTCGAAAAGGGTGGGATCTTGGGTCAAATGCCGAGGGATTTCTCTGGGGGACAAAGGACTGCCGGTAGAGATTAGGCTGAAAGCGGCTGGCGCGCTGGTAGGATGTGAGGAAAAGTCCACGTAAGGGCGGCAAGAGCCTAGATAACGAGCAAGTCTACGAGATGGAGACTTGGATGTGGTAGTATTAGAAGTACAGAAGAAAGAGGATGAATTTACTAAAGACACAGTATCACTCACCCAAGAGCTGTAGACATTTGTAAGTATAAAAACATAACTTGCGCTTTTTTTCCGGGTATCGCTCGTGATAACCTTACCTGATGATCCTGGCTTCTAAGCTGTCAGAAACATTACGATTCCGCAAACATACTTCTCCCGCTTTCAGATGCAAAAAGGCCGTGGCAATATTCTTCTCATAGCAGCTCAGCGTAGCTAAAAATGTTGTCTGAAACTCATTCGCAATAAGGACGAAAGCCCGAAACTCCCGGGGCTCCATCCGGTTCAGAGCCCGAGCAACCTCGACAAGAGGCCCCATCGCCATTGATGCAAAGGTCTTGGATGTTTTATTTTCAATGAAGACGGAAACCCGCAGTGTAGCGTCGGTGAATATGTAAATCACTGATTTGATACGGATTGATGGAGGGGCGGGAGATTGACGACTTGATGACAAAAGTCGATGCGTTCTAATGGTTGGGTGGTGATGATACCTCGGTGGAGACTCAACCAAAGACAACGGTCTGTCTAGCAATCTAGGGACGGGCGGATCTACAAAAAAAAAAAGGGTGCGGACGGTGAATCTATATAGTTGATATATCGAAAGGGGAAATGCAATAATAGAAACTGCAATTAAATCACTGTGACACAAGCTTAAATCAGCAAAGTGATGATTTAAAGGGAAAAAAAGAAACGATGAACAAATGATGCACGGTTCGAGTTGTGGGACGTGGAGTGGCACTGGGTCTTTAAATGATGGTTCGTCGTGCGGAATTTTGGAGGGATGAGATGATTTGCAGGCAAGGAAGAAAAAAAAATAATGAAAAATAAAAGGGCAGCCCAGCCTGATGACACAAGGAACTAGTGGGAATTGGGAGGAACTGTAATCGGAATTGGTCCCGGTATGGCGTTGACTTGTTGTACGGGTGTATCTGTGGCGCTGAACAATGGAGCAGACTAAAATGAACGATGAGATTCAAAAAAAAAAGAAAGGAACAAGATTTAACAAGATAAATAAAGAGAAAAAGAGGGGGAAATGGTTGACGTGGTAACAATTGGCAAGCGACAGATCAATTTGCTACCATTGATGAACCGGGAGTTCGTGTCAGATGCGAGTGCGTCGATATGCCGCAGAATCCACACAACTCCACATATGTATGACCGACTGATGACCAACTCGCGGGGAAGGGGAGAGAAACCCTTTTGTCTGTGCGCAATAAGCCAAAAAAAGAACTGCAATTCGACAGACAAGGCCAACGACAAGACGCCAAGGCGCAATGCGGATTCGCTTTGAGGCCGAATAGGCAAGCGGAATATATGAGAAAGAGAGACTGGTGAGGGTAATCGGGCTGAAGATGAAAGTAGATCGGAACTGGGATATGTGAGCGTGTGCTGTCTGCTGACGGTATATATAGTAATGGTAGTCCGGAGACAGACGATGGTAATTAACTTAATTAATGTTGTTTGGTGGGTTGGTCGGGCAGCGTGATGATTAGAAAGATGACAGAAGTGAAATCTGGGGATGTCCCTTAGTGTGAATAAAAATAGGTGGTAACGAGGGTATGGAGACGATGCAACTATACAACAGGCACCAAAAAAGAAAGTAAGAATCACAAAACCTAATCACGCAATAAAAATAAAAAGGGAAACAGCAGATTAAGAAAAGCAAGAAGTATGAATCTAAATCTTCTTTGCGTTTTTCTATTTTCTGTATGGCAAAAAGAAAATACAAAAGACTAGAAGATCCCATGTCTTCACTGAGTTTAGTAAGCTGTTTAACAAAGTTTTTATCAGTCAACGTACGCACCTTCCTGCAGATAAGGATAAGAAACAACGTTTATATGGATCCACACCAATCCTCTGGGATCGTGGTGGCGGAGTACTGCAATCATCAATCCCCCCTGTTTAGTTTTCTTTCTCTCAGATAGATAATCAATAGATAAATCAAACTCAGATCACTCGTCTCATAGTTTACTTGTTCCTTTTGCTGGGGATTTATGGAAGAGAAACAGACAGGCAAATGATGAGATGTGTTTGTGGTTCGTCCCGGGAAGATCGTGAGTGGGCAAATGTGGGCGTGATAAAGAGGAGAGAAGGAGGGTTATATGGCGATAAGGATGGCAAAGGGGCAAGATTGGGAGGGGTGGCGGCCAAACGAGGCAAGGCAAGGTTGTAAGCAAAGTTAAATGACGCGAGAAGGTACTTCTGAAGAAAGCAACAGACGTGGAAAGATGAATATCTCAAAGAAAAAGACACAACAGCCGCCAGAAAGTAAAGATAAAAGATTCAATATAAACAAATCGGGTGGGTATGAAGAAATTTCCCGTATAATAAGTAATGGTGCCCCACGTCTGTTCAAGACAAAATCAAATAGTATGGATTGTCAAATGACAATGCTTGATGCAAAATGCAGTTGATGTGGCCTTGATGAATCTGGACTCGAGACTCGATTTTTGGATGAAAAGGAAACAAGACAGAAAAGGGACAAAGGGACAAGATGTCATACAGATAACAAAACTTGATATAAAAAATAAATACCCCCGGAAAAAATCTATGGCTCACAGTATACAATAACAGATATCCTCTCGTTTCGTCTCAAACAAGATTATTCCCATCTATATCCAAATATACAACCAGATGCCCTATGGGAAGAAATAACAAAAAACGGACAATTCCCAAACAGGAACTCCCGGGGTACTTAAACCCATACCGTCCATCCGCTGAGTACCTCTCTTCTGTCTTCCCTCCGTTGGCAGCCTGACTGACAAAACACACAATCTGACTTTGCATTGCAGGACAAAAACACCAGACACTAGCGATGAGTGATACCCGCAGACAGATGCAGATGCAGATGCACCCGCTGTGTGATGAGGAACAAAAAACAAGCCAATGTTTGTTGTATCCCTATTAACCTGTTTGGCTAGCAAGTTGATTGGCAATTTATTGTCACCTCTAGAAAGTCTGACAATTACCACCAAGCAAGGTTTGGTCAAGTAAAAAACTTCCTCTTAGAGGGTTGATTTTATCTATCTTCAAACCCTAATGTGCTCGCAAAATTATGTGTTTGTCGTGATTAAATAAGGATATAACAGGGGCATTGTATAAAATAAACCCCATTTCAATCAACCGCGGAATTGCAAGGGCATACAGGGCTATATAAATTCTTTTAATTGTCAAATACTTTTTATCCAGGAATTCAACATTGTTTTTGCGGGAAGCTGAAATGGGATGTCAGACGGGTGGAGGTGCATTAGGTGGTATGGGAGAGGCTATGAGGGTCGTGGGAGAGTAGCGGATGAGGGACACAGTGATTAATAATATTTTGAGTAGAAGACTGACTGGCTAATGGTTGTTATTGGTCTATCTGACCTATCTGCTTGCCATGTCCCCACTATCCGTTGTCTGTTCTCACATGCTACCCCGGCTCCGCCCTTCCCCCGCTCCAATCGCTAAAAAAAAGTCATCACCACCGCATTCCTTCAGATTGTCTCTTATAGACCTTCCCCCCTCGCATGAACCTCGCACACTAATTATGGGCTTGCAACCTCTTTCTCTAACCTCTTCCCCTTTCTGTATATATCACATGTACTTTTACTGCATATTGTCGCGGCATAATCTCCCCTTGGTCACTCATCCACACATACATCTCCCACCTCATCACTGACAAAATTCCATTCCTTTGTGATTGTTTTTTTGCTCTTGTTCTTGTTACTTATGGTCTAAATGCATCATGTCACATACACGGCATGGTGCGGAAGCAGAATTGGAACATAAATGTCTATCAGGGTAAAAAAAGCGTCTAGCTCGCTTGGAGACTGCCACCTTTGTTGCTATATAACACAGAGATTGTTACCCTGATCTATCTATTATTTTTTTTTGGTTTCTTTTACAACGACTCCAGTACTAAAAGTTGATATATTCTACAGATTACCGTAGATATCTACACTCTCAAGTATCTGAATATTAACATCTCGAAAATATAGACCAAACCTAAATAAATACCTGCATGCACGCCCACATGCCCGTCCATATGCTCCTGTCAGGACCCACGAAACTAACGCCAATCAACCCCTCGTGTAACTCGATCTGCACCGTTCCTCCCTCTACACTTTTACTGCACCCATTCACTAAGCCCATCAAATTCAATGACTACATGATAGATATTTGGATAAATACCAATTAAGTAGATGAACATTGTAGCGTTTTGTATCTACATCCTTCTGCTTTTTTATTTCTTGTGACTAGTCAGTAATCTTTTTGTTCCAATCCTTCAATTTCAGCGTTCTCGGCGCCTCTCGCTAGTATCGTTGATGCCATCAACCGCCTACATTTCGCAACCCCAAATCTAAATGCCAACAATACTCTCACCCACCTTATCATCATCATGACGATGTCTGACAGGAACAAAGAACATGAACAGATAACATAGATTCTCCACTCCCCATGGGCGGAAAATAAAACAAAAAGGATTAACGTTCAGCGCTTAGTCAGGTCACTCTCGTCAAGTACACCCACCCACCACCAAGATCCTTAGATCACTGCATCATTGGAATCGCATTTAGGCCCTGCCAACCAACCCTGCCCATCTCCATAACTCCATAACCCTACCCGCCATTATAATTCCTTCCTTTTCTCTTTTTTAACCATCTTTATCATTCCCCTGATTATAACGAAATAACCAACACATCTGAAAAAAAAAAACGATGCACGTGTATGCACATTCACACGGTCACACACTGCAACAAAAAAGTCTGGTTTACATCAGTCAGCCCGACATGCTTCATTAAACCTGCAAGATGCAAATATCATACTCATAGCCTCATGCAGCGGGCCGCCTGTGTTTCTTCCTTTCCTTTTTTTTTCACCTTGGGTGACAACCAGAAAACAGCTTGGTATGATCCCAACCTTTACGTTTAACAATACGTGCGCATCAAAAATAAGAAACTGAAGATAATCAAGTTCACAGGTTGAAAATTCCAGGGTTTATAGAACAGGGGCAACCATCAGGTACTCACACTACATGAGGAAAAGAAAGCCATGAGTTATCTCCTAACAAGATAAAATCGGGTAAATTTGCGATATATCAAACCAGCTCTCGAATATCATAAACTTTATATACATGTGACACATAGCGGCCTAAATGTCAACATTACCACAATAACGCAAGCCGCACTCACATAAAATTTTTGCATGATGCTTAGAATATGTCAAGGCAAGATTCGATCGTATTTAAATAAATGGCTGAATTAATATGACCACTCGGGGAATTTTCATCTTAGTCCGTTATCTTGGGCTGTTTCCCTGCGTCAGGCTCATGTCCTATATACCCTTCTTATTAGGCTATAGTCAACATCATCTGTTCCCAGGGCGGAATCTTGCATTGGTCTTCAGCGTAAACAAAACACATCTATATCTTGGTTGCTATATACTCGTGATTATTCCTTAAATCTATTTTGTTCCCCTGGGATACCTCTATTATTATTTTCCCCAGAAGTTGCTCGATATAAACATCTATGTCAATTTCTAGGTTGGGCAGTGGTATTCGCTTTTTGCTGGTTTGGGCAATTTTTAGAAGGGGCGGCCAATCATATTGTATGATTTGAAAAGACCCACTTTTGACAATACGGGCGGGATTTGCTTTGTTTGCTGCTTGGGGAAGGGGGAATCTTTGAAAGCAACCTTGAGCTGATACGAAGAAGACTCTTTGTTCTTTGATGCAGAATTGAGAAATAAACATTAGCGCTAAGGAGCGGCTGCGATGAACGTGACTGCAATATTTATAGAGTCCCTTGCTTCACCTAGATCACAACCCGAGACTGGGAATGCCAGTTCATGAAAAAACAAGGTTTTGATCTGGACAAATTCCTTCTACGTTCTATCTTCCTCCTTTCCGCCAACTAGAGCAGTTACATATTGTGATGGCTCACACCGGTAGATGTTTACCCCTAACTAATGGTCTCAATCTAATTCCATCACATTATTTTCGAGAAGCAAGAATCTCTACAAAAGGATTCTCCAATATGGATTGACCTTGAGACCATGAAAATAACAGGCAATGTGGTATGTAGCTGGCATATAGGAAGACTGGGATATCATTTTGAATCTTTAATGTTATCAGAGAAGAACGTGAATCCATAGCCAAGTCATCTACATCCACTGACGAACAAAACTGTATTTTGCATTTATCTTCCTCTCTTCCATCACCCCAGCCATCATCTACGAAACCCAGAGATATCATACTACCATCTCCACAACTCACTGAAGACTAAACAGATAGTGGACTAAAGCCACATACCATCCTAACATCCCTCCCCTGTCGAGACCCTTATCGCGAACTGGCGAATTGCTAACATCCCCGTTTTGGCATTTAAATTTTCCTTTTAGGGCTTTACAAGAATTTACGGAAGTAGAGGTCTTCTAGGAATGGGGAAGAGAGGGCTAGCTGGCGGGTTCTACGAGGTTGAGAAAAGTAATTTGGTATGTGTCAGTGATGGCGTAGAAACTTGAGGTTCTAGGGTTTGTTGGCGATTTTGGTAAGAATGGATAGCCTTATTGACATAAAGCTATTGCTGCTTGGATGGGTTGCTTATGTGGGAGAGAAAGACACAATGCAAGAATATTTTTAGCAACCATGATGGGCGAACTCTAGGCTAGTAACGGGAAACATTATACTTTAATCTCCCAAGATATTCCCCTAAAAGTAAAATACTTGAACAATAGTCTTTTTCTTTTATGACGATATCATATCGTCCCAACAACTGACCGTAGCCTGGAAACCCCAAAAGTCACCAGAAGAAAAAACATTCATCACATCTGACAAACCATCACCGGGCGGCACAAACACACTCGCAGGTTTATTCAAATTCCAGACCCACTAGTTTCTGCCCGTTGCCCTCTCAAGTCCAGATATGCGCATTTGCGGCTCGATACATGCATGGCCGCGGATATCATCTCGCTTCGGCACTCTGCATTATCTAATTATCTCAGCTGTGCCGTCCCGCTGCAAATGCTTTCATCACATGTGTTGTTTGTCTATCTTGACTGGTAAAGGAAAGATGAGGGTTTCGAGAAAGATACCAGGATCTTCTAGTTCATGCGTATATACGGCTACGAGTTCATCATCATTTAATGGGTCTGCACAAGCGGCCGACTGGGGCGGGAGTGGAGACATTGGTATGTGTTTCTGTTCCGTGCCAAGATAATCTTTATCATGTGTTGTTGGACATGAGATTGCTGCACACCAAAGGTTAATCACACAGATACTTACTCTAGGCACAGGATAATACTCCCTAAGGTCCTGCCTTACATGTGCAGATTCTGGTTTCTTTTTGGAAAAACATTCCACTGTACTGACATCATCCCGCTACAACTTGACCCACAATTCAAACTTCCGATATTCATTTCAGTAAGCTTACACTTTCTGAAGTAGCTTTCTTCCATCAGATAATAAAGAAACGAAATGTGACATAATAGCTCATAAATAAATCCCAAGCTACAGGGTACCCGATATCGATGAGGACATGCAGTTTCATGGGAGTTCGGGATAACTTGCTTCTTTGATTGTCACTATTCGATATACTAACAGACGAACCAAAAAATATGACGATAATCACACTATTAGTTATGGCAGGCTTGAGAGCAGAACATGTATATGGTAGACAGTAGAAAAACAAAGTGCAAGTATTTTATAAGAGCCGCGCTATGCGTACAGGGAACAAAGGTAATTATCACTGCCTGAATATCAAGATATTAAAAACATGGCCTAGATTCAAACTTTCTGCATGTAATTATCAACTACCCCACTACCGCACGTCATACTCACGCCAGAGGATTTTACATCTTACACTTTACGAGCTAGTGGAGAGTAATCCAGAGGGAATGTGTACCTCACATTGTAGCCCACGGAGGTATATAAACCTAGTCCGTGTGACGAGGACGGCACCCTTATTCTGCCCATTCACATGAGAGAAAATAACTGTTGAATGCTCGTCTCTGAACCGTGTCTTGTTTCTTGTGAGAACAGGTACTTTTGTGGTGGGGAGAAGCGGAGTGCTGGATGGTTGGATGGTGAGAAATCAACGAACATCTAAGGCCCTGGGCTAGCTGGGTGGCTAGCTGCATGAGCTGATGGGTGGATTGGAGAGGCATGTAAGGGCAGTTGTCCTGGCAGAAGTCGGAAGTTGTTATCCAGTGGTGAGGCTGACGGACAAGATCTTGAGTAGGTTAGGTGTACAGTCTTTTCTTTGTGCATGCTGAGATGGTATGTATTCATACAGGCTGAGAAAAAATTTCAGGTTGATGGTATTGGAGGTATAAAAAGATCTTGTGGGCGTGGAGGAGTTGCATGTTGTCACATGGTCGAATGGCTTCCGTTCACTTGCGCAGATAAGATGATTTGGAAGCAAATGTTCGGCTAGATTGAGACGGGGCACAAGCAGGGACAAGCAGTGAGGTCCGCTGAGACATTTGAGCATGTGTACTATTAGTTTGGCAGTGGCCACCCGGAGGAATTTACTGTTTCATCCCGACACAAAGAAAGTTGTGGCTACTAACATTGACAACACATAGGCCCAAAATAAATATCTAGTCACATTATTCGCATTTATTTGGATGCAGATGAAGCTTCTACAGAATCCTGTAAACTCTTCACTGCCTAGACTCGCTATTAACAAAGCATCTTTCTTCACCTTGACAATTCCTTTCTCGTTTCAATGACAGGGCCCCTCTCCATAGTTTACTCTCATCGCCTCGTATAAGTCAACAAAATCGCAGTTAGCCATCCAACTTTCCATCACTCCAAATTACAAAGTATGCCACCGTCATTCCTCACCAGCCCATTCTGATTTACAACGAGTTTTGGAATTGTCAACCCTGTCCAATCATCAACTTCATCCTTCAACAACGTCCTCTGCATATTCTGCCGTGTCGTTAATATTGACCTACTACCAGCTGAAGTGTAAAAAAAAAAATAGCGACTGTCGCCGTATTCCGGGTCATCGTTCTGAGGTTAGGTGGCCCACAAGGGATTAGACACGGGACACTTGGTGTCTAGATAGATTGGCTATATGTGTGTCGTGTGGAATCACAGTGATGACGACATGTAGTAGCGGGCAGACAGAAAGACGGACAGACAGACCGGTTGTGGTGGGTATCATGTCAAGTCAAGCAGCAATCCCCCAGGACTTTGGACATGGTCCATAGGTTTGTGGCCAAGATTGAGCGGCGAGATGACCTGGATTAGGTGCGGAGGGCACCTGCTATAGATCCATGCCCTCCTGTATGAATGGGGCCTAGTTGATTAAAGGGAGGCGTGGCTGATCAACTCATGCTGAGTTTTGTCAGGCTCTTCTTTTGGGTTAAATAGGAGTGGGATGGAGTAGGCATTGTTTTTTCGGGGATAATAGATGTGAACAGGGATTCCATAGAATTCCGAGGGGCACGCATATCAATGGATTTCTTTTGTACCTCTGAAAGAACTTAAGGTTTTTGTTGACAATGGTTGAAGAAGTATCTGAAAGACGCCAAAGTACTGCTAAATCTTTGACAGTGTATCATACATAATACAATCTACGCAATGTTATAAAAGTACCACGTGTTGCACTCGTCACATAGCTAAACACTATATAATCAGCTCCAACTTCATCGACACCGTCTCACCTCACCTTACCTCGCTAAAAGAGGTAAAAAAAAAGAAAAGAAAAACAATCTCCTTCACAAACTATATCAATCACCAACAACCAATTGCAACATTCTGAAATCATCTTTGCCAATCCTCGCTTGACTGGCTCCACCGCCCCGTGATGCCCAAAACAGTGCGATACTCCAAATCAAAAGAAAATAGTCGGCCCACGTAGCCTTCCCTATATGCCCTATACTCTACTTTCTCTCATATAGATGACACTTATTGCCCTTAAAACCCCGCTATAGAAGCTGTCAGGCCTGTTATGCGATATGGTAATACGGTAAATTCTGGATTGTCATGCAGTTGATTTTTTTTTTGACAGCCGTATAAGGACCCTATTATGCCAGATTTTGATAGCTTATTCTATGCTAGGACGAGGAGCAGAATCACGAGTAATTAAAAAGAAATGGGAATTTACGTATCTAATGTAAATATGGCTGCAGCTCTATCTGTGATCCCTTCCACGCCGACTACTAAGTACGTGAAGTCTGGACAGGGCCGGTCTATTACCTCGGCGGCCGTCCAAAAATAATCAGAAAATATCAAACGCCTGACAAGTGGCCTCAAGACCACGTTGCTCGATGGAGTCTCGATATTATTGTAATCTTGACCTGCAGGTTAGGCAGAGTTGAATCTCGATTACTCAGAGTGGGGTTACAAAGTGTTTCGAGGGCTTACAGCATGCAGCTGCAGAAATCCAGATTAATCCATCTATGCCCGAAGACATTTATTAATTAGGATATCACAGATCTCATAAATATGTAATTAAATTTTATTTTATGCATGAAAAACTGTTAATTGTATATAGGTAAATATATAGAACCAGAGACTAATGTCTTCTTTCTCATTTATCCAATCGTACAATGCCCGATCTCATACCTTTCCATCCCTTCTAAAAAAAACGCCTCATCGGCCAGTACCGCACCACCACTTGACAACACTGCCGGACGATTCTGACTGTAACCCCTCTGCCGCCATCTCACCCAAGCTGAGCCACCTCGATTGCTTCTGACCTTTCGGCGTTACATTCGCCGTCGCTCGTATAGTGGTTGGCTTTCTGCTGCTGAGACAGAGATGTCGGTCTTGCGGAATCGCTCCCCGGTGGGATGTCAACTATCTCGAATTAGTGTGTGAAAAGCCCGACGTAGAGATGCCTCGAAACGGGGCGATATGGGGAATCACTAGGTGCACGGCAAAACGAAAGGTACTTGTAGAAATCACAAAAAATGAACCTATGTCAGTAAAAGTAAAAATCTACAACTTCATCAATATAAATACTCATAAGATGCAATGAGTATCATTGGATTGCTCTAGATTTGTGTATTCATATTTTATTGCTTGTATCCCATTTTCTTTGCCGGATTTCGAATTATAACTATTTGAAAACATAGCATTTTGAGCCTATGATACCATTTTTATTATTTATGCCAGGGTTTTGAACTTTGAAAAAATCAAGTCCAAAACTACTAATTTTAACATTTTTTTATAAAATCAACTAATATAGACATTGCAAAATAGTGACTATATCTAGAGTCTTTACTAAATTCTCTATTATATATAAAATTTTAAACATTTGATCTTGAACTATTTAATTGATACTATCTGACATCATGCAGAGTTTTCAAATGACAATGAAATATTGATTTTTATATATACATGAATTTTACAAGTACCTTTCGTTTTGTCATGCACTTAGTAATTCCCGCGATTTGATGCGAGAGGTTGTAAGCATAATCTGGCGTACTTATTGGAAATATATGTATAAAGCAGTTATATCATATGGTGATATCATGTGTGCTGTCAGATGCGCCTTTCTCTAGAATTTATGGATCAAGTTTCGAGAAATCTCTAGACCTCTTCAGAGCCTATCTTCACCATTTTCCATCACTTTATTAATTTTCTAGCGTTCGTCATTCAGAGCCCCTCTACACTTTATACACTTTATAAACTCGTCATGATTACTCACGACTGTTAGCCGTCTTACTTTTGTCTCAACCAAAATATTGATTAATCAGGTAGGTCATCCAAGACATGACTTGCTGAGAACTAATCTATCTAACCCTGGTCATTATGGCGAGACCTTGAAAACATCATTTTTTGTGTAATACTACTGTTTAACATGATCCTTTTGTGAAGCAAATTCTAGGAGTACCCTAAATATATCCAGATGTCTTTGAGGTACTTCTATGACAGTAAACCTTTATATCACATACATGCCAAAAAAAACTTATTGATACTATGTCTCCTTATATATGCATGATAATAATATTTAAGATGTATTGCAAAATGCATCTATCTAGTAAATTTATCCCTGAAAATACATTCTAATTTATAGCTAAGTCCGATATTACTAGATACTTCCTACATTATAGATAACTTATAAAAATATATTACTATTACAAGAAACTCTATTAATAATAATATTACCATATGTTCTATCATGCCACAACTATATATCTAGCTAGAGCCCTTACCTATAACTAAAAAAAGATACTTTTTACCAATATCCAAATAGTAGATAGAGTAGTTATATTACTACCTGATAAGCTCTTCCATATATATAAAAGGGAAAATAGTAACTATACCATAACCTTAATGCAAATTGCCACCTCTCTTGTGCTTTTTAATCTAATCCACTCCTAGTTCTGGTTTGGCCATTATATTATAACATCTCTGGATATTAATTATAATACTAATAACTATTATGTATCACGTATCTAGGATGCTACTTTGACTAGTCTTAGTATAAATATAAGTGCTCAACTGTTGTCAGGAGTATTATAAGATGTGCATAATAGGATGCTATTCAGAGACTAAGTAAATATATAGTCATAGCCAACCACAGAGACAGATAACAGAAGGGAATTCCATAGTGGCTAAATGCAGGGCAAGGACCCTGGCACCAAGTCATGGCATCAGATAAAGGTCAGGAACCCTTATCAGATATCAACTATATGAATGTGCTGATAATATACTTTAGTATGCTTATAGTTACTAGTAACTATAGATGCTTTATGGAATTATTATAGTAATTGTATTTGCTATATAACATATCTTCCATATTTAGGTATGATACTTAGGTTATTTAGTATTTAACAAATGAATATATTTTCTAGTTATGTATTATGCTATAGTATATATAAATCCTCGAACTACGGAGTATCCTAGGGTTTTTAGTCAGAAATGCCTTGAGTATTTTGGGATGCTCTGAGGTGTACCTGGTCAAAAAAGCAAAAAAAAAAAAGGGGGGGTCATACTAAAATGCAGTATTACACAAAAAATGGTGGATTTAGCAAGCTTCACCATGGCCATGGCAAAGTGCTAATTACTATGATTTCCAGCAAAACACAATTTTCAAAGAAGAGAAAATGATCGAAGGCTACTGTTGCTTGATTCATGAATTGACAGACACACGCCCCTTGTTGGAAGGCGACGATTATCACGACGCACAGATAGATCCCCCTTCAAAAGTAACCTCAATGCACCATCGGTTTCAATTAAAACGGCCTTCGACTTCCATCTTTTCTCTTCTCGTAATAGCAATGCATGTTCTGTTTACAGTCGATACTCGGAATCAAATCCTGTTGCTGCATAGATATTGTTCAGCGAGTACTTTCACAACGCCCCATCACAGCTGATAGCCACAACTATTCTCAAGCACAATATGCTCACGATTTGCTGATTTCTTTTCTTGTTGCTGCACTAAACCAATTCTGGTCCTGGTGGACCCTATGATCACGGATTTTCGGCTTTGTCCATCCTGATGGCGTCCATGATAGCGACATGGGTCAGTGAAACCTCCAGCTTACAAGAAATGTGATGAACGATTTTGTTATCAGGTAAAGACTTCACTTATGATTTACAAAAGACATTTTGGACACAGCAAGAGAAGGGGCAACTCCGGGCTTGACCAGTCATATTGTAGTGTCAGCTATGGAGCTGAGGTGGGGGTGGGGGTAGAGGTTATTAGAGTACAGAATGTCGGACAAGGCTTGAATCAAGGTTTTTGTAATGCACAATCAAGATTTACTCGTTTGTGTATGAAGGTGCTTGTGGGAAAGCCTACATGTATCAGTTGTTAATCAACAATGTTTATTCAGATACGACGCTTTTCTCTGTATATAGATATGACCCCATATAAGACGATCAAAAAGCTTGCTGTCCTTTGCCAAAAGGGCGATATCACATGTATCCATACCGGCTAGATCAGTATGTTATGGATCCTGATCAACTACCCCCCACCACTACGCTCTTGCGCACGCGAGGCTGCTGGTAAGTCCTTGTATCCACTATCAGTTTATCAAGCATAGCCAATCATCTATAAATCTGTATCTGGCTGCAGAACGCCACGTTTGAAACCCTTCCCTTCTTTTCCACATCCAACCACCAAACCCCACCGACTCGACCGATGAACACATTCCTCCATCGACCTCCCCTCGCTTCATGCCGTCCGAGACTAGCCCAAAGGTCCATGCACCTGTAAAACTACAGTCGCTGGGGTCTTATATCTAAGTTGTTTAACTCTGTACTATTGAGGTTGGGGATCGAGATGTGTGGTTAACACGCGGTTGATGGGTGTGGCAACGTCAAAACTCGCTGAAGATGATTCTATGCATGCGCTACAATGTGATTTATACAAGTTATCACGCCTGATTCAGAATAATATGTAATAACAGTTGTTTGATGAGTGACTTGTATGTGAACTGTAGATCATATCGATCCGTGGAGACGGAGTTGACGTGGGGGTTGGAGATGAACAACGGGGGCCGAAGACCTCGGTGGGAGACAGCGCTAGCCATAAGGGTTATATCCGATGCACTTGATCACGTTAACTTGCCCAGAAATTTTATGGGCGTGGTTATTATTGTCTGACCGGACCAAAATCGGCATTCTCTCCATTTTCTAACATGTACGGCGAGATGGATATAGTTTCCATTATTGGTAGACACTATATTTCGAGTATTTTTCCGCAGAAGCTTGACATCATAACAATATATACTATTCACGCATACGTTTTATATACAATACACAGCCAGATGAACTTCAGTTGAAAGGAATAGTAGCTACTAATTCATGGTGTTATCTCAATTGGTATCTCAATCGTTGGTAACAGAGCACAATATTAAGAATAAAGTAAAACTAATGGTGAATCACAATATCAGATATAAGTAAAGCAAAGATACGGGCCTAGTGAGAACATTCTTCCAGCCATATAACCCTATCATCAATGATCATGAAACTACGACTGAATGTCGTCTTCTGTTGATGATATTTTTCATGAACATTGTGTTACGTCAAGATATGTCAATGCAATATGGTCATTTGTAGGGTTATACACTTGTCTCACATATCCTATGTTGACTTGCCGGCTACCGAGAAGGATTGGGTTATATGCATCCACCGAGGGTACATACACACGTGACTCTGCGTTGCATACATATTCTTCCTACGTGCATATATGGGCTGCATATCGTTGTACCGGACTTCTATCTTCTATCAGGAACATCAGGAACCTATTCAGTGTACCATGGACGTGTGCCCCTTTCCGAAAAGACGAACCTGGTACCATTCGGGAGAGATCAGTGCTTTTATGGGGAATGGATCAACAGAGAGTGTGAGTGTTCATGTCCGCTATAGACCTGAGCCCCATCTCAATGCATCGATAAAGTCGCTTGAGTGCTTGAAGCATCGCTTTTTCCGTTTCCCCTGAAAGACTGGATTATTATTGGATCTAAATACGATGTTGTGATTTTTTCTTAGCTTGAATTTTCATTTAGTGCTGCTAGATTGAGATTGAAAACTCGAAAATCGTAGCGGAAGTCGCAGGCGCATAGTTACAGTGGTGGAAGGGTGGAAATCGCACCTTTGACATGCGAAGGGGGGCTTGCCAAGTAGCCATTTTTAGCATTAACCATGACGCCTGCATCTGATCTTGATAAATATCACAGGAATCGACGGCTGATTTGTGATGATAAACACAGGAAAGTTGTTGTTCGTCGACAGTTGATATTGGAAAGTTTTCAATATTTCATGATTTTCATGGCCATTAACCATAAGCCCTAAAATAAACCCAATAACAAATATCAGCTGTAGAGACTATTGTAAAGCCCTATAACACCCAATCATATCATATTTACTCCCACGACACAAGCGACGTCTCAATTGATCTACTTTCCATTGGCCGTTTGATCTCTAGGATTTCGCCTGCACCAGTGTCGTGTTGACGGGTCGAACAGACTATCAGACTATATAGGGCCCTGAATTCTTAGATTCTAGACCACCCTATTTTGCATCTTGGTATCAATACATTTGGAAAAGGCACTGCCATTTTCTTGACAAGCCTGGCCGTGATGCCTGCTCCCTCCTGCATTCCCAAATCCGCCCTTTCAAGACCACTCAACCGCATCAACACAGATTGCATTGACTTTGTGCTTCACTTTAGCCGCTGCAATCTTGCGATTCTATCCATATTTTTTTGGCTTCACTCATTCATCAACAGAGATTTTTCTAATTATCCAATTTTTTCCTCTTTTTTTTTTCTTTCTCGTTATTCTCTTCTATGTTTGTGTTAGTTTGTATCTTAAAAAACTTTAATTTTTTCGACTTTTTAGACGACACGACACCCGATTCTAATTTGTAGATACCGCTGCAACCGATCGACCCTACGATATACATCCTCCTGTACTCACGTCTCAGTATACTGAGACCCTTACATTTGTGACCAGCCAGACTCTATCACAATGAGACCGTCAACGCAGGATTCTGGGCTTCTGATGCTCTTGCTTCCATCCCTGGTGGCCGGCGCTGCTATCACTGATACTAAGGCAGCCGTCACTAATTCCAAATTGAACACTTTGGACTCAGCTGCCGCCGTGATCGACGCCAAGAATGTTGCCGATACCAAGTCTTTGACTTTTACTGGCTCAACCGGCTACAACAAGGAGCTGTCCGGTGGCAAAGACACGCTTGGTGCCGGCTCGATTGCCGTTACCACTACCACATCTGCATCTTCCGCTGCTACTGACGCTGCTGGTAAGATTGCTGCCTCTCGCGCCGATGACAAGACTCCTATCGATGGCAAGGACGGTAAACCACGGAACGGCCCATGGGTTGAGACGACTGACTCCAAGAAGGAGAAGGAGTCTGGCACCAAAAAGGTCTCTTCCGATACTAGCACTACCGTCATTGATGGCAAGAAAATCCCCGAGTCCAACGACGGTGTTATGGATGACAAGAACCGTGACGCCCCCAAGGTCGGTACCACTGGCAACACTGGTGGTGTTTCCGAAAAGGACAAGGCGCGCAAGCAGGAGGAGGGCAAGACTGGCGAGAAGGCCAAGGGCAACCCTGAGAAGCCCAAGGAGGCTCCTCCCCTCCCTCACAGCGAGGAGGAGAAGATAGCGAAGGAAAAGGGCCAGCCCATTGAGAAGCCTACTACCCAGAAGGGTGGTATTATCAATGACAACACCGGTTTAGAGGTATGTCCTACTAAAGTTGTCCAATTGGCTCTGGTGTGACCCTGCATACTAACATGTGATATCAACCAGGTTCCTGAAGATCTCCCTGAAAAGATCCACGATAAGCCCAACCCGGTCCCCAACTCTGCACACAAAGATCACCTCGATGTGTCCAAGTCGAAGCACGGCAGCACTTCTGGCGCCCTCCCCGTTGAGGAAGAGGGTAACTTCCACGCCTTCGTCCTCTCCTTCACCATGATCATGTTTGCCGAAATTGGTGACAAGACCTTCCTTGTCGCTGCTCTGATGGCTATGAAACATGACCGTATGATTGTCTTTAGCGCTGCTTTCTCCGCCCTCCTTGTTATGACTATTCTGTCTGCTATTCTCGGCCACACTGTTCCTGTCATTCTGCCCAAGAAGCTCACCGCTTTCCTTGCTGCTATGCTTTTCTTCGCTTTTGGTGTCAAGCTTCTGCGGGAGGGTATGGCTATGAGCCAGGGTGAAGGTATTGCTGAGGAGATGCACGAGGTCGAGCGCGAACTTGCCGAGAAGGAGAAAGATGGTTCCCTTGATTCTCTCGAGATGGGTCTGGGCGGCGGTCCGCGCAAGGGTCGCTTCCACCGCTCACCATCTACTTCTCCTACCCGCGGTGGCTCTAAGTCTGCCCTGTCTGGGTTCAGCAACCTGGCTGGTCTCATCTTTAGCCCTATTTGGGTTCAAACCTTTGTCATGACCTTCCTCGGCGAGTGGGGCGACCGCTCGCAAATTGCCACTGTAGCCATGGCTGCCGGTCCCGACTACTGGTATGTTACTATTGGTGCACTTTTTGGTCATTGCATCTGCACCGGTATCGCTGTTCTCGGTGGTCGCGCTATTGCTGGTAAGGTCAGCATGAAAGTTGGTAAGTTTATCACTGAATTAATCGGTACATGTTGATAAAGGTCCCGAAACTAACTTTGTTGCAGTTACAATTGGTGGTGCCATCACATTCCTTATTTTTGGTATCATGTACTTATATGAAGCCATGTCGTCGGCTTAAACCACTCCCTTGTCCGCTTTATATGGGTACTATGATATTACCTTAGACTCTCAGTTAGACTCAACTCCTTTACACCTGTTAGACTTTGATGATATGGGCTACAACATGTTCATCATCTCATTATATGATATCATTTGGACTGCGATCATATGAATATTATTCCAGGCTTCATGGAATTATGTTCCCTGTTTATGATGATCATTCCACATTCCCTTAGCTATACATATCTACATTATACCTTGTTTTCTTGTTTCCTTTTCTGCATCCTATTTTTCTCTCATTCTGTACTTGTGTTTCATAAAATTGTTTCTGTATGGTGTCTAGTGGCTGAATTGAATTATTTGGTTAAATTACTCGAGGGCCCGGAGTCTGAGGTTCGGCACATGGCGCATCATTCTGAAATAGGGGGTCTAGTTCACATGAATACTGAATACAAATGCATAACGCTGTTGAAATTGACATGCAGCGATTAGCTTTGTGAGTTTGAGTAATTTTTTAGCGTAAATTTACACCTTGTACACTAATTTATCGCTGTTTCACAAGAGTTGATATCGTGTTGATATCGTGTGATACATGATTATCGATGCCTAGAACAGTATACTTGACCAAGATCGGATTGTGCTCCACATTTATGTATGCATCTTATGGCATTTCAGAGAAAATAAGTGGGTATTAATTTACATGGTCCAACCCACTTTTAAGTCTGTCAAATATCCTTCAGACCAATGGGTTTTTGCACAGGATTGCAAAGAGTCACGTGTCGATAAAAATCCGAATTTAGAAAGTGTGTAGTTTGTGGGGTGGGTAAGCCCTAGTGAATTCTTCTGGCGGAATCTTGCCCACTCTAGCCTTTGACTGGCATCCACATCCAATACTGGTCGATTCAACTATCGCGAAATTCTCTTTTGTTGTTAGGGAAGATAATCACAAACTACCGCCAAAATGAGTACGTTATACTCCCATACTGTTCGATCGTTACGTTGTGTTTGCTCGTTCGCATTGCCATTTCGTTTTTCTCGACTGTCAACGATTTATCGGCCTTATGTGGATTTATGTTGGATGGGGATGGTTATGACGACACATTATGGGGAGGGGGGAACGGGAGCGGATTTTTGGAATGCAATGAGATTGGGCAAACACCAGATGATGGCGAATTGTTGTCGTCAATCGACGGAAATACTAACACTGAATTTTTGTGTGAACAGCGAAGGGTACCTCTAGCTTCGGTAAGCGCCACAACAAGTCACACACTCTGTGCCGCCGCTGCGGTATGTAATCCCCCTCCGAATCTGACAGTCCTACACGATTTTTTTTTTCATGAATTACGAACTACAAAATCGGGTTCGGTCAATCTTTTGTAGGCTGTTAAAAGTATACAATGAATTTATCCTGACAAACTTGAACAGGTCGTCGCTCCATGCACGTCCAGAAGCACACCTGCGCCTCCTGCGGTTACCCCGCTGCCAAGACCCGCAAGTGTACGTTGATATTCTACCATCTCTTTCCAGCAGCAAGGTGTTTCAAGACGACAATATAAACGTCGCCAGATGAGTGCTTATACGACCGCATAGCAACGACTTGATCTTCGCCATATGAACCTTGCCATCAAACAATCGATTATGACCAGGATACGGCTTCGAATGTTGCTACAGGACTGACATTTCATGAAATATTCACTCCACTCTATACCTGGCTTGTACCTTCATTTCAATGTTTTCGATACATCTTGCTACGCTAGCCAATATTATATCCGCCTTCGCATACTAACAATAGAACCAATAGACAACTGGTCTGAGAAAGGTAAGCGGAGAAAGACCACCGGCACTGGTCGCATGCGCTACCTGAAGGATGTTTCCCGGCGGTTCAAGAACGGCTTCCAGGTTGGCACCCCTAAGGGTGCCCGTGGCCTCGTTGCAGCGGCTGCGTAAATGCAATCTGTGATTCCTAAATAGAAGCCCTCTAAAAGAAAAAAATTCACTTTGAGCATGAATGAAAATCGGATCCTCGTTTGATGAGTTTTGCCTTTTATATATCTTACCTGCTTTTGTTTTTGCTGTTGGTGGGAGACTAGGAGGTTCTGATGTCTGTCGTCGCGGGGTTCGCAGATGTATCAGGGTCCATTTGTGATCTAGGTTTCTGTGATTTGATGGGCTTGATTAGTCTGCGGAAGTGACTTAAAGAGGCGGGAGTTTTGGCGTTTGGCTGGGTATGCTTTTATTAAAAATATGGCTCCGCATGCGAAGGATTACAGACACAAAAGTAGAATACAACCAAAAGCAACGAAAAATGAACGGCTGGTAGCTAATGCTGTAAACCATCTTCGGCTTCAGTTTACCATGGTTAATGTGTGGCCATGCCATGACGTCAGAAATAACCTTTCAATACACAGATCTCCCTACACAAGATTGGATTCTTGGATATCATGACATTGTTATTGTGTACCTGCATGCACTTTATTTTTGTACTCCCACAGCCACCGGCCCGCTGTGGACCTCCACCATCCTTACCCATTTACTGCCCCCTCTCGAAAACCTTTACCCCGCCATCCCCAGACACGTAGTACAAATACTCATGTTCTTCCACTGATGTCCCGCTACTTTCCTGGCCGCCCCGCGTAATTCGGATGACCCCGCTAACATCTTTGGCAATGCCTGTATCAAGATTGCGTAGACTGAGAATGAGGTCCGCTTGATGGGAAGCTTCGAGGGTGAATGAGGCGTGGGACTTTTCGAGGGTGGTGTGTTGTTCAAAGATGAGGGGTTCATCAGCTGAAAGTGTCAAGATGACGAAGTGCGTTGACTGTGATTTTAATTAGGGCTACATGTTATTGCGAATGGGATTGCATACAGTTGACTCACCTCTCTTAGGAATAGAATGAGATTGTGAATGTCGGTAACTGGGGTCTCGGTGGTGGCGAGGAAAGCATCGAGTTGATCTAGGATCAAAACGACAGGGCGGCCCGAGGGTGTTACGGAGGCAATGCCTTCTTGGATCGTTTTCCAGACGTCGGACATCTTGGTGCTCGTCAAGATGATGCGGCCCTTTTCCTTTGCGTATTCTCCCGGCAGAAATAGACCTGTCAACCCATCTACAAATACAAAGTTTCCTTCTCGGCCATGTCTTATCAAGTCAATGCCCTTGTTTTTTTTCTCAAGTTAGTTGAGTGGGACTTAATGGTCTATCAGTGGAAATGAAGGCAACTTACCAGTTTCCCGGCATTTTCGGTCCAGAAGTTGAAGTCGCGGAGGAAACTAACGAGGACGACAGAAGCAAATGGGGTCGTCGGGGTCTCTTCGGAGCGCCGAGGGGGCAGGAGGGCTTGGAGGTACCGGGTGATGAGCCAGTTGGAGGTGGCGCTGAGGACGTTGGTGATGAGGTGGAGGGAGCCTGGAGAGGGGAGGGTGAGGTAGGGAGTTAGAAGATAAGGTGGTGCACGGGAGGTCATGGTTGGTGTTGCTTAGGATGAGGTCGTTGGGAGTAACAACTTGATGAGAAATTTGGTGATGATATAAGTTTGGATGGACTGTATTGACACTGTACAGATGGTAGTTAACAGGTATAAAGTTATGGGAGATACTAATTATAACAGTGTGAACTCCATATGCACATTATATGACGCACTTGAAAAGGTAGACTTTTCAGAAACTTGTTCTCAATTTGTTCTAGAGCAGAATAATTATATAATCATGTTCATCCCTTCAATATAGAAGCTATATATGTCAATAACCAAGATGACTATAGTTTGTGATGTCTTTTAAATGTGAGTTAATGTCCAAATATTAACTTGCGATTTACCTTCATGAATTTTTCTTAACTATTGCTGTATTATGGTTAACATAAGGGTTCAGGGGATATGCGCTTAACGCGTCTATATAAGCGATTACCATATGGCCTACACATTACACAAACTTTCATTGAAGGATTAAACGCACACAAAAGATGCTTTAACCCAAATTTAAAAAGACTATTCACTTTAGATAATCACTGATTACAAGCTATCACAGAAGGCATAAAATAATTTCATACAGAATTATGAGGTGTATTTTACTTAGTTAATTATACTATACAATCTGACTAAAACACATGAAAACAACTGACGTACAGGAAATAAAAGCATCAAGCATAGAACGTTATACATAAAAGGTAGGTGAAGGTAAGATCCAGTGAGCGTGGTAGCGTAACAAGTGGCTTGATTGAAACCAAAAGACAAAACAATGACAGAAGGAAAGATTCTGCAGCAGCCACAAGCTGCCACACATATACACAAAATAATCAACATATAAAACACAAACAAAACAGCCAACTGTGTCGTAACACACTACCTCATCTCAAATAACCACATGCCCATTGATCGTCATCGGTGAAATAGGAAGACTAGGCGCCAGCGCACCGCCCCTATTGACCGTCCTAACTGGCCTCGGCGGCGCCCGCAATGGTACACGCCCCCGCGTCTTTCTAAACGATGTCGGATACGCCACCGTCTTCTCCATCCAGCCTCCACGGTTCATCTCCAAGCTGACCCGCTTCGGCAAAAACGCCCCCAGCCGATCGGTATCCTCCTCCATCTCTTCGATCGACGCGTAACTCCCTAGTGACCCCGCGGGCGACGCCGGCATCGAGTTGGCGGAGGTACTGGCCGGGAAGACGGCGATGGTAGAGGCAGTGAAGGTTGTCGAGACGGGGGAGATAGGGGAGGAGGAACGGCCTTTGGGGGTTGACGGGGTGGGGGTGTCTTCGGGGAAGAAGGGGGGGTGAGGGGGTTTCTGGGCGGAGAGGATAACGGTGAAGTCGGCGTGTTTGATGCGGGCGATGAGGATGGCTTCGATGATCGTGGAAATGCAGCAGACGAAGCCGATGAGGAAATGGGTGAGTTCGGCGGGGGTGGTGAAAGGGGTGGCGGGGTTAACGATGATGGGTTTGTTGAGGAAGACGGTGACTTCGGTGACGATGATGATGATGAGGGAGAGGGAGAGAGAAAGGTAGCTGAGGGCTTTGAGGAGCCGGGTTTGCCAGGGTTGCAGGGATTGTTTGCGGGATTGCATCTCGCGATGGATTTCAATGTTTTTGGGGGGGCGGTTCTCGGGGATGAGGAGAGGGGGGAAGACATCAGGGCGCCAGGGGGTGTACAGAGTGAACCAATTGGCTAAGTCCTGGAGGTGCATAATGGACATGCGGATGCCCGTGACGAGAAGGATGAAGCCGACGATAGCAGCAATGACGGAGCAGAACTTGAAGAAGCCTGAGAACTGGGGGTTGTATACACTGACGGGAGTAAAGAACAGGATCTTGACGTCACAGTTGGCATGGGCAACCATGGGGAGTCTTTGGAAGAAAAGCCACGGAAGGCAGAGAAGGAGGATACCGAAGAGAGCATACATGGCCGAAGCACCGGCTTTACTCAAAGGTTGAATCAGACCAAATGATTCACTCATGACATCTCTTTGCAAGAGATCTTCCGGATCCCGGTAATCCGGGCCGGTTGTTCTTCGTAGTAGGGCATCGATAGATAGAGCATCAAGGTGAGTGAAACCAGCGGCCTCGGCGACATCCATAAAGTTGCTCGAGATGGCTGACATAGAGATCTTGGGGATGGATGTCCCATCGAACGGGGCAATCACGGGAGCAAGAATCACCGAAGGAGCGTGAATCTTGGCTAGAACCTTGAACGCATCAAAAGACCTTTGTAGCTGTTTCTGCTGCGCCTCTCTCCGACGAGTTAATAGAGGGCCGGTAGTGATAAGTCCGGTCCCGAATGTCTCCAAGCGGGCGGCATCCCGGTACATGGATGTCGCAGCAGACACTAGCGGCGTCAAATGCGCATGCTCCGTGTGAGAAAACATGAACACAGCATCTAAGATCGCCGCGTCCTGAACCGCACCCTTCCGGCGCCTATGGTATGCCTGGTATAATCTCAATCCCTGCAACGGGACATCACCCATCAAGAGGGCCTCTGACGACAGGCAAAGAAGCAACAGCCAGTCTAGCGGTGCTGCTGAGTTGGCGTTTACAAGGAGGGTTAGGAAGGTGGAGGATATCAGGAGGCAGAGAGCCATACGCAGGATGGGCAGACGGGAAGTCGTGGTGCGGTAGAGGGCGAGGAAGGTGGTGGCGTAGATGAGGTATAAGGGGACCCGGACGCCCGGGGGCAGCATAGTTGGTTGCGCCGAGGGGCAAAGGGCGGCGGGCATTTTTCGGCAGAGAGGTGGTGGGTAGGTGAGTAAGTGGACAAGTGATGCCAACGGTAAAGACTGTGGGACAAAATATGGATGATCCTGATAAAACTGAGTGGATGAACAAGAGATGAACAGGAAGGTCAGGGTATCATGAGGAAGAAAAAAAAGAAAAGAAAAGGGCGGATAAGAAGGGATATATCATGGGAGGTACTATTGGATGATTCAGGAAGCCCTTTGAAGATGGTGGGGGGTATATACATACATGTTTCTTGATTAAGAGAGATGACTATTACATATTGCATGAAACTACGAGATAAAATGCAGGACAGGACCATTTTGCGGAGGGCTCGGTTGGTGTGGTGCGTGTGATGGGTGGATAGGTAGGTGGATAGGTGAGTGGATGAGCTTCTCCTCGCATTGCGCCTCTTGAACGCCTTGCATAAGGACTAGACGTGGGCGGCCAGCATGTCACATGTGAAGGCTTGCCCGAGCAGGAGGGCGAGCAGTCCTTATCGTTGGAGCAGCAGCAATCATACTGGATGGGTAGTGTAATATACACAAGAGGCTAGTGATATCACAGCGGTGGATATCGGGTTGGTTTAGGTTGGTTTGGTTTGGTGGTGGCTGTAGAGGGAGATGCACGGGTGACGTGACGGGGGGAGGGGGGAGGAAGGATAGAGGTCGAGGTGGCGGAAAAAAGGCATGGAAATGACATGAATTGGGTGTGGGGATGTGTTGTGAATGCAATTCTTTGTGATGTTTTTTTTGGGAAAGGCCTGCAAAGCTGAGCTGCAAGGGAGTCGTGGCTCGATAGTCCTCTGATATTCTCTTTTTCTTTTCTTTTTGTTTCCGCTCTTGTGATAAATGTCCATATATATGTGTATATGTATGTAATGAACTTTTTTGTTTTTCTCTGCCGTGTCTAAAAGCTACTTATAGGTTACGAAAAGCCTTTTTGTGATGACTTGCATGATAATCATCTGCGGATCTTCAGATTGTACTTAAAAGCATGCATCTATTCATGAACTGCCCACCGGGGTACCACCAAATATTCACAGCACTCTCTATACCCTTGTAGTCTCCGGCCCTGGAATCCTCGACCATTCCGTGGCGTCCCAAGGATCGGCCGGTGAGCAGTCTGGCCAAGAGAGCACCTAAATATCTGCACACAAATATAAAGTGCCTACTCTGCATGTCTCTCAGATCTCTTTTTCTTCCCGTCTCCTGCTCTCTCTTCTGTCCCGTCCGAAAGTCAATTACTCATTTAAGTAAGTGAGGTACGCGAAAGACATTCTATGTGAGGGGGGTCCCAGTCGGCTCTTCCTTGAGTAGAAAGTGGTGGGAGGAAGAAGTATCCCTTGGAGTCCCGAATCGGAAGTGTGGGTCCCGGTTTGCTGGGGGGAGGGGGGGGGGACAAAAGCAACAATGGGGAGGAACAAAGAGAGAATGGTAGATTGGGGAGGTAGGGGATTGTTGGTGTAAGCTAAGGGCAGAAAGTGTGTCGACATATGATCAAATCATGCATTTCGTCGTTGACAGATTGTCGAGGGCGTGTTAACGCCGTTGTGGAGACTTGACACGGCACAGGAGGACTTTTTGGTGGCCGGGCTAGAAGATGGCATAGAAGCCGTATCTCAGGTGTCACTGGCTAAGTAGCGTGGCGGAGGGAGAGCGGAAAAGGGTTCGTACGCTAAGATGTATCTCGGAAATTGTTGCACTCTAGGGAAGTTTATCTGAGGCTCAAGTGCACTGACTATTACCAATTTAAGGACAACCTTTTTTTAACGATAGAGTCCATGACAACCAAAATATGACTGCCCTCATTAACTCAGGACCAAGTATCTAGATATTTCTTACCTACCGACCAAGACAAGACAACCCCTCAATTCCACGTGAAACATACAAAAAAATCTGCATCTTCTACTCTTTCTATCTAAAAAAAGCAATCGAATCCCCTAAAGCCAAAGCTAAAGCCAAAAATATCTGGACAAGGCGTCCGTAATAATATCGGCCTGGGCCTCCTCTGCGAAAGGAAAAGCGAAGACTGCCAGGGATACCAAAGTACTTGCAGGTGCGCGTAAGAAAGCTACATGCTGTTGTTCCTTGCTTCCGTGTGGGTGGGATTCTTAGTTTACGAATTTATTGTCTTGATGGTGGTGATGATGCACATAGATACATATATACGCGTGAGAGTGAGGGGGAGAGGGAATCCTTGGGATCATCTCCTCTCTTCTCTTAATTAACCAACTCATTCTCCTCTTACCTATTTTGCGTGTTTCTATCATGAAATCTTGATCGACCTGTCTTAGACTAAGAGCTAGAAGCATGGTGAAGACTCTTGGTTTGAAGAGTTGGGGGATGCTTGTGTTGTCGACGATGCATTCATAGGACTATCTTATGGTATCGTCGATAAATGCATTTGCTTGGAGGCCCTGAGACTCAATTTTGTTTATAATGATATCTGTACGTATGTACGTATGTTGTACATACGGTCCATGCCCATACGTGATAACTTGAAGAGTGGTGGAGGTGCATGGCGATTCTTATGGCTCCCATATTTATCACAGGTAACACAAAGAAACAAAAGAAACTCAAATGCCTTTGCCAGGTGGCCAGTGACAGGATGTCGTGTTTGATAGCCAATATTTGAAGGTTCGCGTACTTTGTGATATGCTGTGTGACCCGAAGGTGAGCAATGGGAAGATGGGAAGATGGTGTAGGATTTCAGGGAACTCTATCATTTGGTGTCTGTTAACTTGATTAATCTTTCTTACTGAGTGTTGACACTCGTCTCCCTCTGTTTCACCGCTTCTCTGATCTGAGTGTTTACTTGGTCTTCCGCTCTTTTCAGATCTCGACTAATCCAGAACTACGAAGAGGACAAAGGTATCATAATTGCATGTATTCCAGTCCTAGAACATTCATAAATCTGATTCGCAACATTAAATGTAATTTTGAACGCACAATATCTAAATATATTCCAACAGCCCCGCTCGGGCTTTCACACCTCTTTTTCTTCGTCGATCTACCATCGCAACAAAAAGTGACGCTTTTGCTACCGGATCCTCGAAGCGAGACAAATGGCCGGATATTGCAGCTTAGCACCGACCTATTGCTCCCAAGCACAGTGATTCAACCCGCAGGTGAAAATGCATCTGCATGAGAGAAATAGACTGTAAATGATTAAAAATCCTAATGTACTACGAAAAAGGTGAGAATAGTTGGCGCGGGATGCAGTGTAAACTGAGGCTCGAGGGCGAAACGCGGTGGAGAGGGCCGTTGGATGGTGGGGGGAGGGGGGGTATATAAGACAAATTCTTTCCTCCAGAATAAACCCTGGATGATTGTAACCATTTTTTTTAAAAAAAAAATATCATTACCAACTTACTTCGGCTTAAACATCACAATACAATCACTCACTTGTGTTTACTTTGTCCCAATAACCCACAACAATGCTCTAGACTCCTCCCTCAAAGTACTGCGCTCACGATCCATCCCCCTCCCCCTCCGCGTCCTTTTCTTCCCGCATCAAGAACCCCGGCAGACACCTCGCCCAGATCGGCCGCCTCAAACCGGCCTACGTCGCCGAATACAAAGCGGTGCACGCCCGCGAGTGGCCCGAGGTAGCAAAGCAGCTCAAGGGCTGTAACATTGAAGATTGTAAGCAAGACCCTGTAACATGAAGAGAAAAGAGAAGGTTTAGTTATCTAATGATATTGGGGGACCAATAGACAACATCTTCCATGATGATGCGACTAACCTCGTGTTTGCGTCGTTTAGGTATATTGGGTATGACTATATCGGAGACATGGAGAAACTGGCAGAGTCTAGTCGGATTATGAACTAGCGGAACATGATAGAGAAGTGGCAAGAGAGTGCTGTCTTGATTCCGACTGAGGCTGCTGATGGCATGTTTGAGACTCTCAAATGTCTGGTTCTGGGCTTTGGTGGGGTGTGGAAGGCTGTCGACAAGATTGTTCACATACCGTGATGGCCATTATTTGACTATTTATATTTGCTCCATGATTAAAGTACTATAATCTCAGGTTATGATAATAACAAAAAATATCATATATCTACAGCTACTAATGCCCCTAAAATGCAAATTTATATACAAAAATCCCACAACAAAAGCAAACCTTACCAATTAAATGCCTCCTCAAAGTAATCCACCTCATACCCCCTCGCCACCCCTTTCACCACCGTCTTCCTAGCTTCATCTGCCATAACCCCTGGGCCACAAGCCACCACCGCACACCCCTCCTTTGCACCCCTCGCCGCATCCATCACCTCCATCGCAACCTCCGGCCTCCCATCAAACACCCGCACCCCCTCTGGCACCTTAAGCCCCTCCGAATTCCCCATCGTCACATAAATATCCAAACTCAGCCCCTCCCGATCCGCAAACTCCACCACATCCAACCCCGCAAAGTCGCGAATTAACACACTATTCGCAAACGCCACCTCCCGAACAGCCCATACAATCCGGATGACTCGGGAAGCTTCTCTAAGTCGCCGAAGGTGGGAAAGCGGAATGACAATCCCGCTGCCGCCGACGATGAAGAGGGAGGTACCGAATGCGTCAAGCAGCGCCGTGTGCCCATAGGGGCCTTCGACAATGAAGCGCAAGTCGCGTGGGGTGGTGAGGGCTTTGTTTTTGAGGCGGGAGGTGAAGCCATCGTAGGGACGGATCAGGAAAGTGATTTTGGGGGTGGAGGATCTGACAAGGTCGGCGTCGCTGTCAAGGTCGGTGTTGGTGATGCTTGAACGGAGTAACGGTGCTGTGTCGCCAGTGTCAACCTTGTTTGAGGGTGGTGGTAGCGTGGCGACAGTGAATGGGTGACTTTCCCAGAACTTCCAGTCGTTGAGGAGATATAGATAATAGAAAGTACCTTCCTGTGGGCGGTACAGGGACTTGTCGCAGGGAATCGTGACACGGATGATGTTGGCGGCATCGTCATACTCGACCCGGGCTTTCGTTTTCCAGAAGAACGGGTTAAATGCAACAATACGCAAGAACCGGCCAATCCGGTCACCGATCCAGACCGCAGTGCACATCCATGTAATAAAGTCAAACTGGCCCCCAAAGATGGTAAGATGCCCCCACATACAATACAAGACAATCACCGACAACCCAATATGCAAAGCCAGGAAAGTCTCATAGTAATTCCGGCGCACCCAGTAAAACGAAAATCCCAACAACGCCGCCATGCCCACCGTCGCAACGGTCCCCGTCAACCAGAAAAACTGGTAAAAGAAAAACCAAAAATACACCCAGCCGCCGTCGATGAAGACGAGCACCGTGTACCCGATCGAGTGCACGATGGCGTGCGCGGTGGCCACGCGGGCTACCCAGCGGTGGAAATTGTTGTAGGTGCCAAAGTCCCAGCCGGTGGCATAGAGGAGAAGGTTGTTGCGAAGGCCGAAGACCCAGATGAGGGGGAAGTTGGCGTAGGAGATGATGCCGGTGCGGTCGGCGAGGAAGCGCCATACTTGTTTTTGAAAGGTGGGGAAGCTGGGTGAGGAGAGGGGTTAGTATAGCAGGATTAAATGTTGGGATCGGAAGCACTTACTAGATGTTCTTGTCGGAGAAGAAGTAGCCGGTGCTGGCATACCAGATGTTGATCGCGACAAAAACGAAAATGGCCAGACTCTGTACTCGTGGAGGCACGGTATACCAACCGAACGGCTGGGCCTTCTTGTAACCAAACGTAGCCGGCAGAACGATAAAACGGCGAAGCCATGTGGACAGACCACCGGCAGCACCGATAGAGTCATCCACAGGTTTACGACCGGTGGCCCGGTGAAGACGTTCACCGAATATCCGATAGAAAAGACCAATTAGAATTATGACAGTCCAGTAGATAAACATGGCACCGCTTGAGAAGGATTAGCACACTGCAAAAGGAATGATCTGATCGTGGGGTCACTTACGCATATCCCACATGGCGAGCATGGATATACGACACGGCATACTATAATTAGTCAGTACTATCTCAACCAGAATCATGTTTGGCATTCCCTCACTTACATCCGTCCAATAACCCCGCTCAAAAAAATCATAATCCGGAACTACTACCTCCCCCCAAAGCCCCCCTTCCTCAAAGCCCACCCTTCTCACCTCCCCCCTCACCACCTCCACTGGTGCAAATCCCCCCATCCCACTCCGCACACAACTCTTATTCATTGCCACGATTCCCTCATCGCGTACCTTGTCCGTACAGTACTCGTGGGTACACTGAACCGCGGACCGCCGCGCGTACTCGTTGAGGCAGACGAAGTCGATGAAGGCGGCTGAGGCAGTGTTTTTGGGTGTGGTGAAGGAGACGTAGGAGAGGGCGAGTTTGCAGGCGCCGAAACAGGTGGGGGAGGTGGGGTCGACGGTGGGGTGGGCGAAGGCGGGGATGAGAGAGGTGAGGGTGAGGAGCGCCGTGGCGGGATGCATGATGATGGATTTTTAGAAGGCCAAAGTGAGACGATCTGTAAACTCAGATACTCTTGTTCATGAGTGAGCTTCGTTGGAAGTTAAACGACGGACAAAAATGTGGAGGGACACAAATGAGTTGTGCTGCCCTGAATGGCCTAGGCGCGTTATTAGATCGTTCTCGATATCAATCTGATAATCAGTGTCGCCGCCCCGTCGCAAACCTAATGAGTGTGCAAATGGTCACTTCAAAATGAGCGAATAAAAGATTTCCAGGCTTGTAGGGAGTACCAAAATGTGAACTAAAACTGCTTAATACACAGAAGAAATAAAAGGGCTCTTGAAACAAACAAGAAAGAATGACGATACTTTGAAAAAGTAAACGCATCAAGATTCAAGAAAATCAACCGTCGTATCCGTTTCATTCCTTGCTTACCAAATCCCCCGACAGCCGGTCCCTCAACCAGTCAAGTCAATCCGCCCACAAACAACTTAAATGTATGTACACTATATGTCCGTACGTATATAGTTAATGCTCAACCCACTCACAGAACAGAAAAAAGCCCACATGTGATCCTCCTATTCCCGAGCCCAACAGTAACAAAAAAGAAAAAAAAAGAGGCACTCCTCTCTGCATATATGCCAAGCACCCTTATCACACGACCCAGCAAACGGATCCCGGCGGTGGAAAAGATAGACAGCCGTGGCGGGCGGGCAAATAGGTGGTCTTGGTGGTGCGTGAGAATAGCATATATACTAATCTTATCAGATCATCTGCATGAGCCAGTATACTGGCAAATTCTTGCTAGGAAAGAGCAATATGACAGGTGGTGACAGGTGAGGAATAAGATCAGATAGGAGTTGGCAACTGCCGTGGGCAACTGGCCCAGGACTCTTTATATGTAGGTGGGGCCAGGGAAACGCCCGAGTATAAATGGGGAAAGAAAATGAGATTGAGGAAACATGGCGATTGGCAATAGATCAAGATGTTCTTCAGATAGATAATCTCGGGATTATGTTGAAACATTGATTGTTCTTCTCTAAACATTTTGGTAGATCATTTCGATACCGCATAGTGTGGCTTATTGTCCTATAGTGATAGTTTTGGTGACGTGATAGTGTCATCCTAAATGACAAATATTGTGGTTGGGTGGTAACCCCAACCCTAACTTGATACAAGCATAAAGTATTCAAACCCTTTAAACACTTTATCGTAAGCCTGTATTATTATATTTCTAAACTGTACACATATAAACTATAGCACCATAAATACTGTGTTGGTACTGTCTGTCATGTACAAAATATATGTCACTATACAGTATTCATTTATTTATATATACTGAAGTTTACAGATGCATAACTCTAACTTTATGTATCCTAATTCCAACTTAACCATATTAAATGTCACCTGAGCTCATGATAGCCACATCAAAGTTCATAGATTCAACAAATTATACAACTGGATTGGTGTCCCATCACCTAACTCAAATTATGAAATCCATCGACGGCTGCATCTCTGCCAAGATTTGATCGGGCAAGATTCCATGTGCATCTAAATAAATTAAGATGAATCAATCACCTGCCCAGCGCTGTCAGATGTCCTGCATGATGTGACGTCAAAGATTGGGGGACAAAGGTCATGGGGAAAGATGACAGCGCTGATGATGCATGATTGGGTGGGTAAGAACAAGGAGGCATAGCCCTCCAGTATGCGAAGTGGCAAAAACGTGAGCGGCTAGTTGGGAGGGAAGATCATGGAATGGGAGGATACATAGATAACGATAATAAATACAACAGGAAGGGAAACGGAATGGACTAGCAGGCATTTTATATTGAGGTAAAAGGGGGGGGGTTGAATGCAGACAATAGGTAAATTGGCAACTATTGTGTACCACGAGAAGCTGTCGAGTGTATATTTGCTATGAATGGATTATCGAGTTCGAGTCCTGCTATTTGCGTTGGCGTTTCATAAAACTTCAACTTATAAACGAAACACACATCTAGGACTTGACCGGGAGGCAATTATACCGGGCCCTGAAACAACAAAATGTTGGTCAGCCATGGATAATACTATTTCGAAAGCCTTCCCTTGCTATTGTGCTATCTAGATAGTTGATATTCCTATATCTAGTAACAAAACCCTGATGATCAACAACTTGATTAATACAAGAAGCCTCTTAGCCTGCGTCTTTAGAGACGCTGTGGGATATCAATCAGCACTTGCCCCGCATAAAGGTTAACGCTCCTTGTTGGCACATGTAGCTACTGAGGGGCTATGTTGGAGAGGCTATGTGGAGATGCAGGATGACGGAGAGGTTGGTGTGGTTAGACTTTGAGGAGTGCAGATGTGTTGTGCAGCACAGGTGGAAGGAATACAGGAGGTAGCTAGAGAGTTCGATTTGGGGAGCGGAGTGATGAGGGTTTTGATATTGTGGATGACTGAGGAATAAACACATGTATTGTGATCTCGGCCGTGGAAGCGGGGTCTAAAAGGTTGGTATGGGTGGGGAAGCCGCGGAAAGTTGGAGCTCTTAAGATTGAAACATAGGTTAGAATATCAATGTATGGTCCAATATGACGTGAAAATGATTATCTCTAGGATGTTTGTATGTGTGGTACCGAGATCATGAGCAATCTCGATCAATGGATAAGCAGATCCATCACAAGAGGAATGCAACTGCCACTTTGAGAAAAACCCTAAGAGAAGCCAATGCTAGACTTACAGAGGGTTATCGGGATGTTCAAGGACACTAAGGTGCACACTGAGGCCTGGCTAACGATTCAAATCACCCGTTTGTCCACTGATGATTCGAACAAAGTGGATAGTAGATCTCTAGAAGGCAACCAAGATGCTTTAAAAAGAGGGATCGTGCAAAAAAAATCATATTGAATCGGTGTAACAACACAGATTATCGTCCTATCAGCGGTGAGGAACTTGGGGGGTGGTGATGACAAGTTACATACTCTAAACGGAAATCAAGTACCTTGCAACCCCACGAAAAAGTTCATATTTAAATATTTCATAAATATCAATCAATGAATAGGTGTAGCTAGTTAGACTAAATATGGTAATCCTCCATACTAGTGATAGAATGTCAACTAATGGAGATGATGTATAAAAGGAAGCGGGGGTGGCATTCTTAACTTTGTCCCTTTGGCACATCGTTTTCTTATGTTTATTTGATTCATCGTTTTCAACATATGTGTTGGTGCTATGACCACTACTAAGCTCAAAATATCATCAGTATCTAACAGGCGTTAAACTTGTGAATGAAGCCAGTTTCATATACAGATCTCCAACTAAATTCATTGAAGTCATCATAAGCTCACTCAAGAGACGAATATTCACATCAACACACGACGTATCCTTCATGGCTACTGCCTCACCCCCTAATTCTACTTCCGAAAAGCCTTCAGGCTGGCGTCGCCTCTTCAAAAGATCCAACACAGATCATGAAAACTCTGGCCCCTTACTATGGTCCCTCGGTGTCTTGAACCCCCCGGACACTATCGAAGTCCCAGGTAAGTTATCACTCATAAAATTTACTAAAAAGAAAAAAAAATCTAACCTATCTCAGGCTCTGTCCTCCTGTTGGCTCGAGACCACAATACCCCTCTTGGCCTTCGTCAAATCCACCCCCGAAATTCCCACTCATCACTCCCCACTGGCATCCCCATCGAACACCCCTCAAATCCCGGCACCCCGCGAGATTCTCGTCCTGCATCCCCCGCTCGTGCGCCGTCACTCGTGCAACAGTCCGTCCCCGGCAATGATTCCAGCTCCGTAACCCCCACAAAGGACCCCCAAGAAAAGCGCACACCTGACGGCAAAATTATCCTGAACCCCCAACCAGAAGAAAGCGCTAATGACCCTCTAAATTGGCCCTCGTGGCGCCGTGACTTGGCGTTGTTATCTCTGGGCTTCTACTGCATGATTGGCGGTGGCATCACGCCGCTTCTTGCCGCGGGGTTCACGGATATCTCAAAAGACTATGACGTGCCAGTTGAGCGAGTCTCACTGACCACCGGTCTCTATATGATGGGGATGGGAATTGGCTCCGTCATTGCCTCGCCCACGGCCATCCTATATGGAAAGAGACCCGTCTACCTTGCCTCCGCCATCATCTTTATCCTCACCTGTGTCTGGGCTGCGCTGTCTCCCAATTTCACATCCCTAATCCTCGCCCGCATCTTCCAAGGTATCGTCATCTCCCCCGTCGAATGTCTCCCCTCCGCCACCATCGCCGAAATTTTCTTCCTCCACGAGCGCGCTTTCCGTATCGGCATCTACACCCTGCTTCTTCTAGGAGGCAAAAACTTGATCCCTCTTGTCAGCGCTGCTATCATTCAGTCTTTGGGATGGCCCTGGGTATTCTGGATCGTCGCCATGGTTGTTGGACTGGGTTTTGTCTTGCTGTTTTTCTTCACACCCGAGAGTTTCTGGGATCGCACGCCGGTACCGAAGAAGTGGGAGCCCAGCCGGCCGAATCTGATGAAGCGGTTATCTTCGCATATCCACATGCCCGGACACCACCAGCGAACCGAAGATCCTGACGTCGCCATTATCTCCGCCCCCTCTGAAAATCCCACTTCTGCCCCGCAATCACTGTCAACAAATGTGCCTAAGAACCTCCATGTCGGCTTTGCTCCGATTGAGGAGGTCCGGACAGACGAGGATGTCTCGGCATCTTACTTCCGGCCAGCTCCCCCGAAAGCCAGCAGCACACCACCACCGGTTGCAAGCAACTCTCTAGCCCCACCGCCAACCGAGCGGCCTGAGTACATCCGGACGCCATCGTACGACGTTGAGTCACTCTCGAATCTCTTCAACACGTACACCAATGCCCTGCGCCAACAGCCCGCCCTCACCTTCGCCCAGCAACTGAAACCGTATAACGGTCGGCTTTCCAAGGATGTCTGGTGGAAGGTTATGCTGCGGCCATTTATCCTTTTCTGCTACCCGTCGGTCGTATGGTCATCTTTTGTCTATGCCTGTTCGATCGGCTGGCTGATTGTTATTTCTGAGTCCCTAGCTATGATCTATCGATCCAAGGACTATTACAATTTTGATGCCTTGCAGACGGGCCTTGTCTATTTATCACCCTTTATTGGAGGCGTACTTGGCACGGCTGTCGCTGGTAAGGTGTCTGATGTCATTGTGAAGGCTATGGCCCGGCGCAACGGTGGTCTGTATGAGCCCGAGTTCCGTCTGGTGATGACTATCCCTATTATTGTCACTACAGTCATGGGCTTGATGGCCTTTGGCTGGGCTGTGGAGGAGAGAGATAACTTTATGGTTCCCACTATTTTCTTTGGCGTTGTCTCGTTTGGTTGTTCTCTGGGTTCTACGACATCAATCACATTTACCGTTGATTCATACCGCCAGTACGCTGGTGAAGCTCTAGTCACGCTGAACTTTAGTAAGAACATCTTCCATGGCCTGGTCTTTAGTTTATTCGTTACCCACTGGTTGACTGCTCAGGGACCCAAAATGGTGTTTATCTGGATCGGTATTATTCAGTTGGTAGTCATGGTTACGTCTATACCCATGTATATATTCGGGAAGAGAGCTCGGCTCTGGACTGTGCGGGCTAATTTGATGGAGAAATTGTAGGATATATATTGCGGTTGGGACTAAGCTCCTTCATGTACTTATAATGCATATTCCTATTGAAATTTTATATCATTTTTTGTGACTCCACAGTTGTCTAATTTCTTGTGAATATAAACACAGATTGTAATTCTTGATTAGTTATTACCAGGGATATAATATATCTGTCATAGATCATACATTTCACTTCTTTTCCTCCAAGAACTCCGTCAACAAAGCCTCCGTTGCCCTGAACCACCGTGCTCTATCCTCTAAATCATCCTCAACCCCACCAAGTGCTGCTTCTTTCCTCCTCTTAGCCTCCTTGGCCGCCGCCTGCTCTCGCGTCATCTTGTTCTCAATCGGAATCATTTCCATTTGTAACCTCTCCAGTTCCTTCTTCTTCCTCGGCACCCTCGCCCGCAACTGCTCCAACTCCTTGTGCAGATTCCCAGCTTGAACCTTCCGCTCTTCTAAAATCTCCAGTGTCTTGTTCAATGGCAAAACAAGTTCTGGATTTCCCATCGCCGCCCCTTTGATAGCTTCTTCCTCTGTGCGTAGATTCCTCAGGCTCTCCTCGATCCCCTCAATTTCCTTTGGCAACTCCTTCAATGTCGTTAAATCCGCAGAAACCTTTTCCGACCTCCTACTCAAATCTCTCGCCCGTCTCTCCAATTCCTCCACCATTTCCGCCACCTCTAACTTCAACCCTTTCAACTTTGCCTTGGCTGCCAAATTCTCCTTTTCTAATGCAATATTGTCACCCGGTTCAACGATCAACGGTGGCTCGCCAACTATGGAGCGGATGAACTTTTCTTTGGTGACTTGTTCGACGTAGCTGAAACGGAGCTTGGCGAACAATTCTTTGTAATGGGCGAGGTCGGCTTCGAGGCTGGAGGGGGTCGGGGTGTCGAGGGAGGTGGTGGAGGCATTGGAGCGTCTGGATGGTGGTGGGGCGACTGCGTTGGTAATAGGTTCGCTGAGTTTGAGAATGGAGAGAGGTTGCGAGGCGAGTTTGTCGAGCTCGTCTAGGATGGCAGGGTCCATGATGAAGAAGGTGGGGGTGGGGGAGAAAGGGGTGGTTGAGGATGGACAAATGTGTGTCGTACAACAATTTGTAACTGAGGCATACAAAATGAGAGAAGGACAATCCAAACGAAAAAAAGTTAAATAATGTGCTGGTGAAAATGCTTGTTGACGTCACGATATATTGTGAGCGCATCCTTTTGCGACAGACGCATTTGGCGCGTTGGTTGACGATTTGGTGTTAAAAGGAAATCCTTATCTTATCGCAATATTTTCCATTTTGGGTTTAGCGTAAATTACCGCTTAATGTTTGTCAGTAGAGCGACGAAGATCGCATCTAACCTTGATTTGACATCATTGCGATTTACAATTCTACATGATAATTTACCCATACATTCTTTCGACACTTCTCACGACGCTTCCAGTCCTTATCGATATAAGTACTCCACTTGCTCTAGGCTAGGACTTACATTGACAGTGTCACTTCCTCTGCGCTACGATCTTTCCATACTATTGCAACGGCCCGCGCCATGTCAAATTCAAAATCACGAGAGGTCGATGAATTGGATGACAGTGTAGTTGCTGGGCTTCTAGCCCAGGACGCTGCAAACTATGCTCTACGATATTCTGCACATGGGCTTGATGCCTTGAAGCCACAAAAGAGGTGAGTGCCTACCATACAGGCACCTACGCCTGTCACTATGAATCATCTGGATTAACAATTATCCAGCTTTGCATCCCAGCCAAAACCGAACACTCGATTTCTTCGACAAATTATCAAATCTACTGATTCACATAATGCTGCACTGCTTGCGAAAGAAGCTGCCGAATCCAAAGCCCAACTTGAGAGACTAGAAACCCCAGAGAGTCAGAGGCAAAGACGACTAAATTCTGGTCCGCGCGACATTTCAAAACGGCAGTTTGGCGAAATAAATGCCATTCTCTCAGGGCGGAAACCCACTTACACTGATCACTCTCCCAAATCTGAAGAAAAACCCACCAAAAAATTAGAGAGCAGTTGCTCTTCAAAACGCAGATATGATGATAGTACATCCAGTGACAGGCGATCCCGCCATCATCACCACCGTGAATCCGATGATGACCGGGCGTATAAGCGTAGACGATCTACCTCACGAGATTGCTCATGGGAACGAAACCATCGTCACTCCCGTTCATCTTCCCGATTACCCTCTCGTTCTCGTTCCCGCTCCCGCGAACGGCACGACAAAACAACTAAGTCGTCACGCTCGTCACATTCTCATTGCCGCAGAGACAGATCCCGTGACCATTCTGTGAGACAAAGGTCGTATTCGCCGCATATGTCACGACGGAAATATAGAAAGAGGCGAGAGGAGAGACAGAAGGAGGATTGGCGGGAGAAAGAAAGGAAAGAGTGTAGAGAGAGGAGCAGTAAGAGGAAAAGGGAAAAAGAGACAGTCAGGTTTCAGGAAGACAACTCTAGTAAGGATGATGAATATGGACCAATTTCAGCTGGGGGCCGGAAAGAAAAAAAAAAAGAAGCGGCAGGTGGATGTAGCCAAGTGAAATTACGAGGGCGCGGGGCAGTCTCTGAGGTATCTGGGATTGACCGGCGGTTTGATGCAGACTATGATCCACGGGCGGATACGTCGGGAACCAGCAAGAAGGCATTGCGCAAGACATTGGCCATTGATGATGATGTAAAGAGGGATGCGCGCGAGTCTGGTTGGGATTCTGCGGTGGATGCGTATCGGTTGCAGCAGAAGACAAAGGTGGGGTTGACTAGGGAGGAAGTCAGGGCAGAACAAGAACAGTTGTTGGCGACGGTGCAGTGGAAGAAGAAAGGGGAGGAGAGAGATTGGGATTTGGGGAAAGAGCCACCTAATGAATAAGCAAGGTTGTGGGCCAGTATGACTGGAACATGATTTTATGAGATTCTATGTTCACGAGCACATACAGAAGGTGGGTATGCAAACAATATACCATATGATAGAATATATGATACAATAATCATGCATCATTCCATTTCAAGCAACCTGCCCCCATAGCAGTATCCAAACCCTAGTGTTACCTCCCATCAAACGCCCATACCACGTGCCACTCTTCCTCATCTTTTCTGAAAAACTCGCCAGTCGAGAGATCCCGGCCGACAAATAACCTTTTTTCTCTTATGCCCCCCCCCATTACTCAAATAAATGCCACCCATAACAAGGAGACATGGAAAGGTCTATCACATGTCTCGCAGTGCGACAGCCTTCTCCTGGCCACATTTTCTAACCCAGAACATTGTTCCAGCGACATTGCACGACAACTGGTGACATGTATATACATTATTCTACAGTGAACTATGGGCTGACGAAGGTAGATAAACATTGGATTGTAGTTGACTTAGTGGGGCAGATATGGGAGATAAGTGGGCGATGGCGGGGCCGCGGCTGAGCGAGGTGCAGAGATGTGTGTGTTTGGAGATGCATACCCGAGACATGTGGCGGGTGGATGTGTTGATGTTATGAGATGTGACGGGAAAGATGATTGGCAGGTGGTCCTAAGACGACGATGGATAGTAGGATGGAGCTTCAACAAGACGGTAGCGAGAGGCTTTCTGGAAACTCAAATCTTTTATTGAAAGGTAGAACAGACATTACACATGTACATACATCACAAAACATGAGGTAGAAAATTAAATCATTAGAGCACACAAATCGTAAGAACATCAAGAGAAAAGCAAACCGTCACAGTCTTGCAGATAAAAGTTAACCCCCACCCTATCCAAATCCCGCATATCCAATTATGTCCCAAAACGCCAAACTAAACCTTTACCAAAGCAAAACCCTAACGCCTGTCCCATTTTTGCCCTATCTAAACCCCAATCCAACACCTACATATCCTCCTCACTGCTCCTTCTATACATCGTCCGCAGGCTTCATGCCAAAAAGAGCGGACAGGATCAAATGGTTGTCGTCCTCATCGTCACACTGGTAAGACTTCTGAACATGCATGAGATTAGTCACTGTTTCTTCACCCACAAATTTCTACAAGGCTTCTGAGTCCCGGGCGTGGAAGTCAGGAAGGCTGTGACTCAAGACATCCAATACTAAGGCCAAAGTGTTGAATTTCTTAGGCGTTTTCCTGGTCGTCTGCGAGTCCGCTTTTTTGTGTGCTTCTAGACTCAGAGTCTTCCATGGCCCCACCTATGTAGACCCAATCAGAAGGCAAGACAAATCCTGAACCCAGGCCAATGGAGTAATGGTGACCGTAAAAGTCACTTGAAGCCCCAGACGAATTAGCTTGACTTTGAAAGTCCAACTCGTGACTGCCATAATTATCCGACAGACAGTCCTCATCATGATGGCAAGTAGCCTCAGAATTGATAGAGGTATCTGCTGCAGTCCTATCTGCTCGTCCCTTCCCTTTGCGGTCAACTGTCTCAACATCTGATGGTCCAGCATCATTTGTTGCAGCGGTTGTTGCCATGACCGGCAGCCTTGAAAGCATCGAGGTCTGCCTATTGGGAGACAATTGCCTTGAGTCACCAGTATTCGAGGTGGTCATGTCAGATTTCAAGAGTTTTTGTAGCTCTACAGCGTCTCTTCGCTCCGCAGCGTTAGAGCTCTCCGCCTGTTCGTCCGAACTATACTCGGTTCTAACATCATGAACTTGCCAATGTCTTTCTGCTTCTTTCTGTGTCTGGAACTCTCGTGAACAAATCCTGCATATTTGACGAACCCTTTTCAACGAGCCGAACCTAGTGGCTTTAACATTAGGTGACTTTGATCCAGACTTGCGCGAAAACTGCAGAGAATCATGGCTCTTCTTATCATCCTTTCGTGAATGTCGACCATTTTGAGCTTCAAACAGCGAGTATGGGGCCGGGCGGAAGTTATGCCGGCGGGCAGAGCAAGTGATCTTGCTTGCTGTGGTCTGTCCTGCCATGCGCTGAGCATCTGATGGCACCGGTCGGTGAATATGGGTGTTGGCAGAATTAGCGCCAAACCTGGCCAGAGTTCCCATTCCGTAGTGATAATTAATGGCTGAGATTTGATCCGGAACTGTGATGTTGGTGACACCGCTGGCATTGGAATCACAAGAAGTAACACTCTTTTGATCAGAGAAGTCATCCCGGTACCAAGTGTCGATGGAGGAAGAAGCAACCGTTGATCCGACATGGAATGATAGTTGACTGACGAAGCCTTGAAACGTCTCTTGGGGGGCATAATTCGAGGCATGTGGGCCATTGATATCCAGGTTTTGGAAAACACCGTGAGTTCCTTGATTTGTCAAGTCAGACAGAATGTCTGTAAATACTATGTTCGATTCAAGTAACTCGTGGGCCGAACTCTGGCCATCAAATGCGGATACCGTAGGCGTTGACCCATGTACTGAAGGGTCAGAGGACGAAAGATACGACATTGGTGCTTGAATCGATGTGGGCGTGCTTGCGTCAGAATAAGTTCCACCTTCAGAGGAGACACTCTCAGTATCCGAATTGTCGAGACCTGGAATTTGCGGTGTTAGATACTAATTTGATAAACAAGTCACTACTATGTGTCGCTGACATACTTGGAAGTGATGAGGAGTGGCTTCCTTCCCTCAGTTGAGAGCCAACAGGCGTTGAAACTTGAGATGCCCACAGGGAGATAAGGCCCCAGCTGCTTGGCAATGCCATGGGGGCGTCGAATCTTAAGTAGAAGAAGCAGTTAGATTATGAGACTGGCAGAAGAATGTAGTTTGTGGACCAAAAGTTACAGCTAGTCAATGAGAAACCTCGGGCTGCGTTACTGGTTCGCTGGTACAAGCGTATTTCAATATGTGTATGACGAATGGAGACCGGGTTGTGACTTGATATCTAGAGTATAATATATGCTGTGTACACCAAGTCACAGAATCTTGTGAGATGCCGGAACCGAAGATAAACTTCGGGTTTTTAAAGTAGGCTCTAGAGGGATCAAGTATCATGAGGTTAGAGGACGTTCAGCTGGAGCTATAAATGACGACAGGGACGAATCAAGAATCTATCAAAGGAATACAGAGGAGCAAGCACATGTAATAGATACATGTGGGGAAGCGGACTGCACGTCTTTCAATGCACTGCAAGATAAAACGACAGCATGTGACACCAAGTGTAAAAGGCATATCGTAGGTAGGCATGGACAAGCATGCAGACCAAGACCACTATGAATATTACAGATGGATCACTTCAAAACCATGGAAACTGATCGCGGACAGCCATGTTAAAGCACGACTCTGGATGTTTAAGACCCATTATAGAAAGAAAGAAGGATGAGACAGCGCCATGGCATCATATGTTGCATAACATAGTTCATATACTAGTTAGTTGGGTTTGGGGATATATATGATTTTCATGATAGCTTGACAACTCAGGCGACTGATCGACATTGGCATGAAGGGATGGCCGTAATAGATGATATATGGGGTGACAGGATCTCATGTAGTACAAGAACGAAGAGTACTTACCCAGAGTGAATTGCCAATCAAAACAAAATAAATGGATGGCGAAGGCTGAGCGTAGTGTTAAATTGTGAGAATTAAGATCAAGAGGCGTTGAGCGGTAAGAGATGGTGGTGGAATAGATGAGATACGGGGTGATCCACGATATGCAACCACAACGCTGTTGGACAATGCGTCTTGAAGAGAACGATGTCGAGTGGGGACAGCTTGTTGTAGAAGGATCTTAAACAAGGAAACAGGCACTGTTGCAGTTTATTGATGTTACCATCAAATGTGGAAGGAAGCTAGGCGACAAGATGAAGAAGTGGAACAAAGTAATGTAGAGATGAGACAGCGTGAAGAATTAAAGAAAGAGCAAAGCCTTTCCGAATTAACTATTTACCATAGGAGAATTCTCAAAGAAGCAAAAGACAATGAACAACAAAAAGATTAAGTTTCTCCATAGTCGGGGCTTCATACATGTCAACATCTTCTTTTTACCTCCGCAACAGAGGATACTGCTTCTTTATAATCAAAACCACTACAGCTCTGAGCTAGTCTGTACCCTGTGTTCATGTTGATAGCCTACCCATACATAACACCCGATAACGATGACTTCCGTCTGGGCCTCAAGCCAATACCCGTCATCGGGTATCCCTGACCTGCCTGTATCCATCTCTGACGGACTTCTTGACCCCACCAATGGTGACGACACACAGTCATCTTGTGCTGAAAAAAACTCCCCCCGTCCTAACCGATGTTTACCAGGTAACTTGCATCCTTGTATCCTGTAAACATACGCCCATGTGCTGCGCTCATTGGGTACAATCAGGCTGGAACAAACGTCGCTACCCGTCACAGCCCCCAGGCTTATTTAGCTTATGGGCGGAGAAAAAGTCTAAACAAAAAGCTGTTTCCAACACTGGAATATTCATTCTTCCATAATGGATGAAATAATTTCAGCCATAGAGCTACCAACCCCGTTGAATGATCCGCCCATTTCTGCCATCATCAAATAACATTGGGCCTCCTGTATACTCATACCCATACTATCCGTTGTGGTTTCAACCCACGATGCATCCTCAGTTTCAAAGGCTCCCGCACCAATACCCCCACCACTGATCTGTGCACCAAGGGTTGCATTGTTTTGTGGATCAGATGCTGAGTATGACATATATATGGGTGTCTTGGATGAAACCATAGGTTCAGTCTGTGCGACGTCATCCCTAATGCTCAGTGTGTAGGAATCTGACAAGACTGAGTTCGAGGACAAGCTCCTACTGGAGGAACTGACCATGGTCGACTGCCCTGTTGAGGTGGGGATCCAAAAATTAGTAGGTAGTGTATTCGCACCAGTCTGATGCATAGTTCGGGCCATCTCTGACTCCGACATGGAAAGCTGGCCATCTAGAAAGAGAGACGGCCCAGCTGCGGAATTTCGGTCTGCTTCATGTAGAATGTCCAACAGGCCTGCGCAGGCTGTAGCGTTTGTGTCATTCCGATATGCATCAGTAGTAGCGGTCGATGTGGCGGTGGGTTTAGATGGCAGTGCTGGAAACGGAAATGGAACAAGAAAGGGATAGGACGGCATCATTGAGTGAGAAGAAACCAGGTGCATGCCGTGATGCTGAGTTCTGAAAATGGACGACGTGTTGCACGTAGCCGTGGCCCCCTGCGCAGGCACTGTGGAGAAAGAAGAAACAGACCGGTGAGGAGTTTGAGGTTGAAATTTCATTTGCTGAATGTGCTGTTGCCTGCTCTGGCTGCTGAGCGGGGGCGAAGACGTCGATGGGGATATGTGGACATCGTCACGGCTAGTTGCAGTGTATGGCTGTGGATAGACGGACGGTTGTTGTCGGTTAGCAAGCGCATCATGAGATGGATGATGTTGATGGAATGAAGAGTCGGATACGGACATCACTGGCTCCTTTGGGCAGTCTGATGCAGCCGAGAGGGGTTCAGAAGATGAGGGTAATGAGGGGCTGGTCGGGCTATTGCTGCCATGGGAGTGGCGAGATGCGGGGTTCTCGACGCTACAATGGGCTATTATGTTAGTGACCTTTTCTTGGTATGTGAGCTCAAAAAGTGAGCTGCAGAGTTATCTGCGTCTCTTTCTGTCAGCTCAAAGATTGTGAGGGAAGAATACACTTACAATGCATCACTTGAGGATATGGGATCATGTCTCAGTCTTGTCATGGTGATATCTTCACTGTGGCTGGTGCAAGCTTTTGCCGATCCACACAGGTAGCTATTGCCACTTGTGCTGGCTGTCGTATTGGCTATCTTTTCAAAAACCTGCACATCGCCTTCCTGTCTCGTGGGATTTCGGACAACAATGGAGTTCCAAAAGACACCAGGGGCTGAGAGCTGGAAGGAATTGAAGCCTGAAGTTCGTCTTTGAGAATTGTGTGGTACTGACACTTGCTGCTTGGATTCGTTCATCTGGACCACGTTTGATGGCCGAGAAGCAGGCTGGCTTGGGTTCTGATTCGGAGCTTGTGTCTGTTGTTGGTCCTGTGACCGGCTGGCGGCAGGAGTAGAAGACGGGACAATAGGCCGCGAGAAAGAAAAGGACGAGGACGGAAAAGATGAGCCCCACGGGCTCATGTGCAAATCTCCCGCGGCTCTGGTAGACTGGTGAGATGCGATTGGCTCGTTTTCGAGATGAAACGGCTCGCTCGGGTAGTTGCTGATGAACCACGGTGCGTTATCATAGGATTTCATGGGCGACTGAGAAGGTCGAAGTTGGCTGCTATCTACGGCAACAATAGAAACAGCGCCAGGATTTTCGGGACGCTGGCTATTGGAAGGGATTCCCCAGGGAGCACTTCTAGGCCAGATGTACTGCCGAGTGACATTTCGATCGGGCTCATTGAGGGAGAATATTGCCTTGGAGGGGTCGTATGATTGGCTTTGGGTAGTAGATAATATTTCTGCCTGATCTTGCTCAGAAGATATAGCAGCCGCCTTTTCCGCATCTACGGGACCAGTCTTTATAGGAAGGCTCTTCTGCACTTTTTCCTTGATAGGCTCCGGTGAAAGCAGACAAGATAACGGTGTCCGCACAATCCTACGCATAGCTTCGGTGGTAACCTCCGGACGAGGAGCTCTTGTAGCTTCATCCCGCTTCATGATATCCATGGCCCTCTCCGCTCGGTCGAAAAGCCTCCTGAACTGTGGAGTATCAGTCTTGAGAGGATCCTCACGCCGGATAAGTTTCCGTGCTTGGACCGGTCTGACGTCCTTGCGCTCATTGACCCCATGCAGGGCGTTTTCCACTACTTTGGCCTTCTTGTCGTTGTGTAGCGAAGCCGCAGGCTTCTCTTGGGCTTTCCTAATCCTGGGGGTGGATCCCGCAGATGTATTGGGTGTATTCTGTCCTCCAGTACTCGAGGAAACCGCAGTCGGAGATGCGATATTCTTCTGCGGCTGCCTCTGTGAACGGCTAACAGCATCGGGCTGTCCCTGAAGATGCTGGGAAGCTGGTGGCAGCGACATGGTAGAAGACTTAGACGACTTAGACGACACGGCAGCAAAAGATAGTTTTGGAGGAACAAGTGGGAAGTAAGAGAGGCAAGATTCAGTAGGCCGGACAGGGCGAATAGACTCCAGTGACGTAGTAGATGTCACAGAAACTGTCGGATTCCGCTGTTGGGGGCCACAAAGACAGGACTGGGCACAGGTGTCGGACGCAGCAGCAGCAGCAGGGACAAGGTCTCTAGATTCCAACAAAGTGGAAGACTGGGTAGCCGACTGCCACTTTGAGTGCAGATGATGACGTATGGGTGGCCCACGGGCCAAGATACCAGCCCAATTGATACCCTTGGAGGTGTAGAGTTTCTTACGGAAACGGGAGGTTCGGACAGAGATCAATGGGAGGAGATCTGTCACGGTCTGAAGATGAAGATAGTGCGTGTGTGACTTTTGGAAGTCGTGGTAGAGATGGAGACGCCTAAGGGCCTCTGGTGTGGGTTTGATGGATGACGGGCGTGGTTTTGACGGACGGACGATGAAGATGGTAGTGGTACCAGGGACATTGACTATACGATAAGGACCACGGGCCGAGATGCTAGGATCAGGCTTATGTTGCGGATGGGATGGAAGTGAGGAGATATCAGAAGTATGATGATGCTGGGAACGAGGTAAAGTATCGCTTATGACTATACTGGTGGTGGTAGTAGTAACAGTGGTGGTGGTGGTGGTGACTTTATACGGTTTGGTTAGGGGGCCGAGAGGCGCCTGAATGATGATGGGGGATCTAATCTGAGGACTTTCTGTAAGGGGAGCAGACCCGATTGGATCGGCAGGCTCACGATGAAGATGTGCAGATTGAGATTCATATGACAGAGCCGGAGTAGCTGAGAAAGTTTTTGGTGGCGATGAGGTCGTTGACGGTGAAGTAGTACAAGCTATGTATGACGGAAATGGTGGGTTGAGATGTTAGGCCGGTACGATCAAGAATGGGGACGATGGGGGATGTGACGGGAGGGGTCAAGAATTAGCAACAGGGTACAGTGGGTAGATACTGGCCAGAAAAAGCATGAGAAGGGCACAGAGAAGATGACAGGATATGGAGGAGAAAGGGTTTGCTGGAGAAAGAGACGGTGTAAGTGTATTATGTAATTAGCTAAATCGGGACATATTTCATAGCAAAATGGTGGCTTGCCTTCAAATTGCTTAACGCAAAGTTGGGCACAGAGAGAGAAAGAGGAGGGTCTTGAGGAATTCGGGCAAGAGGGGAAGTGAATTAGGAAGCGGAGGGTGTGGGGAGTAGCAACAGAGTATGAAGTCAAAGAGCACCCTGCAGGCAGAGAGACAAAAATAAGGACAAGTTGTTGGCTTACCGGACTTTGGCTTACCGGACTTGTTGGTGGCGGCGACGACAGATGGCGGAGACAGGGCCTGTGGTGGGAGTGACAACGTGGTGGGCGGGGATGACGGTTGGGCGGTGTAGAGGATCTGGTTGGGCGGTGGGGTGGACATTGGGAATGTGGGAAGATGAGATAAATATATAGATTGAGAGAGGATAACGGACGGCCGCAGTTGTATAGGTTTCAAAAGTGGTTTGAGTTCATGGGTGGATGAGTGAGTATGTATTGGAATGGAGATGTCAGGAAAAGGAGAAGATAGAAGGATGTGGTGATGCTATAAGTCATGAGGGGATATGTACACAAGTGGGAGATAATCATGGTTTTGATTGTCTACGTTTGTGTGGAACTTGTGATGCTGTGCCATATCGTCAAACTATAGTCGATACGGAGCTAAAGTTCACACTATTGATATGCAGTGACATTGAATGAGCTGAGTAAATTGAGATTATTCACATGCTCATCAGGAACAACAAACAGCCACGGTTCGACAATCAACAAACAGCCGGAGGACGAGTGGGTTAGGGGAGGGGTGTGGTCTAACTAATATATGTGTATATACATATAAATTATAGGATATACATACTCTCAAAAAGGATTAAACATATATTATAGATGTATGTATTTAAATACATCTAAGCTTGGGACTTCACACACAGACTGACACAGGGCGTAACTTTCAAGTTGGGCTCCCGAAAGACTGCGTTGTGATGAGATCAATACCAACGATAGAGATGTGATAGGCCTGACCGTGGATCCCTTTGTCCAGATTTGCATATATGTGCATGTGTGTGTGTTTACACCGAAGGCCCGTTTTTAGATGTGAGAAGGAGAAAGAAGTATCCCAAGGGAGGGTTCCATAATGATGTATATACCGTATTTACTTGGAAAATGTGTGAGATTATTGAGGGATTTGTGAGGGCGGGATGGAATTTGTTGATTCTCGAGTATCCATGATGGATTTCATGGGATTTGGGAATATATAACTCGATGGCACAATGAGACCTTTGTTGTGGTTGGGGCTAAAATGGGTACTTTGGCTGATCACTACTTGGAATAAAGGTTAATACTAGGCAAAACAAAAGACATTGTCTCTGTCACATTCCAAAGTCTACAATGGAGTTTAGCGGTGGGCCATTGTCAGGATAGACTTGAACAAGTGTATTTCCTCATCTTTTCCCCTATTAACTACGTAAAATAGTATGCTGACTCTTAATCCAGGAACCGGACCGCAACTACTCAGTGCTGACTTCGTCTTACATTGATGTCTGCTGATGTGTCTCACTTGTGCATGAATCATCTGCACTTCATCACACAGCACTTGCACATCCAGACTATCCAACAAGTCAGTCATCTCTAAAAGCAATCATCATCATGTTATATCTCGGTCTACGTATATATAATATAGCTAGTATTCCTTTTGATAGTCTACCTTGCTTGTAAATGTTGACTTATCTAAATACATATGCAGTTCCTTTCGGTCCAACTAGACCCTCAAGCCCCCCACGTCTTCATTCCTATTTTCTTTTGTCTCTCATTTACATGCACCAGTCTGCAGGATACATGCATTATTTATTTGACTGGAAGCACTCAATGTATTTTTTTTGTTTTTTTTCTTTCGTAGAGTCTCATTAATTATGGGGCGTGCATTCAGTTGGATCTATGAATTTCCAGACCCTCCTCTATCATTGGCTGGAATAACGAGCCTATATTAATGTACATGTATACCCTATCATGGCATATCTCTTCATGTCTAACATTAAATCTGGCAAAGTATACCAAAAAATTTTCTCAAGAATTTCCCATACATCATTGATGTCATCGTAGAGTAACACGAACTAATACCAGAAACAACGATTCCCTGGCAAAGACTCAACTATAAACTTGTCACACAGACACCAGTAATCTCCTAATCCTTCACCACCACTACTCCCCCTGCGGCTCCATCCGTCCTTCCATCACCAGCCCTTCGGCTCCTCGGCCTGGTCCCTCCACGCCAATCTTTCTTTGTTTCTCTAGTGAAATGTGGAGTTGTGAAGTACAGGCTTGTCGTTTGCCACTAAAAGGTGACGTCCCACATAAAATAATCCCTGTCCTTTCGGCTCCAGAGCCCTAAGTAATATCAACCATTGATCTTGTCTTTCATTGTTTTCGTTCTGAAATGTGACGATTCGTCTCGACCAGTTTCCATATCGCTAATCTCAAATAACAGTTTACCGGACTTTGACTGGAAGTACATACATGGTTGCTTCAGATCAACCCGCATCGGCGGTATCTCTTGATAATCTGTCTAAAACTCCATGTCTTGGCATCTTTTGGTAGAAGATGTGCATATACCAAGGGTTACGTTTGTATTTTTAATTTGCATACAAACGTCCGTCTTACCTATTAATGTCGCTATCGCAAAGGAATAGGATGATACCCAGAGATCACGACAATGGCCGTATTGGAAAGAAATGCAAACGATGAATTCAGCTAGTGTCATCACGGGTTGAGGCACAGATAAAATCGCTCCATATACGTTGAATATGTATTTGCCCTTCTATTTGGATTTTCATACCTCAATGTTCAGCTGTTTTTTTAACCATCGTCGTTTGTTTCCTTCGGCCCCTGTAATTCTTGTCACATGTCTTTTTTTCCCACAATGAGACCTCTTCCATGATTCTCGTCCTGTTTGTCACTTAATGACAGTAAACGGCCCGTCTGACAAAACGAGCCCCAATTATGTACGTGGCTCGGTAAATGAGATCAATATATGGCCCGATTGGGCACATTCGAATATTCCCCACAACTTACTTATCTGCCGGGCGGCTCATTTCAATAGATAATGTCCACACTATTGACCCTTTTATGTACAAGTGTTTGTATTCGAGATGGTCTAGGCTTGCGGGGTATTAAATGAACAAGGAACCGGTGGGATAAAGACTAGTAGAAATGCTACAGCGACTTTCGGATAGTTGTTAATGACGGCGGAAGGGTTCTTTGCCAGGATTGCCTGGTCGTTGGGCTGTAATGTTAAGACGTCATGCCGTGAAATATATATTTCTACGGCAAGGCCATATTCTTCTAGACAATAAGCTTGTATTGCGGGGTACAAGCAATCAGCATCTTGGAACTTTGGCAATGTTCCACCATCCATCCAACCACTTTAAGCGAGATCCCATCTCGCTCACATTTATTCCGTGAATGTCTAGATAATTTATACCATTACTCAATTAGAGAGCACACTAACACAAAACTAGACATACCAAGGCCCAAAACGTAAAACAGTATATTCTGCAAAAAGACAACACATACATGCTTGAGAAGTACTGTACCTCGTAGTCTATCCTCAGCCTAAGCTCCGTACATCCCCTAGCTTCTGAGAACCTTTTGATTCCAAAAAAATACAACAGGAAACCTGCGTTTGTCCTGAGAACGGACAGACCTCCAGGTAATTTTAATTCGTCCAATAGTTTCTTGCCATTTACAGAATATCTTCAATATACCTCAGCAATATATATATATACTTACGGTCAAGGGTTACGTCACCTCACTGTTGGCTACCCGGCTATGTGTAGTTATTGTTTGATAGATGGTGACATTTCGTCATAATGTGGTCTACGGGTCAGCAGACAGTTGATTTGGTAGTATCGAGAATGTAATCGGTGATTCAGCTCTAGTAGAAGTTTGGTGACAGAGATGGTGGGCGAGTTCTTGTCATAATAGGTTGCGAGGATAGAGAAGAGCCGGTAGTTAAGTTCGCTCTTTTGTGACTTGGAAAAAGACACAAGTGACAACAACACTTTCTATCACAGCCTTGCCCATTAATTGGTTCATGGCTACGTCCTAGTTGAGGGCAACGCGGATACTGGAGACTTGGCATGGCTCTACTCAGAGAAAATTTGTAAACCTTATCTCAACAGCCACTTACTTCATCTTCACCTAACTACCCACCTATGTCAAAACGGTATGTTGTGTAACTCCCCATTCACTCTGTCTAATATTCCCCTCATCATCAAAGGTTCCTCATCTCCATTTCTTTCTGTCTCTATCCTATAGTCTTTCTGCCAGGAGGGCTTGCTGTGCCTTGCAGTGAGTCACACTGACAGTAATTAATTAGGCCATCAATCACCCTTGCATATGCCAAAAAGGCAAAGACTATCATGAAATTGAAAATATACCCCTCATCTCCCACTCTGCCTATTTTTTTGCTACTAGTCAGCTCTTACTGTCACTTCTGTAACTTGTGGTCACTCCAAAAATACAAAAATGTACACTCCTTTTCACATCACCATTAAAGAAACCAATACTAGCAAATGGACAGCAACAATTACGCCAGTCTTTCTCCCTTCTTTTGATACCCGATATGCAACTATCCTATTGAGAGTCTGCACTATAGATCGCCATTGCATCCTTTTCTGCATCTAGATACTCTAGGTGATAATCACTTGCTGTCTTGATATCAGTTGTAAGTACTTGCGATGGTTAAATTGGCTGTGTTAGGAAGTTCCATCCAAGTCAGGACTCGACTAACTATGAATGCATGACCTCACACGTGAGTGAGATGGTTATCGACACAGTAACATGAACAATCTAGTCACTAAATGATTTGACTACAGGTCTTAAGATATCTATGGCATGCATATAGGGTTGATATAACTTGATGATAGAGGGTACTTCATGTCGTGCATTTTTCTAGCATATTGTGATTTGTTAAACGCGTATATGATAAGTTCTGGGTGACAATGACAAGTCTTGATCGAGATATGACGCATCTCCTTGAACTAATCATCTGATAATTTAGATGGTAAATCTTAAGTGTGCTGGCTGTTCTCATTACTCGGGATAGCTCAATGCCGACTTTGACGTCACTGTGTAACCCTCTATTATTGGATAACTCTAGTATTGACCAGCTCATGATCTACCTGAATCATGTGAGTACTAAAGGAATAGGGTTTGAGGTTGTCCCACCTTGGACTTTCAGATGCTTAGCTAAAACTTCGGCAAGTTGCGGAGCCCCGGACTAGACAGGGTCTCGGCTCCTTTTTGGAGGTATCCCCATTCATTAATTAAGCCTAAAAGGTACATGCGTCGAAACTCAAACTCCTGATGACGCAATTGTTGTAATAACCCTGACATGCGGTGAATTGAAGGGTTCACCCCGCTAGTTGATAAGTAAATTTTAGATCCTGATATGGATTTCGGCACATGAACACAAGATATACCCAATGGGCATCACGAGTCTGATAACGACATTTGAATGAGAATTGCTGTCGGTTCTACAGCCAACCCCGCTTCATGCTGTGCGATGAACTTGAGGTGAAATTCTAAACATGTCGCATTGAGCGCATGATGGAGGATCGCCGGAGGGGGAAACAACTGATTTGTATGCACATGAAATGAGAGGTTAGATGATGCGCTCAGCATGATCTTTACATTCAGACTCATTTCCCGAGTCTTAAATTGGCATGCTGCTTGTAATTTGTTATTGTTGTGTATCTATATGGAAGAATATGGCGGGGAAATATGGATGTCACGATACACAATGCACGGAAAGAGCACGACGGTGTTTGTAAACAAGGATTTGAAATATTGGAAACACGAAGTTCGTAGAACATATCAATGTTATGATGAATCTTGGAGGTAGAGAAAATGCCTATTCATTTAGAAGCGAGGTCTCTGGCATTACTTCTGACATTACATATCATTCAACTACTAGAAACATAAGCTCACGTGCTTCTTTTGCCACAGACAAAATGTTCGGTCGCGTCGCTAAAAGCAGTGAAGCTTTGAGCTTAGCGTGCATCCTACAATTCATTATCACCCACAACAGCGCATCAAATCATTGTAAGAGTCTTGATACTCAATTGGTAATTAGAATAAATGCACTTTAGGATCGTTCCCGTACTATTGCGCAGCGAAGTCAAGGATACATCATGTACAAGGGCCCCGGTACATTCACAATTTGCTTCACCAGGACCCGTCCTTTATCTAACATCTGACCTGCCATTTCAATCATCTTCCGAATTACCCCTCAGTCAAACTCCCATTTAACTCAAGATATTTTGTCTCATTTGATATCGCATTTTACTTGAAGCTTCAACGCAGTTTCTCACAGATTCAACCCTAATTCGTCTTGTATGTCCCCGTGATCAGTCTCTAACCTCCATAAACGTCATCGCTTCCTTTGCTCGAAGTCCGAACTTTGTCGCTAATCCCCTGTTTGGGTTTGTTGGCGCAAAGGCCTCTCATTTTGCTTTTCCTCGATGTCTTTATACTACGCAGCAAACCAACTCATAGCAAGGGTTTCCCTCTACTAATCAAGACAAGTTGGAGATAGACATCCACCGTTCGCACGACCAGGGGTTATCGTCATTATGTAAACTCAGTCTCTTTTTGTTTCTCCATCATCCTCCCTGTGATGCTGATTGCTGATTGTCAGCTGTCTTAGGTCCAGTGTGTACTCTAAGATCCTCTGTTTGCGTTTCAGTGGATAGTAGCAGCAGGGAATACTGTTTTTAGCTTTGTGTGAATACATACTAGGCCTGGCCTGAGCCAAGCCTCATGAGGCGCGAAGATAGTGCTAGAGAGGATATACTACACTACCCACTGCTGAGCCTACTTGAGTAACGATCATCACCTGATTCTCAAGCTCTCGCCACTTCTACATTGAAATTGATCTAGAATCGCGATCATCTCCAAGGTCATCGTTCTCTTTTCTGCATCATTATTTACATTGAAATTTCTGTCAGGACATCCTTCAATTATACCTGGGCTCTTTAATCGCATAGAGTTCCAAGAAACAGTACCCGCGGGGTTGTTACCAGCCTGTTGGCAGATAGCCACCAATCGCTACTGTCTTTCATTTCGTCTTTTCTGTTTGTCTGCATTGCACAGCCTTACTGGCTGTATTTTCACGATGCCTCGTCCACCGAGATTAGTTACACTCGTCTTTTTCTGCACATTCGCTTTATTGTTACTGGTGAGGTCATTTGCATCAGTCGCTGCGCATACATCGACCCACTCTGTCACGGATTCAGTGGTATCCGCACAAAATACCGACAAATTAGCCTCAACAATACCCCCCCTCGAACCCCCACTGGCCCAGGCTACTCATGTCCAGCATGACCGCAAACGTCCCGCAAATCAAGATGACCCGCATATCCAATATGCACCGGTACAATCTGCACTGTCCCGCTCGACATGGTCTTTTTTCGAACTCTCTCATCGATTCACGTTGTTCCCACCACTCGCCATCGTGAGTTTAATGGACGATAATAGCACCGCATTTCCTGCTCGCCCCGCTGCTTTTGGCCCAGCCCTCGAATCTTCCGGTCTTAGTGGTCAATTATGGGTGGGAAGTAGTTTCAGTGATGATCATTTACCCGAAGGTGAAGGTGATGGTGAGCTGGGCTGTTCCGATATTCCCAACTGGGGCGGCGTTCAGTTAACCAGCCACACCGTCATGGCTGGAAAGTCTCAGAGGAAGGCGAACATTCATCACCCTGATTCGCCAATGATGGTTAAACGTGCGGGACTTGACAGCGATTCTGTGTCTGACCACAAGTTTCACAGACAGCGCAAGAATAGGGACAAAAGTGTGTTCCCAAACGCTTGGAAGGTCCCATTGAGTGACGATAACGACGGCACCGACGATTACCTCCATCAAGATGCGCTCATTGGCTTGGATGCCGAGACATCCGATGCAACTGGCCCTGGTAGTTTCAGTCATGCGGACATTCAATCTATGCAAGAAGCCGCAGAGATTGCGGGCAAGATCGTTCTTTTGAGCCGTGGTGGATGCGGATTCTTAGAGAAGGTGAAGTGGGCACAACGTCGTGGTGCTGTTGCTTTGATTATTGGTGACAATCGCCGAGGTGGCCCATTGATCCAAATGTATGCCAGAGGAGACATCACCAACGTGACAATCCCATCTATCTTTGTCTCACGGACTACTGGCCAGCTTCTTGCGGCTTTGAGCCAGCCTGGTAGTTTTATCGAGGATACGGTTAATGAGCATGGCAAGCCTTCTATCAAGGTCCAACACTCTGATAAGGCTGCTGGAAAGACTAAGAATAAGTCTGGTGGCAAGACCAAGACTACCCCTTCTATCCGAGGGTCGTTGAGATCCCGCTCCCACTTTAAACATAATACCGATAGTGCAAAGTCCCAGAACTCCAACTGGTTCACTCGTCTGTTCCGCTTGGACACTAATGGAAGTTACGTTCCAAAACTTAAAGCGCATGATCTTGCAAAAACTCAAGATCGTCTACTATCTCAACGCATCAAACAAGAAGCTTTAAAACATGGCGTTGTAACCCAACAACAGATTGACAGCTTTGTTTTTGATGGTCTTGGGTGGAAAAGCGCTTCCCAGGAGAATTCTGTCACCCAGAAGGATAAAGAATTTATGCGTGTGGATGATGACTCTGGCGAATTCTTGAACTCCGAGGATGAACCTTATGAACCCCGTGAAGGTCTTTGGATCACCATCACTCCTAGTGGATCTGTTGGCTCTTTTTTTGATACCATTCTGGTGGTTCTCATCAGTCCCGTCGTGACTCTTTCCATTGTCTACAGCTTTGTTATTATTCGCACCCGTATTCAAAATCACCGCTGGCGCGTACCCAAGTCCGTTGTCCAACGGCTACCCGTGCATACTTACCGCCGTGTGACTTGGACTCCTTCTCCACTGCCATCCCCTCGGCTGCCGTCGCCCACTAGCACCTCGCCAACGACTTCGTTGTTGCAGCCTGCAAACACAGAGACATTTGCGGAACAACAGGCTACCGCTTCCAGTAGCTCAGGGGGTTATTTCAGAGTGTTCCGGGATCTTACTCAAGGGAAGAACAAGGAAGCTAAGGACAAACAAGATAAGAAACCAAATTCTCAATGGCAAAAATACATGAGCAGACAATCAGAATGTGTTGTCTGTTTGGAGGAGTATATCGATGGCGTCAGCCAGGTTATGAGTCTTCCATGTGGGCATGAATTCCACGAGGAGTGCATGTAAGTTTGAAAGGCGTCTTATTAACATGGAAAACCGCCAGCATCGGGTGACTAACACTTTTCATAGTACGCCTTGGCTTATTAGTAGACGGCGCACTTGCCCAATCTGCAAGGGAGATGTCGTACAGTCACTTGAGCGTCATGATTCAATCTCATCGAGTGAGTCTTCTCATTTCATGCCGTCACGTCGGACTTCGGAGGACGACACGCTTGAAGCATCCGCTTTCCGTATTGCTCGGTCGATAGCAGCATCTATCCGGTCTCGCACTGATAGAAATGCCTCTCGTCGGCCGGATCCCCTAGATCTTGAGTCTCAGGCCAACTCTCCTACCGAGCGGCTTGTGATTGTTCGGGAAAACGGCGATGTTGAGGATATTGCCGTTAGATCTTATCAAGGTGGCGATGGGGTCGGCCGACTACAGGGCCAGTTTGAGAGCCATGCGGTCTAGATGGAAATGACTCGGCTGCCTTGTTTGGTGTCGCCACATTGGTGAGAAAAGTGAAGGGCGTATATGTAATGTCGAGACTCCAGGCTCTTTACTCACGCCATTATTTGATTTTTCTGTTTGGTTGGCTGTAGCTGGTGTATCTATCTGCTTTTATCATGTCTTTAGTTTATGTGTTTGTTCTATTTTACTATATACCCCCTCTCTTTTTCCCAGTCTGATCGGATGATCATATCAATAGTGCGAGCCTCGTACTAGTTTGCGCGATTGCATCAGACTGCGTGATGAATGATATCTATTTAGTACAATGAAATCTATTGATCATTTGGATGCTCATGAGATGTGTCTGATCTTTTGATATGTTTCGTTTGTCATTAGTCTAGATAGATTTTCTGTTGAAGGGTGTCGACATATTACGTTGTGTATATCCTGTATGTCCACTAATCGCAAATCATCTTCAGATCGTAAATGTGCTACTGTTGACAGCCGTTTGCATGCAGAAAGGGTACGCACTTCTGATGTGACGAGAAAAGACCTGGTAAAGATTATCTGTTTACATATGTCATATAAAAAAAAGTCAAAAGTAAACTAAATAGGGGAGGCCTTTCTGCGTTTTGTGATCGCATATATCACATCGGGAATTGGCATATATTGTTCAGATAGCCGCCCGAAAGGCCATAAAGTAGCGCCCCGGTTATCTAGCGGTTGGCGAGAACATATATACGATAATGGGATCTATGGCTGTAACAAATCATTTTTGTGGCGGTGGGTATACGGACTGTATTGATGTACATTGTGGGTTTGGTAGAGGTGACTTTTGATTTGAGACATGATAGGTCACGATAGTGATATTAGGGGACCCACTTTCATGTCACGCTAGCGGGCAGCGTGTTAAGGTTATCCCTCAGATCTGCAAACAACATTGTAGGTATGATGACGACTATTTACAACGTGGCGTCAATTATGTTCAATGATTTTGTGATCGAGAAACGAATGACATCTAACTATTAGACACACGCAAGTACCGGGAATCGATTACTTTGTTAAAAGTGACGACAGTTATCAAGGGGGCAGCCGGGGGCTGGACGGGACATTGCGGATACGAAGGGAAAAGAGGGGAAGACTAGACGGGGTCTGGCAGATGAGTTGGGGATGGTGGCAATGGACTTGAAGATTTTGTAGACATAAATGACATCAGATCAAGAGACTAACGGGTATTTTTATCAGACTTGGAAGGGAATTCGGTTTGCCAAGAGGTTTAAACTTGGTTACGATGGATAGGTACTTCTGTGTGAATGTAGTGGATATATTGAAACGTGAAATTAGAAATCAAATTTTATGAGGGACCTTACAAGGTTCCGAAAATGCCATGCGAAAGAAACTCCATCTATATACAATTCAGAAACAAAAAGTAAAATCGTATTGCTTAACAAAGCAAACCACGTGTCAACAAATCACCAAGTAAAAACTACATCGAAACCCTTCCTGCCCCTACCAACTTACTGGTAAATCTTACCTCATTCCCCATTAAACCGCCCCGAGTGTTCTAACATCGGACCCCTCGGATTATTCACACTCGTAAGTGATTTCCACTACCATTCCTACTAAATCTGCTCCTAGTACTTACTGGCAGCACTCGGGGTTGATACACAACTACGGGATGCTTCTCCTGATACTAACTGAACCTCCTCATTTCAATGAAGAAAGAAGAGATATATCGTTAAATTTCTTCGCTGAATTTGGTTGCCGGAGAATCTCAGTGTATTTATTCGAACTCTGGGTTTGGTTCTTGGTTACTCTGTTATTGTTTGTCCTTGGCCTTAGTATTTCGGCTTGAGTTTGGGGGAAGCCGTTATAGATGCGGATACCACCCTCGCCAAAAGGCATGGGGATTGTATTGGCTGGTGTAGGTGGTGGACAAAGGCCCTTATCGGACATGAAGCCCCGGGGAGGGCCGTATTGGCGAGGAGGCGTCGACTGCGGAGAAGAAGGGATTGAAAGGCTGTGGGCTGGTTTCGGGGCCACATTGCTCAGAAACAAACGAGTATTCTATAAAGTTAGCATCATTTCAATACTTTTCAATGAGTTCCAATTTAGCTTACCCAAGTAGGAGTCTCCGGTCCATTGTCAACTAAATTCTCAGTCCAAATACGGCCAGTAAATTTGTGCGGCCAGAAATGTACAGACTGCAGATATGACTGAGGCACAAACTTGACAAAGGGATAATCCAAACTCCGTGGTTTCTCCAGTCTCCATGACAGGAATGGGGCAGTCTTCGTATCCTTCATGACACCCATCGCCTTCTTTTCAGCATCCCAAGCCAATACTTCTGGCCTCGGTGGCATGAACATGACCGACATCCTTGCCTTGGAGTATGTTCCTTGCTGGATATTCTGCGGCAAGTCTAGACCCTGCTTCTGCATGTCTTCCTCCACCTCGAGAACACGACGCCATTTGTCCTCCAGATTAACCTGCCTTTCATCCGCCGAGTAGCCATCGTCCCACCGCCACATCCGAGTGGCAGGATAGTTGAGTCGGAGTGGGTGCCATTGAGGAAGTTCTTCTTCCCGGTAAGCCCTGTATTGCAAAGATCTGATGGGCGATTGCTCCCACATGTTCTTGACTACGCTCAGTCGAGAAGTCCAAGTTGGAGTTGTCGAATGAAGGAGGACCCAAGCATTCACCGTATCGGTATCGTCAGACTTTCCGTCAAAGTTTGGCACTGGCGAATAATGACCTGGACTGTGGAATGACGACAGAATCGGAGATGCAAATCCAACCTCTTGCTGATCAATAGCAAAGGAACTAGCACCAAATCCAAGTAAAGATGCCCGAATATCCTCCCACTCTCTGTAACCCGAGTTAAAATTGGGGCTAACGATGTAAGATGCCAAGTCATTGACATTGGGTGGAAAATGAGAATTTTCCTTCCGAGTTGACAACAGATCTTGCAAAGCCGCGGATCTCCAGGTATGATAAAAGGTATTGCACCAGCGAAAGTATCTCTGGAATCTCGCAGCGTTTCGCCATTGTTTATCCATCAATGAAAGCAAGTAAAAGGCTTGACCTGTAAGTCCTTGGGTGCGAGTGTTGTAAGACATACCGTAGTTGAGGCCAATTTCGTAGTCTGCTGGTATGAGACTATGACTGATGTCCAAATGAGGGAAGTGATGTGCATGAAGGGCTGTAAACGAGGCCTGCCACAACGCACTCGAAAATATCGGAGCCAGAGGTACTGGTACAGCATGAGAAGTCCGCCGGAGGTTATCAGTGTACATGTGTGATATTGCATTTATGATGTTGCGAGCGGCAGAATAAGTCTGCCTAGCAGCAGATATAGTAAACGTATCTAGTTCTTGGCTTCTGGAGTCACCCATAGGTGAACCTATAACCAAGTGTTCTAACGGTAAAAAAGGTAAATGGTCCCTGAAAAGCATAAGTTGACAGAGATCGCGAGTGATGCGGGTTTCCTGAATGATGAAGTCTGCCCGGATATCCAGTTCCTTGGACCATTGTATGGGAAACCTCTCATTAAACTTCTCAAGCTTAGACTGCAAAACGAGAAAGATTGGGAAAGAGGGACCCTTGTCGGCTTCGTCTGGTGGTGTTTGAGGAACACCTTTGTTGCTGTCGAACTGTCCAGGCTCAGAGATGATTGTTCTTGGCGGTGAGATGGCTGTAGTGGTTAAAGAGGAATTTCTGGTGACGATAGACTGACTGCAGAACCAGTTGATCTCTGAGAAGATATCAACAATCCGCAGATACCACACCAAGACTGAATTTACGCCATCACCCAGAGCTGGATAACAAGTCATCAACGAAGGATCGTCCGGGTCAAACTCGGCTTCAGATAGGCATTGTGACAACTGAAGACTGCCCAGTTCCACTGGTGACTTCTTTGGTAGATAGTTCGTGAAACGGTCCATGATAAAAGTCGAAAGAATAGTCCGCAATCGAACTTGACCAGCAAACCCCTCTTCATTGGGATGCCGATGAGGTTGTGAATTCTCGGATAGGTTGGCAAGTTTGATAGCTTTTCGCAGACCCATGCCAAATGTAAGCCAGTCCTTTGCTATCTTTGACGTGTTGAATCTCTCGTCTAATTGCCAATCCAGCACTGCAATGATCAAGAAAGCCTGTAGTCTTTCTAGTGAGGACGGCTCCCACGAAGCAACATCTGATTGGTTGATACCAAGGTTTCTCATAACTATATCATAATAAACCCGTGCTGGAGGGCTGCTGTGGCCGAGATGACGAACATGGCTGATGGCTGCGCGATTGATCGATGGATCGCTGTGGCAAGCCAGGGCGAGAAGGGCGAGAAGATACAGGTTGCCGTCGTTAGTGTCATTATTTTCTCGGTCACCATTGAAATTCCGTCTGCGAAAGTGGCCCCAGAAGGTAGCATAGTGAACAAAAGGCAAGACGCTGGTGTAATGGCCGTGAATACATTTGTAGACGTTGTCAAAGCTTTCATCGCGGATAAAAGGATGATCCGCCAGGGCGGCCACGATCTCGGACATGGTGTGCAATGATTCAAAGGGTAGCTTCTTTTTTTTGCTTGACCTGGAAAGAGCGGACAGATGGCGTGGGTCCGGGAGGGAAGGGTCGTTTATAGTAAGCAGGTGGGCAGGGATTCTGAGCTGCCCACAAGCAAATATATAGGTCTGTGTGATGGCGATATATATATACAACGATGACCTGCGTGAGAGTAGCTTTGAGTTGATGCAGTACAGCCAAAGCGCAGGGGGTAAAGACTGATGGCGGCTGATAATCGATGCTCCGCAGGCAGTGTTAGTGGGAACAGGAGAGATACCAACCCGGTCAGAATGTTTAACCCTCTCCCGAAGTGTTACCTGGGCTTGCAGTCGTTTGAGTAAATTGAGTGTCGACTCTCACTTTCAACAGTTGCAGGACAAAAAATGGTAAAGTAACCGGTTCAAGTTCTAAATGTTGAATTCAGAGTGAGCTGATCTGATATACCAGTGCAAAATTACAGGAATGGTACCTGCTTACAGGTGTACCTCATAGGCAGACAAACTGGTTCTAAAGATACAAGTGGCCAGTCGTGTGGGTTTTGATATAGAATCTCAACACTGCTATAAAGATGTTCAATGCAAGTAACTATTGATGCCCACAGTGCTTAGTCTTGAAATTGTAAGATCCAGGAAGCAAAGTGTAGAGCCTTCACAAATATAAATCTCAGCTTCAGAAGAAATGGAAGCACTGGAGGCTCCAGGTAAGTGAGAAAAGTGACTGGATAATAAGAGCGAGGAACAATGCAGCGAACGAAGAGGATCCGTAATGAGGCAAGTTTGCCATCAGAGTGGAGTCTGCAAGAAAGTAGACGATAAAAGACCTTCTCTAACAGCAAATGAACGAAGGCTTGACAGGTAGATGTTGATGAAAATGCCTCCTTAGATAATAAAGCACAAAATATAGCAGACATCCACCAGATGCTATAAAATCTAATCCAGACAAAACACACGTTGACTCGGTACCAACGAGAAATAAGAAAAGTAGAAGCCGGTCGAAACTCTCAAGATAGTGAAACGGTAAGCCGGTGCGGTGCAAAGTTGAAATGCAGGTCAAGGTACGGTCCTTTTTGTGTTTGTATTTGTGTAGTTGCAGAAATGGATGGGTATAATCGATGGGATATATATGCGGAGATAAAAGTAAGCAGCAATAAAAATTGCAAACAGAGGATCAAATACAGTCATCAAAAAGAAAATCAAGGTAATCAGTGGCTCGGGCGGAGTATATGTTCAGAAAGAGTAAGTGGCCCTAGATATCCAACTAGGAGGGGTGCTAATAAGTATATATAGCAGTGATGAGTGTGTGATGTTGGAGAGAGGGGTGTATGTCTTCGTATCAGATATCTTACCATTGAGAGATCAACTCAGTTTAGACAGACTAGATCAACAAAAATTCATTGTAGCAATGTTAAAGTCATCAAGAAAAATTGTGTCTAACCAACGTTATTTCCAGTTGATGAAGTCTAGTCAACTGTTGGTAGAAGACAAAATACAAGCATCTAGAAACAAAACTCGCACAAGAAATGTTGAACAAATTGTAACAAAAAAATAGCAATGTGATTTCTGAAGATCATAGAAGCCCGGGAATCATGGTAAACTCCAAGAGCTGGCCAACTAATGGTTGTTCCTTTCTATTTGGTATGGGTCCGTAGTTTAATGTGTCGATTTCTTGTCTACAGACATAATATAACGGGGGTTCACTAAGACAAGGATATGCTTGCATCTACATGAGGAGTGGTGTTTGTCAATGGGGTGTGACCAAAACGAAAGTAAACAGTAGAATTTTGACCCAAACCCTTAATTTTGTAAGTTTGTTGAGATTATATTTAGATGAGTATATCTGCTTGTTTACTTCTTGATATATAAAAATTACTGCAAGTTAATACTTATCCTAAGATTTTGCCATGAATATATTGTTTATTTATTTCCCCTTCTTACTCTCCTCTTCAACACTGTTCAGTCTGGTGCTCATCCTAGAAAAATCAGCGATATAGATACCCTAATAAGAGCAATAATCAAGGCCCCACAAATGACCTTTGCTTGTCCCCTTGCCCGGGCCGTGGCTGGTCTTGAAGGCCCTTGTACAAAATGTAGAATCATTGTCCAGATTGTGACTGGGGGAGGGGGATTCAACGTTCAACTTATCTTTGAAACGATGTGACGTTGAGAATGAAAAGATCATGAGTATCGTGAAAATATTGTTAAGAAAGAATAATACTGTTAATCTTGAATGGTATGTAAGATACTTGGGTAATGAATAAGATGTTGTAGCTTGGTTAGATTTCTAATCACGATGTTCACAAGTACCTATATACCAATACTTGCTGTCTAACTAAGTTTGAGTGATATCACAGCCATGAAAAATCCCTTCAATCCTGGGCATATATATATAAATATTAACCTTTTGATACCCTGATGCCACTTAATCAAGACCTACATCTCATGTATGCATGTTGAAGGAGAACCATTGATCTCTTAAAGAAATCATCAATGCCTTGACCATTTCACAAACCTTATAACTTACCAATCTCAATTAACTCATCTTAAACTCTGGCTAAAGTAAACAAGTTAAAGCTGCTCACCACTCATGATATTATATATATCAGATATACGTCCTGTTTTTTATTTTTATTTTTTGTATAATAAAAATATATATATATATCAATAACTAACCCAGCCACCACCACAGTACATCCATCCAAATCCTCTACTCCGCCAATTGTAGAGACATACCGCAAATTTTGCCCCTAGGATCTACCAGGGCTACCCGAACTTCTTGGTCGAGTGAAAGCCGGCCAGTCAACGTCAGTTGTGACCCTCCTTTATATGTGGTTTACCAGCTCATATGTCGTATTGCCTGCTTCTTCTCTGTTTTGGATCACATCAATAATTCGGCACGCGCAAAGACATTCGCGAAGCAAGATAGTAGAAATAATATATTTTTTTATGATTGTGATGTGACCATTAGAACTTGTCTCATATTCATTCCAACTGTAGAGTGAGTTAACAAGTACATTACATGCTGATATTTTACAGAATTCTCATGATATAATATCATGTAAAGCAAATGGATAATTATAAGTAGCAAAAATATTTCCTATTTATCTATTACTGATACAGAGATATATGTCTTACTGTTCATCAAGGATCTGTCAAGATGCAAGGGATAGACAAGCCCGACAACTCTAAAAAAAAAATGCCCTCAACATCCATTTGACACTGTCTAAAATGGCACACCGGCTGGCTTTCAACCTGACGCGCATGCTCTCATGATTCTTTGCCGAAGAAGAAAAAAAAGCAATAACTGACAACTACATACAGATAATAAAATCTTGTCGGCCTCTATCCCGTCCTGGGGACCCTTGCCACTTGACCCGGCTCATCTCGGCATCGCAGCTATGGCGAAACCGGTCCGCTGTAAACATTTCTTTTGCTACCGATTAACACTACAGCATGTTTCCTAATGTAGCTGTGATTATGGGTTTTTATGGTTACCTCCGTGCTAAATTATTTCCCTACATATCAAGACAGTCACATTTATTGCGTGTTTGCTACCCGGTAAGAAAAAGTAAAGAAAAATAACGGGAGAACGTGTAGGTGCTGTCTGAAAAGGAGCAGCTTATTAGCGAGATGTCGGGCTGAAAACGTGATTGGCTAGAAACGGGATTTCCTGTGGACTACAAAAGTTATTCCTGTATCATTAAATTATGTATATAAATGTTACAAGATAGAATTAATTGAGTATAATCAAGTTTGCAAAAACCGTACCAACTTTGGGATACAATATGTGCGCTGGAGTGAGAACAAATGTATGCTTCACTAATGTTCGAAAAGACGTCAGCTCAACGGCTTTATGCATCGTGAAGCTGGCGCTAAAATCCTGATCTGTGGTTGGCCATTATATATCTCGATAACATGGCTTAAAGTTCAGTATTTTCAACGGTAGTAATTCAATGCAAGTTAGTTGACGGTCCCTATTCTCAACATTGTAGACCACACGATCTTTAATCCACATAATTGCGGCAGACGCTAGCACCAAGAGCCAGCCCTTCGATCGTACATAAAGAACGGATTTCTTAGGAAAAGTCTGGTCAACCAAAGACCATGTCTTGTGGTGTGGTAAATATGACCTCTATTTGATTTTGTTGTCGGATATATCCTTTATAACCCAACTCAGCCTCAGATACTTATTCACTATAACTATGGGCGAGATTTTATGGTTATCTACGTCTATATCTAGTCTTCCGCCACGCAAAGTTTTGGGAATACACAACAGGGGGCTGATTGTTTCAGTTCATGTTGCTGTTTAGCCGCCGAGTATGGTACGGAAGAACCTGTACATGTGTATGTTCCTACATACGCCCCTTTTCCGATGCTGCTGAGCGCGTGGCTCGATTGAAAACTATACAAAAACCAACCTGCGTGTGCGTCAGTCCACAAAGAGACGTGCCTCAATTTGAAATATTTGAATGACTTCCAAATGTCTCAAATTGACAGACCATGCAAAATTCTGCATAGACTAGCTACCCAAGTATCCCGCTACCCGCAAATTTAAGATCACCGGAGATCCTCCCGGACAAACCCCCCTCCCCCAAACGTCCCGTCGTCACAATATTATTGATCAGTTTACGTGCTTAATCAAAAGCATCACATAGCAGAATTTGAACACACGCAAGCCACACGCTTGCACTCCCTTGTCTCCTCCTTCCCCGTACATCCACCCATCACCGCCCACAAAAGAAAAAAAAACTCACCCGGCTATATACCAGACCCACGTATTTCCCTTGTTTCCAACTTTTCCAAGTCGTCATTCCTCCCTGAGACCCCCATACATCCCGCGTCTGACAAGATGGTTCCTTCTTTTCACTTCCCCGTCATCTAGCTTCCAGTACGTTAGTGTCGATTGTCATCCTTTCCCCAGTAGACGGTTTCATGGCCATGCATGGCATACTTGGTGGAAGATATAGGCTGGGAGATCCGGTTCAACATACAGCATCAAATTCTGTATATGGAACTTCCAGAATAACCAGAAGGCGGGAAGAGGAATGGAACGGGATGACGGAGACAGTTCCGGTGGGATTCTACTCAATATACGTGACATTTCAACTATTTACTTATAGTAAATATATGCATGTATATAAAAGAGCTACAGGTTTATATGCTGCTAGTTTTCAATATTATTCGAGGACTAAAGCATGAATGTTCACCACCATAAACTTGGAATATTGTTAAAAAGAAATTTGGATATATTTGCAAGACCATCTTGGCCTACATTGTGATACCTCCTTTCGATCATTTCAAACAGGTGATTTACTCGAATCCGAGCTACATTTACACGAATCTCTAATATAATCATGGACAAATATCGTTCTCAAAACGCTGGTCATTACCTTATACATAGCACGGCAGATTTCACACACTGCAAGCGCAGTCATGATTTGCCATTGCATGCTTTAAGCTTATTGGAGGATAACCGATGACAGTGATTGGTGATGGTCTGTGTGTAAGATATGAAAGGAGTTTCTGTGTTGATAACCACATTAACCCTAAAAATAACTAATCATAGAAAAGACAATCAACCAAAATTCAATGCATGTAATTAATTTACAATGAGTTCAGGCTTGAAGCCTGATATTACATTACACTGCATAGCAATATATGAATATACTTATGTTCTTCAATTACTGAACTCTTGATGTAAGCCACCGAATGTCGTCATACAACAGGTCCGAAACAGACACAACAGCCGCCATCGCACGACAGGGTACTTGGGGCTTATAAGCTAAAGAAGAATCGCTCCTAGTGCAAATCTCCCACTACATTCCGATATGGTCTAGCGGTTAGGATTCCTCGTTTTCACCGAGGCGGCCGGGGTTCGACTCCCCGTATCGGAGCAATTTACTAGTTCGATCTATTTTTCTTGTCCAATTTTTGATGGCAGGCGAATACAACTAGAAAATACAGTCATCAATTTTTTTTGGTTACTTCTTTTTCATGACAAAGATAGAGCAGTATTGAATGCCGGAGTTGTTAGCTGACTAAGTATAACACCGACCCATGGCCAAGAAGGATCTGACGCAACCATGGAACACAAGAATAATAAAGTCAATGACAAACATGGGAATCCTTCATCATGCTATTGTTCGATTGTGAGCTATATCGATTTCTGGTGTCTGATCCCCCTCCCTCCCTAAAGGTTTCCCCATTTATAAAGTCCATTGATTTGTCCCGCTGGTTCCTCAGCCACACAAATCAAAACCAGGACTAAAACGACCGAGGCTTGTCATAGGCTCATGCACAGCAATAATACAGACTACAAACTATTATTGACCAGTATGCTATGCCCATGTCACCAACTACCAGATAGTCTTTTTTTTTTAGAGACAGAGTGATCACGGTTCATGTTTGTATTGTGTATTTTGGCTGGGTTACCAAAATTGCGTGCAGGAGCTTTGCTTTGTCGCTGACAATGTGACAGGTCGACATATCTTTAGTCCGTTAGTTGCTGTTAAGGGGCCTATGTAGGCGTTGAGTGGGAAGTAAATTTCTATCCAATCGGTGAGCAATCGTGATGTATGAGTAGTCATGAAGAACAGGCGGCATGAGTCCGGTACCGGAGTTACTCAATAGTTAAGGAAATAACCTATCTAATAGAGAGAGAGAGAGAGGGATAGTGTGTGTGTTTTTCTTGGAGATTAACGAAAGCATTTACTAAAGGTCCCGAGAATGACCTGATGATGGACTTTGTTGGCTGCTGTCCCCACAAACAGTCGTATTCTTGGCCACGGAAACAATGATATTGATATCAGATACATGAATCGGGACTTGTTACTGCACGCCATAGCTCACAGCTACACATATGGACTATGAACTTTCATCACGTTCCTGCGGGTATAATCGAATGTGATGAGGCTGCGGCTACGATTCTTCATATGGTAAGATACTCTAGCACCGAGAGTCATGACTAATGACTTATTTGCAACATACAAATATTAGCCTTAAGTAGAAAGGTGTTGGAATATTTCTGAACATTAAGCTGTAATCTCCGCCAAAATTTCTCATGATTTGGATCAAATATCGATCAAAGTGCATAGGTCATGGGATATTGGAATTGACCCCAACGGATGTGCGGGTTTGAGGCGGATTATAAAACCCACACGTTGATTAACCCATTACAAGAGGAATATTACTAAGTACATAGTAAAACGATAGGTACTTGTAAAAATCACAAAATATGATCCCATATCAGTCAAAGTAGAGGCCTATAAAATTATGAATATCTACATTCCCAAAATCCAATGTGTATTATTGAATTACTCCGCACCTTCAGATTTTAGTAATATTGCTTTTATTTTGTCATTAGCTCTAGAACTCAAGTTATAAGCATTTGAAAACATAGTATTTTAAGCCTATGATGCCATTTTTGCTTGTTTATCTTAGGGCTTTAATTTGGAAAGAAAAATATATGTTCAAAGCTCACCATTTCAACATTTTCTATAAATTCAATCAAGCCAGATGTTGCAAAATAGGGACTATACTTGGATCCCTTGATAAATTCTCTATTAAATACATTTTTGTTGGGGCTTTCTCTCAAGATTATTTTATTGATGATATTAAATATATAAAATATATTTCTAAAGAATGAATGAAAATTCCATAGCAGGATCGGGACCATTGAATTATTCAATTCTAGGATCCGGTGAAATCTTATTAGAAGCAATTAAATAAACAAGTCTAGATTTCTGGTTCAGTCATAGCCGGATCTTTCATTATTAAAACAAGGCATAATATGAACTTACTATTGAAAATGATCATTTTTTTTCTTTATATAGTCTGCCCTTGTCTATGGTGTTTTATGATGCTTAGCGATGACTACATTGCCTCCAATACACTTTGATCAAACTCTGGGAGAATCCATCTCATAACCCACCAGATTACGACGTTGAATTCGCGCTCAAATGCAAATGTGTCCCTCGGACGTGTTCTCGACGAACTCCGGACTGGATAATCACCCAATCGGAAAACCCTAGTCACGGTGTCCGACAAATCTTCTGTCCGCGAGAGCACACACCATGCAATCAGCGATGTGTTGTGAGAAGAGAAAAAAGAAGGAAAAAAAAAGAAAAGAAACGTCTAAATGATAAATGATTATCAAGTAAAGCCATGATGAAGTCAAATTACATATATTCCAGGATTCAACTATATCAACCAACAATGATTCTAATAAAAAAAATACCAAATCACTCAACACTTGATGGGCCTCCATTTTAATCTATAACACCTACCACTAATCCTAGCCATCGGTTGATTGACCGTTCGGTTCCGCTCCCGCAAGAGCATGGGGTGAGTAGGGATGGCATGGCATGAGACAGGATTCAATGTGAGAAAAAAAAGGAATGATGGATCTGGCTGTGATCGACCGCTGTGAGTTTGAGGAGATGGTATTCTGTTCATATCAATGTATCATCACTTTATGTCTTGATGATGACTAATATATCTAGATTTTGATATTGATATGCAGAGTCTTTCATCACTAGTGGTTAAAATAACTAAGAAATAGTCTTCTTAATGATGATTAGACATGTGTTGTTTTGAATAGCGTTCTGAAGGGGCTTCACATCTATAGTCACGAGTCCATTTTGATCACTACAGCAACGGAAATTGTTTACGGAATTCTCATGCTATCCATATATTCCGGGCGATTTGATGATATAGTCCAGCCACCAACACAAGCGCATAGTTTGTAGCATTGAATTGATACAATTATATAATACCTCTCAAGTATGGAATATGATTTTCCGATCTCCAAAAGAGATAAAACCACCAAATTTCACCACATTGGTTGTACCATGTCCTTGTCGACATCAAATTCCTATGACCGTGTGTTTTCGACAGCAGTGTATCAGTGTGACATTGCAGTAGGCGAGGTCAACGGGATGAGAAACTCCTTGAGGAGTATCGAGCGATTTTGATCATGGGCCAGACAAGTCGGTGGTATCTGAATTGAAGAAGTGAGTATTGGTCCTTGGAGTGGGTCTTTGTGTGAATAGCTTGTGGTCTTAATATCTCTACTTTATCGTCGATGTGATAGTGGAAGACCGTGGGTATGCTTTATGGAATATTTGGTGGCAATTAGAAGTGAGAAGTTTGGGTGATGGGATGAGTGGGATTAGTGGGTCGCGTGGCAACTCTGTAAAAGTGAGCAAATACGCCAACGGCAAGTGGCGAGCAGCATCGTTGCTCATGCTGATGTTAATGCTGCATGTTTAAATATTTCAGATTTCTCTGGCAATGGACTTTCTGTTTTGTCAATACATATGATCCTGGTAGATGCTAACATGGGTCAAGATGTGTCGGAACAAACATTGGACAAAGAAGGTTGAGAAACAAGGAATATCCATAATGTTGCGATACATTGACATTCCCTGAAGCTGTATCATCGATTAGCCAATTAAATAGCTGTAAAGGTCAAGTGACCTTGCCTAATGATGACGAAAAACGTTGACGTCTTTTGTTGAGGATGAAAAAAAGGAAGTAATATCAAGATCAAAGAAACCACAGATGTTGACATCCCGTGTTGTGCCATCTTCCAATACAACGAGGCATGCCGCCTATATCATAATATGACAGGTCATTCAGGATGTTGATCTTACAGAGCGGACGCAAATTGTGACCGAATAGTTCCAGATGAACTGATACCTGACTGCCGGTCCCCCACGGCGGCTTAGTCTTGCACCTCCGAAATATCATAATTGCCACCGCCGAAAACAGAATGTTAACAGAAGGCACCCAAAGATACAGACAGAATCCTGCTGTCACTTGGTCTCTTTGGTGAATTCTCGCCGAGATTCTAGGATGATGCCGACATTGTTTGTGTCTAGCCGGCAGGGAACAGGGCCTGAGTTTGGATGGCTAGAGGTGATGGGGAGGATTTTATTGTTACGTTGCAAGGACCTATCCGTGAGGAATGGCGTGGATGGATGGACGAGGTTTGTCGACAGGCACTTCGGAAAACTCCAATAAATGGGCTTGTGTTGAATGATTTACAACTCGGATGAGAAGTTATAATGATTGATGTATCTTCGAAAGGCCTGTAAATGAGGTAGAGACTTGAAGGCTTTGATTCTATCTCTGTGTATGCATAATGCTTTGACAGTTTAAGTACGGTTAAATAAAGATAACCAGCCAATCAGTTGCATAAATTACCCCGGAACATCGGAATAACTCGCGATACTCTGCACTCCGAGTTCCGCACTCCTAATATCCAGTTTTGACTTGCGTTCTCACTTTTATTTACTTCCGTACAAACCGTCAGCTTCCACTCTACTTTGCCGTTCTTTAATTTTTCTTCCTCCTCGTAAGTCCTTGTTTCCTCACCCAAATCGTCCTTGTCTCTGCATCCATCATCTCACGACAATCCTCGTCCGTAAGTTTACACTCAACTTACCCATACTGTCTAATGCAACACTAGACCAGGTGCCTTGCTCACGATCCTGTATACTTTCTTTTGGCTTGTCTGCCTGTGGACCTGGGGACTCGATGTTGATGTCTATACGCATATGTTTGCACCTTCTTTCTTTTGACAGCTTATATAGGCCTTAAAACCCACCAAGTTGACCAAAGCCCCCAATAAAGTGAAGAGAAGATACTGATATTTTTCTTTCTGCTAATTACGAGGCTTGAACATGTTAGTGCGGTCTGTTATCTAGCCTGCTGTTTGAACTTTGACTTTAGCTGTCTCCAGCTGGACTTTTCATAATGGGGCATTGTAGCATTTCAACGTCGTGCTCGTCTTTTGTGCATTAGTTCACGGACTTAGACATAACAATACTGTCAAGTCGTTTCATGAATTGGCCATGTGGTGCATACTATAGATGCAACCAGACTGCTATATTAGTCATGCTGAACATATATAATCAATTCTATGATTGTTATAGACATTCGAGTGTGTGTGGCGCGGATGACGGACTGTAACCAGGAGTAGTATAGTGCAAGACCGGGGATTACCCTCCTGGCCGTTGCTTTTAATGCTTCCTCGCATGATAGTAGACCGGATAGCGGAAGCCGTTACATTAGCGGCGGCCTTCAGGAACCCTCCTTCTTTCAAAAACAAAGGGTTGTAAACGGCAATTCAACTAAGACTGTTTGTGCATATAAATAGCCGGATATCGAAGCCATCCCACCGTCAGTGACATTCAATGGCCTGTTATTTGGTCAGACAAGCCCCATGTCTGAATCCTGAAAAGAGATACTCTGCAGGCTGCAAGTTGTTGTTGCAGGAGAAGCATCCGCCGGCATCCACCAGTGAATAGTCCTATGTATGTACAAACCATGTCACTTCTGATGTTGTATCAAGCATTTAGTTTGTTGCAGCAAAGAACTGCAGTTCTCTGTTTGGTCATATCTGCCAGGAATAGGGAGTAATGTGTGAAAACTTCAACAGAAGATCAAATGGAACTTCTGTGAACATGCTCAGTAACTCAGGTATTTGCTGAATAGAATGATGGAGTTCAAAATTGAAGGGCTGCCATCTCTTAGCAGATATGTTATATAAAACTTTTCCGATTGAGATGCCTTATATCAATCCTCGAGTCTATGTTGTAGTTAATGGAGTTAATTAAATTTGACGATTGAATCCAACGCACCCCACTACCATCACTTACGGACCCGGGGACCGCGGGCGAATGGATTGCTGCAATATGTCAGTTACAGCGGATTCTCGTTCCATTATCCATTGGTGGTACATTCCTCACCTGTAACTACATGCATGTCTGCGGTTCCTGCTGTCTTGCTTGATGTAGGGTGGATATATAGCAACGAGACCACTAGATGAGACGATGGAAATGGTTACCTATATATCCAGTCTCATGCATACCTAGAGCGATCCGGATGTATCCCGACACCGCCTTAATTTTTTCAGGGATGTATAAGTGCAGGCCTCGAACGGCCTTTAGTGAATATATGGTACTCAAAGACTCGAGCCATCTTGTCATCACTCGATCAACAGAGATATGTCCAACATCTTGAAAATAGATTTTGTGCCAAGATAGAAACTCATAGCCACTTCATGGGCAGCCCTATACCGGATCGATTCCCCGGTTCTCCGTCCGACAATTCAAATCAGACCCCGGCTCAAGCGCTTCACCATGAATATCTTTCAAATCAGGATATTCCAACCGTATATCATGTTGCCCACCATATTTTTGTAATATTTTTGTAGTGGCAAAAAAGTTTATGGCTATCTCCTAATTGCCAGCATGGTATAAGTATATGATCAAAACATCATCAAGTTCTTTCTTTCATGCAGCACAACCTCCTTGCATCCATGTACTTGATCTAAGGCTGAGCCGTTCCTATTTATTCTTATCGTGACCGGATTTCCTATGCTTCAACATACAATAACGATATATCTGAGACTGTAGTTTTTATAAGTTCCAGATTTTATTGTTTCAATTTTCCACAACAAATCAAAAATAAAAAGAAACCAAAGAATGATCTGGAGTAGACCATGTAAGGAATCGTTGTTGATGTGAGTACAAGACAGAATATCTAGCCTGAGTAGATACGGTGTCAGATATCCAGTAGTGATATTGAGATGGTCCGCTTGTAATATCGACGGCCCCTTTCCAGAAACATGAGAACATCTTCCTATATCGATATACTGCATCTCATGTAGACTAAAACTCCTGACTCCTACTTGATATTTATTTGTCATATTGTAACCCGAGTTCTGGGCACTTTATTATCGCTTGTATTCCTACCGAAGAAATTATGGTGGCACCGTGGCGTCTATTGGGAAGATATCCACTGGAATCTTTTCCTCAAACATATCTTATGCATTGCTGCGGAGTTATCTGATGCAAGTGGGCCCTCCAGCAGAGGAAATACAGTTTACGAACCTTCCGGATCATCTCGCTTCAAATAAAGCCTAAGATCTGCATTCTTAGCGGATGCCAAGTCATACCTGATTGATTAATCGCAGCTAGTAACTTCCTGGGCTTGGGCGCGCGGCGAGCTGAGAAGACCAAGGCCTTTAACCGTGAATAAGGATGTAGCCCATAAATGATCATTCATTGGTGATGATCAAAAATATCATGGCCTATATATCAAACAGACCTTATCGCAGTCCTCTAGGAGCGTACTGATCTTGATACAGATCAACACACAACTAGAAGGTCTTGTGATGTACTTCTTACATACAGGATTAATTTTCCCGCAATCACTACTGGTCGTTTGTAAATAGTTAATTTCAGACTTCCAGCTTCCTTGGTCATATCCGATTTCTATTTGCAATAACTCTCCACAATGTCTTAGCTCTATATCACCAACCGGCAGCTGACGCCGTTTATTCGGGTTTTGTATACACTATCGTTTGTGGTGGATGTGAGAATAAAATACCCTCCCCAGAAGAACCCGATGGCAGCATCAGTAATAGCAAAGGAATGGCGGGTGAACGGCTCTCGAAATCATGAGATGAAATTTTCTTTGGATGTGGAAGGAAAGCCACGTGAAGCTTGCCAGCTAAAAGCCAACTATACAATGTCAAGGACCCTCATCAATAGTCTTAAGATCCCAGAGCAATAATATCCGAGTTAGTCGTTGAGATCATGGTATTGTAAATCCGTTGTATTTGTCTGTTAAGTTTGTAATCATTGTGCTATGTAACATTCTATATATATCGCAAGTGTAGAGATGACAATATCCTTCCGCAAATCTAAAGGTAAAAATTAAAATTTAAAGGAATGTTAATACGCCATTGTTACAAATCTTCAATGTAGCTTATAACCAGACATCTTGATCACATAAACTTCATCCTGGCCATTCCTCCCATTTCCCCGTGCCTGTCCCTAATAACCAACCAACACCGAATGCCCGTTTAAGCGCCCTTGCCTTAATTCAACGCGCCGAAAAGTGGAGATCCAGTTCAAAATTCAATAATGTGCCGATCTGAACTACACAGACGTGACTATGCAGTTACTGCTTGAAGAAGTATCATGCGCTGTGGTCTTGTGCTCAGTTGGTGATGCGATGACTGAGTTGGAACGTTGGGCAGCGTAAGTGGCGGTTTGTCTATTAGAAACAGGGGTTATCTTTTGTGATGAGTAATGAAAATATAGGCTGTTGGAAGTGGTTGCTGTTTATTCATGGAGCAAACGCAGTACTTTTAGGATTTGTAGTTTTATAGCGTTGATGTCAATATTAGGGGATCCGAAACATGATCAACATTATTTGTACTGATATACCTTTGTAGAGAGATGTTTTGTGTGTAATACAAGTATCTCAAATATTCATCTTGAAAAGATTTTACATCTATTACGAGTAGTAAATATTTCCTAGCGATTTTCAGTTCACGCATCACGAAGCATATTTGACTATATTACACATCAAGATATCTTCTATTCCTTCACGAAAAATGACTCATGTAATGTGCATATTGAAACTAAACAAGATAGGACAATATCATATGTTGCTGATTATGTGTACTTATTGAGCGCCATCTGTCTGTTTGGAGGTATTCATCATGAGTCGGCCGCGGTAAAACGGCCTGAAAGTGACACCACCACAGAAAGTACCGAAACCTTTCCTACTTAGCTCGGGCAACAAATGACCAGAAGGTGCTCTATGAGTAGATGTAGGCTCGCCGTCCTGCATGATAGGAGCGCAGCCGTCTTCCTTACCAAGAACCCAAGCACTTTACTGGAAGCGGCATGAACGAAATGCGTCGTTAATAGGATAGTCTGCGCTTAACCGACAGGGCAAATCCCAAATATTATCCCAAGTTGTAATAGGCTTCATTTGTATTGCGTGTTCAGAAGAATTCAAAGATGGGTAATTGAAGGAAATCTCCCAGCTACAAGCTAATAGCTTAATGTGACGGGTTTTACTGGAACAACTTCTAAGATATGAATCAGTTATTATGTCATTGATTAGATAGTTGAGATAAACATGATGCCAGCGCTTAACTCAGTTACCTGGTCTATTAGTTTCTTATTTATACGTAATTGTTAGAGCAGAATGCAAGATAATTACCAATTACTACTTTGTACATACTCCAGAACATCGATCAGATGCACAGCATACAACCCAGTTCAAGATGTAATCTCGCCAGATACTAGTGTCAGAACAAGGAACAACGTTGAATATGACAGGATTAAGTTGATTGGCTTAGTGTTATTATGGAAATACGCCAGTGATATGATTGACAACAAGGATCATGTTACACACACTTGGATTATCTACTAGGGTTATCATATCGAGCATCATGAATTTGAAATTCCACCATTGCAATCATGAAGACATGTCAATCTTATCAAATACCTGTAAGCAGACTAGATCAGACTGGAACAATAATAGCAAGTACAAAAGCAAAATGTTCCCAAGTGTAATAACCATACACACTTCATTGTCAATCTATTGACCACAACAACTTTCTGTTGGCCGTAATGACTTCATCAACCAAATGTTCGGACCAACTGTGAACTAGAACTATAGACACAACTCGACAGGTCGACTTGAATCACTATATCATATATATGCAGTATGTTGATTCTCCTTAAGTACATGACAATACCACACTTGATATCGCTCAAGATAGTGTTCTATTTATGATATGGTTTTCTAAAACATTCAATCTTAAGACGAAAACTGAGTACTGTGGGGTATTAAGCAGACGGAGGACTCGGGCACATATTTAATTTGACTGAGGGCTTGGGGTAAATTAGAATAAGCAATTCAGAACCTGGACCTAAAAAGCAATAGTACAGTAGAATTCATTTGGCTAAGATTTTGAAAATGACATAGGAAATATGAAAATCCCAATTCTATATGGTACAAGATAAGTAAATGACAACATGATGGGAATAATAACAGAAAGACTAGAAAGAACACAAATAAAACAGAGAGCTAGGCAACGCCAGAAAACCTCCCGAGGATATGTGCAGATCAAAAAAAAAAGAATAGAAAGAAAAGGTTGCAGAGACCAGTAGATCTTTGACTGCGCCATTATAGAAACGGTTCAGATTCTAGTTTACATCGAACATAATCAGAAGTTTAGTTCTCGTCTACATTAGGTTCCTTCTCACGGTACACAGGAGGGGGTGCTTGGTCAGCAAGAAGATTAGATGTCTCCTTGGTATCATTCGGGAATTGCGGAGTTACAGACTCAAGATGAGACTCTAGCAAAAGACCACTGCGTCTCCGCTCGTGAACATAAGCCGTGATTTGACTAGAAAACGGTTAATATTTGATATCTTACGATAATGATACTATAGTAGGAAAACACATACTTGGCAGCATACTTAATAAAAACAAGGAAACCAAGAATGGAGAATATGACATTGACAAGGATGAGGGGAAAGGGAAGGCCATAGTGGGGGCCATGGTGGTGAGGGCCATGGCGGAAGTCATGGACAGCACCAGGAGGGGGAAAATCGCCATCCTTAGGAGGCTCGTCGTGGTAAGGAGGGGGAAGGAAAGGCTCGGTACCATTAGGACGAGGACCGTGGTGAGGACCATGAGGTGGGTGGCCATGAGGTGGGCGGCCATGAGGTGGGCGGCCATGAGGTGGGCGGCCATGAGGAGGATGAGGATGAGGATGATGATGGTGACTATCATTCTTGGGGGGTTCACCGTCAAATGAAGGTGGAGGATGGAAATCGTCATCCTTAGGAGGGAACTCGCCGTCAAGCCTAGAGGCGCCTTCCGGACCGTGATTATAATCATTATGGTGGTGGTAACCCTCGTGAACTTGGGGTTTCGGACCATGATGCATACCATAGCTACTGGGGCGCATGCCAAGACCAGGCGAGCCCGGGTGACCATCATGCATGTGGGGACCACCCATACCGTGAGGGCCGTGGTGACTGTAGTAGTCGTGGTGACGGTCACCAGGACCAGAAAATTCATCTTCACTTGCAAAGGGGTTGAGACGTTCTAGGAACTCTCCGACACGGCACAGTATGGTGTCGCAAGGAGGGGGAATGGGAGGCATATAGTGAGGAGGGGGCGCGGGGACGTCGGTGAGGAAAATCAAAGAACCAGTCTCGGCACCATCGAAAGCAAACTGAGCAACCATAGGAGGTTCGACGCTCTTGTTGTCAAGACGAGAGAGCTTGAGGGTGAAAATAGTGACCTCATGATTGCCGTGAACGGCTCGAGAAGCTTCAATCTCGATTTCGGAGGTCTTCTTGGCACATGGCTCGGAGTTGGTGTTTGCGGAGCAAAAACCATCGAGCAGAGGGCTGATGATCTTGCGAATAGGCTCTTGGGTCTTAGTAGATCTAGGCTTGAAGTCGACGGTAATGCCCTGGTCGCCGATATTCAGCATAGTAGCTTGGTAAGCACCCTTTGAGCCGATGATGCCAAGGTCAACGGCAGACAAGCCAACAGGGCCCATTATGCTGATCCTGTCAGCGGCATCGCGGGCTTCGCCAATAGGAGCATCCAAGTCGGGAACAAGAGTGATATCAACACCAACGTGATGAACGGGAGAAGGCAAAGCAGCCACGACTTGGATTCCCAAACCAGCGGCAGCAAGGGCGCGGATGAGAGTCATGATGGTCTTGATAGTTATCGGTGCAGATGCGGTGTTGGCTACCAAAAGTAAAGATCAGACGGTTGATGAATATATATATATATAACGACGAAGATCAGATCAAGGAAGTCTGTAATAAAAGAGTGTCTTAATTCTAATACCACAGTATTGGGTCTAGAGTCAATGAGTAAGAAAAGAAAAGAAAATGTTGCGGCTGCGGGGAGATGAGTGATCTTGTAACACTAATAACCAAGAGTGGCAATGAAGACTGCCAGTCACAAAAGCAATGAAACTGTCTTACGCAGTAAGTAGAGCAATTGCTATAACAGGGTGATGTTTCCAGTACTGGAAGGAACATGGACATGCCTGCCAAATCATGAAAGAGCCGCGTAGTCCTTTCCCAGCCGACGTAAGAACCGCCCGACATCCATGGTCATTTGCTATTCCCATAAGCATGCAAGCCATTTACTTGACTGCAGATTACGCCTCCATAACCACTTTTTTCCTGGGTGTTCCAATATGAAAACAATCAGATATTTTGTTCTAAGGGATTCATTGATTTGATCTCGATACCAAGGGGGCAACCGCCGACTTGATTGTAGTGCTGACTGCGTGGCCACCAACTTAGCCCAAGTAACGCTAGTCAAGACAGCCCAGGGAGACGATGTCGTCCCAATTAGGAAATGTGCTTACGACGACTTGCAAGCTTGTACTGCCCTCAAAGCAAAGGAAACGAGCAATGCCCCTGCTAGTCATGATCTCAGGTGGGTCCAAACAGTGGCTTGACATCTGCGCTTTACCATATACAGCTTTATGTGGCGTTTTCCCGTGGCGTCCCACCATGGTCCAAAATAGCTTAATACTTGATTTTTGCTTTTGCCAGGATAATAAGCAATAGCCGATCAATCATGATTATCCCTATTGACAGAAAAATTACTTCAGATGCATCATATTATCATTATATAAACAATTTACCACTAGTAATGACACAATATTTATCAATGGAAAAATGGTTTTCTCCTTCATCTGAAAACACGAAGTTGCATGCGATGCTTTCTGCTTTGATCGCTTCACAATCAGCATTTTTGTCACATGTTGATTACCAGGATTGGCGTGTTTATCAGTTAGGACGTGAGCAAAGCAGACAAACTTGGCTTAGCACACATCAAATATTGTGAGACGTCATTGTAGGAGCACCAAGCTTGATCATAACAAAGTGTATGGGCTCAGATGATTAGACAATGGAAACTTTTTGTTTTCAAAGATAATAAATATCTGAGGACAAACACGTTACGTTGACATATTGTTAACTCATAATCTTGGTTAATAACTGCATGATAACTCCCTATTAACCCTAATGTTTGCGTGCTAGCACTCTATCCAACTTACATTTTAACATTATTGATCTATAATATACTATCAGGATTTAATCTATTCTTGTTTTCCTTAGTATGTAATCTATGCCAGTAGCTATAAAATAGTTGAATTCTCAGTATTTGATCTGGTGTCATCATCTCAGGTTATCTATTATTTATCCAGTTACATCGATATTGTTGCTCTTTTTTTTGGGAACATTTGACCGGTCGCTATAATGCAATTGTGACGATTTTCCGTCAACTCAACATATTGTCGAAGTATTTTTGCAATGGTTGAAGATATATAGTCTGCAGTTCTTTGAATGACGGCCATTTTATTGCGTCACATATAAATACAAAACTTGATAAGAAGTACATGCTTACTAACTGCCCACAAGTTATATTTCGAGTAAAAGTTTTATTACACGTATATTTAAATTCATTGATAACATCGTGAGATCAACTAAACTCAGACAGTAAAAAAGAAACGAAGGCACAGAAATAACTTGTAAATTTAGGCCCAACCAGGATTCGAACCTGGGTTTACGGAATCAGAATCCGACGTCCTAACCAGCTAGACTATTAGGCCATTGCTCGTATGGAATGCAGACTCTTCCCACTAATGTTTCCCAAGTTTGGCAAAGTTGGCTAATTCTAGATTCTAGATTCTAGATACTTCAATGAATTCCAATGTAGCTAGACGTTGAAAATCCGTTACATGTCGAACTGTGGCAGACAAGGAATGTCACAAATAGGATAGAAACTGGACATGAGACTTATATTTGTTGATAAAATTTAATTCTACAGTTGTGTAATCGCTAGTGAAAACACAAAGTAGATTCTTCAATTTTCACTGGGGGTGTTTGTCATGTCTGTAGTAATGGCCTGTCCAAGTACGTCATCAAGCACGCTACCCGATAGACAGATAGTTTCGGTCACCAATTTAGTAACAAAGCTTGGCTTCACAATGACAACATCATCTGGCAGGGCAGAAGTATGTGGTTTCAAAGTAAAAGTGACAGTAGTTTCTTTTCCATCCACAGTTGGCGTGACTATAAAGCGACTTTGAAACAACTCGGGTAAGGCAGATTGAGTTTTTTCGATGTCAGGAGGTTCCGGGACGGGAACTGAATCGTAAACTATTAGATTAGATAGAAAAGTCGTACTAAATTCCTGTGATTCGACAGACATTGATATGAACATCAAAAGTCATTTGCTTATCAAAGGAAATGAGCTTGGTTGATTTGGTATTGTTAGATACATTGTGTTCAACAACAGAGGCAGGTAGTCATAAATCGACATATTTGACAGAGAGCCGGAAGTTGAGTGTGTTGATCAATGTATACTGAATGAGAACTCCACCTGGTGTGGATGTTGTAATTAAAATCTAACAAAAGTTCTATTGTCAAGGCCGCCCAGAGGGCAGAACCAACTATTGCAAATCAGTATACACACTTCAAGCTAAGTGTTTAGATGCCTGAGTAAAAACGTACTCGTAGTAGTGTACTAGAACATGATCGAAACCAAGGGGCCAACTTGAAGAATGTTATTAACCAAGGAAAATCTATGACTAGGCTAGTTTCTGATATAAAAGTATTGTATATATAGTGAAACATATATCCTATACGAGCCGTTATTTGTAGCAACCCACTCATTGATATATTGGTTGATCCAGCCCTTGAGATCGAAGTATTAGAACGATGTTAGCTTCTATGAGATTAGTTGAATATGGTTATCCATAGAAGAATATACTTTATCGTGGCATTAGCCTCCCCCAGTGCGTGCTAGAACACTGATTAGCATCATTAGCCAGATAGAATAGCTGTTAAAACGACAAACCTTGCATAACAAGTGACGCCGCCGGGCCAACAATGGGAATCATGTTCAATGGGGTGTACATGAGTTTGCGTAGAGCCCGATTCACGCTGAAAATATTGAAGGGTTTCTTGACAACACCACCAAGTCTTCCCAGAATGTTGTCGGGATCTTCTGTGTTGGAGACAGACCTCCCGTTTCCTCTTCACCAGGTTCATCTGACCCTCAAGAACTAGCGTAGCATCAAAAATATCAATCAATGGAATCGATAGGATATAAGTCATGGGCAATGTTCTGGATGATGTTGGAACTAAGAGTCAACGCCGAGATAGTAGCCGGAATAATCGCAAGAGGACCGGTGAAGAATATCGAAACTGCCATAATCAGGAACCAAAAAAAAGTGAAAGTCGCGCCGAGAACAACGACACTCGAGTCGATGGGGCTAGGCAGATTTCGGATGAATGGTATCCACAGAGATGGATGGATTACAAAGTACACAATGCCCTATTGCCATAGATGCGAGACATTAGAAATAGAAATTCCCTTTAGGTACTCTCCAATATTTCGCAGTACCTACCCTCAAAGGATAGGACCAAGACCGCGATTTCTTGGTCTGATAAAAAATATCCTTGGTGTTGTCAAAATCTTCCTTTCTAAATATATCTCAGCAAACTGTCACGCTGCTGATTGAATCTGTTCCATTATACAGAATCCTCATGCCTTTTTCTTCTGTCACCTTCTTCCAAGCCTTCCTACTACGAGCGTCGTCACCAATAGACGGCGTGACAGTAGACGATGCGCCAGCGGATGAGGCAACCATAGGCGACATGATATTATAATTAAACGGCTGAGAATATTTTGCAAATCAAGATACCAATGCTGTGTGATTCAAAGTTCAAAGTCAAGTGTAAAGAAGAAACAAAAAGGCATTAGATGGCTTTAAGCTGCCGAGCTGAAGAATCTGAACAATGACGTCAGGGTTTGATAGCTTACTGAATTAGGCAATGTCGCACCTTCCGCCATATGACACAAGACAGATACAGACAATGTCTGGCAGCAGGTGGTGGCAATTATCAATATGATCATGCTTGAGCTTCAAACAATTACAAATTATTAAAGAAACAAGTCATAGGGTATATTGATATTCTAACTATATCGTAACTTCATAATTATTACGTCTCTGAGCACTGTTCGCTGTCAGTCGTCTGTTTTGCTTCGACCAGCTCCTGCAGCTTATCCTCATTCTCTATATCTTGGGATATCACATTAATTGCTTCCGCATTTCCACTATTGGTCTCTACCGATCCACCTTTAGGATGGTTTTCGGACGAAGTTGGGATAGGCTTGTAGGTCTCTATAGGTGGTGTCTCAAGGGAATCATTTACGAGAGCCTCACTAGGTGTCATATCCTGTACTGGGTTGACACTCTTGTTTGTGAGGTCATCAACCTCAGGCGTGGGTTCTAGGTGAGACTGAATAGCTGCAACCCTAATCTTGTGGATGGCAAGCCGTTGAGAGGCAGTATCACAAATTTGCTGAGCTAACGCAGAGTCTGGGCGCTCCGCAGGCGAAACGGATGACATCGGATCTACACCAGTGAAATCACGAGAACTCCACGACACTTTAAGTTGTCGAGTTGCTCGTGGTATCGAGGAGGCGCTATTAGATCGCGACTGTCGTGTTCCAGGGATTTTCCCGCCTTTCAGCGACGAAGGAGAAGAAGGGACAGGAGTATCCGAATCGGCACCTGAAGTTGAAGGATCTAGTAATGTAGTAGGACGAGAAGTAGGAAAGGGCAGATGGTAGCAAATATCCTCTTCACCCTTGGTCACACGACGGACCCGAAAGACCTTGAAGCCAGGAACGGGCTTAGCATTCTGCTTCTCCTCGTCATCTGAAGTCTTCTTGATTCCCCTGGATGACTCAACTTTGCGTTCCGCTGGCAAGTCAGCTGCCCGCTTTTCCATTTTGGAATAGAAATTGATCCGGTGATTTTCCATGGATCTCGGGAAGTTTTCACTATTCCGCCGTAATGACATCCATGTGGAGAGTGCACTAAGCACGATCAAAATGAAGACGGCAATAATGACAAAGCCTTGGACAATGATTATTATGATGCCGATGACAGTTGCGATGATTCGGTCAGTGCCGACACTCTCAAGAAGAGGGAATGTCAAGATGGCGGTAACGACTTTGCTAATTCCAGTCATCCAAAGCATTGCCGTATTCCGAGTACCCTCGAAAGGATTAATGATAACGCTGGCGACAAAATAACACAACTCTACAATGAATAGTATGACAAGTTGAGCTGCTGGCGTATTCTCACCACCACCTAGGATAATAGCCTTAACAAACTGGTAAAAGGTCCAGCCACTGAAGTACCACCATCTCGATTTTCTGTAATTGCCACTCAACCAACTGAACCGTTTAATGTAAGCAACATTATCGTGTGTTGTTGCTCGTGGCGTTTCAGTGTTGTTAAGAGTGAACACAATTTTCAAGAAGGGAATTGTAAACAATAACTTCTGATTATCCTGAGCCTCCGCTTCGCTTAGTTTGCTAGTACGGATTAACTCAATAAACAGCACCTTCTCTTTGATAATGTAAGTTTTCTCCACACGAATAAAATCCGAAACTATAAAGAAGTGGCCGTCCTTGATTCTGATGTATACCGCGTATCCAACAATTCCAAGCAAACCAACAAGTAGCAAGATGAAGATGATGGCACCGATAGCTTTGGGACCGGGAGGGGCGGAGAGGGATAGTTGGAAAATAGCAATTGTAAGTAATGGCACAAAGGCCAAGAGGGTATATCTCGCAACAGCCAAAGCTGTGTAACCCCAGAGATGAGATTTGAAGTAGTCAAAGCTGTTAGTCTTGAAAGGAGTTTTGCTCAAGACAGCCAGACTAAGTCTGAAAAAGATGACCGCAGCAGCCACAATTAGAAAAAATACCAAGAACCAGACTAACGCTACAGTAAAGGCGCTAGCGGTAGGAATCTGAACAGGCGTCAAACCACCACCAAACCCAAAATAGGTGCCGGGCATAGGCATTCCGGGTAGAACGGGATCACCATTCCACTGGTAGTCCCAAGGGTTCTCAGGGTTGAATGGGGTTCGAGCCTTCCTTACAATTTCTTCAGTCCGTCGAGCAGCAGTCAGGAGAGTCCGCCCATACAGAGTCTTCAGCACATCAGAATTCCCATCATCTGGCTGAGTTTCACCGGCCATCATGCCAACGTAATCAGGATCACCTTTGATGCCAGACCACTTTCTCAATGTTACTACTAAGCCATGAACCGGAATCATCCCTGAAGCCCAACTAAAATTAGACCACCAAGCAGGTAAAACGCCAGGCCAAGGAATGGCGACCAAACTGTGAAGAAACATGGACTGGTACAGCTCAAAGATGTTGAGGACAGAAAGAGCATGTGCTTGATGCATTCTGATGTGAGGGATACTGAAACCGTAGACTGTAGTCAGAAAAGACGCTACGACTGCTACTCCTGTGAATATCCCAATGAAAGGGACAACAAATCGTGGTTGGTAGAAGGAGTGGCCATTACGCATGGGAGCTTGGAAGCATCCTATCACGTTCTTGGTTATGTTTGAGTAAACATATAAGCGGGCATAGCCCTCAAAGTCAGGGACGGTTAAGGCAATATCCGGAACAAATGACAGCTGATCGGTTGATAATGAGATTGCACCCCATGCAGTAATGTTTTTTGTAAGAGTAGTTGGACACATGCTGATACAAGGTTAGTCACGAGCATCTAAATGGCCACTCGTAAACAGAACTTACCTGTAGACAGAGTACGCACACGGATCAAACATGATGGAGAATCTCTCCTCGCCATCTTCTATGGGTCAGTCCTGTGGTCTCAAAAAGGTGCCATTTATCAAGTTTTCTCGGCACCAACTTACAGGCATACACAAAGATTCGTACTGGAGCCACATGTTAGCTGCCATTCAGATTTGCAGTATTGAAGCAACTTACGCATCACCGTGTCGTCAATGAGACTCGTAGTACCATCGAGATGGAAAAGCACTGTCATATTGTCGTAGTAGAGAGCAGCATCGAATTTGTTGATCATGAATTGACTCCCAGAATCAAGACAGTCACCAAAATCACCTGTGTATAATGCAGGATAACGGTCTGCTCGGAAGAGCATTTCCTGGCCATTTGATGCATATCCTTCTACATATGTAATGTTTCTCGACACTGCGGCTACAGATGAGACGAGCAGTCCCAACAATAATGTCCAAATAATAATCATACTAATAGCTTGAAGCCGTTTATGTATAGATCTGAGGATAATGTTTGATGGAATTGGCACAATGTTGATCCGGATCTTCTATGAGATGGTAGCTAAGTGCCTTTAAACTTTTCATATAGCCCGACAGTATGAAACTCTGTCGATTCTAAATTCTTTGATGAAACTAAGAGAGCTGTGGGTTTGGCAGTTGAACGAAGAATAGACGTCTGGACTTGAATGTAGTTCAATTGTTTGAGATATCGTCTACATAATCAAGTATGTGATGTAATAAAAATGCCATTAAAGAGATGATTACATTCTCTACTGCCCCCGCCTCCGACCTCAGCAGACAAAGTCTCAAACGGGTGGAAGTATGGTAGGTAAAACGGGAACACAAATCGAGAAGTTGTCGTAGAACGGGTTGATGCGTGTTGTTTAACCAGGAAGCCCCTATGTGTACAAGGGCGATTTAGTAGTGCGGAAGTCTGGTTTTATCAAGAGAAGCCCTTGCGATAATTGTTTGTTTGCGCTACTCAATGTAATTCAAAGTATCATAGCATATGGCGTGGCTGTTCGAAAGTCCTCGATGCAATATTTTCGATGTTGGAGAGATTGGACAGTAGGGATGGAAAGAGATGAAATGAAATGACGCAGTATCTGCACAGTATCTGCAGTGATACTGTCGTCGCGCTAGTTGTGTAAAGTACGGCGTGTCGGTTGACAATCTTGGATATTTATTATTCAATGAGAAAAAAAGACCACGGAAATGCAACCACTTTAAGAATATTTGAATCACGGCACCGGCGGAAAGCGCGACAACAATGCGCCGGAGCGCGAAAACCAGAAACTAGAGTAAGCGCAAACGCCGATTTTAAGAAGATTAGAAATGTGACTTGATTTCGATTTGGAGTGACGGTCTAGAACAAAGCCTCGGAAACTGGTTGGTGATTTGGTCTGCAAGATTCGGAATGAGGCGAAAGAAGCAGTTGGGTCACAGCTGTAGTCTGCTGCATTTTGAGTAAGAATTTCAGTTGCACTGGTTAATGAAGTACAGCTAGCCCTGTTAATTTAGTGAGCGATAGGAATAGTGTTGGCAGGGCCTTTTAAACAAATTAAAAATAAAGCCATGTCGATATTTGACATGAGGATGAGAAGATTGAATGAAACATCAGTATATCAAGCCATGCAATTCAACAATGTTTATGTTTCTTTGATTAACCCGCATAATAAAAAATAAAGTAACCATAAATCTTGCTCTTTGAGCCTATACATCCATATGCCTCCAAGTCGCTTTCAATATATTCCAACCTTCTGTAGCATGATCTTTGTCATTTTTCTCCTATAGAAAAATCATCTAGGCGCCAAGGCTACTTCTCCCCACGCCAGCTTGGCACAAACAAGTTTATCCAAAACCACAGACGAGCGTCCAGTGGACATTGCATCAAAAAACCTCTGGCCGATGCGGAGGTCAAAATCCAAATTAAGCCAAGACCTAAGACCCAACTCCGACATCAATATAGACAGCCATCAGTAGTCATGGAATGACAAAATTTGTCGTATATTGACTATTTTGTTTCTCGGTATTAATTCTTGTTCCCTGTTCCTGTGTTTAACCATGTCGCTCTAGTACTTGAATACGAGTGTTGTAATTTCAATGTGCTTGCTTTACATCTATAAATTTCATGTCGGTTATCCAATTCTCCTACCTTTCCGGGAATGGCGGCATTTGGCATGTGCCCGCCGCCACTACATCAATGGCGAGAACAGGGGCCGGGTTGACATTCTATATATGTACAGAAATAAATATCGAACAAGAAATCTCAATGAAATCCTATTTTATTGTGATGAATATCCTGAAATGATTGGATTATATTGATAGAGCCCAATATGTATAACATGGATTCGTAGTTCATAAGTTTTGTTCTTTTCTTGTTAGTCTCCAGTTAATCTCGCTGTCACAAGGAGCAAAAAGTTTCTACTGAGCCTCAAATTCAACATACATTGTCAACATAGACAGTAACGCTATTATGTAGCCTATAATGAATGGCCCACGATGACGAAATGATCTTAAAATGAAGAACGTCATCGTTCAAAAGGTTAGAGGTCAAGGATTTCCAAGAAGCAAAAACCAAGCTACAAAGCTGCCCCCACTCGGAGTCGAACCGAGGACCTTGTCATTACGAGTGACACGCGCTACCACTGCGCTATAAGGGCATGTTGCTACCGACAGGGCTGATACATTCATAGCTTAAGTTCTTTTTGAAAACGGCAAGTGACTTCAAAATTCAGGAACCAGAGATTATACCCGGTTGAATGACTCTTTAACAAAACTCATGGTAAGTGTATATAAAATTTATGTAGATTGGTATCATTCATGAAACACTATGCCCACTTAAAAAAGTTAATTTATTAAATACTTTTATATGCCGAATAATCCTTTTGCCCAACTTTTTCAATGTACTATTTCAATTAACACTTTCTCCATACCAGTTCTCTTTACGCAGACTCCTGAACGGGAACAACAACATCTGCTTTCTTCTGTTCATCTTCAGAAGCGGGCTTATCAGCACTTGGAGGTCCCTGATTTCCCTTACCGCTCTTCTTAGCCATTTTCTTCAAAGCTCTCTTGCTAAGTTGACCCTCAACACCCTCCTCAACAGTCTTTGCAGGCTTCTTATTGTCCTGCTGTTTGACGACATCCGTGTAAGCACGGGCTCTGATCTCCTGCCATTCAGGGTCGTTGTTGAAGTCGGTTTGCATGTCCTGAAGAAGCAAGAAGAGCTCTTCCAGGACAATGGCCTTGACCAACTGGGGAGTGAGCTTGTCCTCAGCGTAAGCAGCGGAAAGCTCTTCAAAGGAAGAATAGCTACCAGTAACCTCAAGGGGCTCCTCCTGAGAGTTACGAGTCTTGTAGACAGGGACAGTATTGTCAGAGGTGAGTTTTCTGAAGGGGAAGATGACATGCTCGATAAAGGCGATGATGCCGTTGTCCTCAGTCACACATGGAATGCAGGGGGCCTTTGCAATCTTCTTCTTGATAGTCTTCCAATCATCCAGAAGGTCTATTTTGCTGTTAGGATCAGAAGAGCTCATCTTACCACCAGACAGGCCGGGGACCATGGGATTCATCAAATGGCAACGAGTCTTCATGCCCATTTTGGGCATGACTTGATGGGAAAGACCAAAGATCTTGCGCTGATCAAGGCCACCAAATTCGGCATCGACATCAAGGTACTCCTCATCCAGAATCTGCATCAGAGGGTAGAGACCGTCTGCCATGCAGGGCTCTCCACCAATCTTGACGACCTCAGAAGCAGCGCGCAGAGCAGCATGAGTAGAGACCTTTTTGCTCATACGCATAAGGTCACGGGTGTACTCAGGAGTCAGTTGGTAAGAAGAACCACGGATAAACTGAAGTCGGGAAATATCGACCTTGACTGCCTTGAGTAAGCTGCGAACAGTACGCTCGTAGTACTGAGCACGATTCTCAAGGGTCTCTTCAGGGGCCTTGTCAGCATCAAGGAAGGCATGAAGGTCAGCAAGAAGAATCTTAACAGTGCAACCGGCCTTGAGAAATTGCGCCAGTTTCATGGCGGGGACAATGTAGGCGGCATGAGGACGACCAGTGGTGGCGGTGCCCCAGTAGATACTGATGTCACGCTCTGGAAGGATCTTCTTGATGATCTCAGGGCTGAGCACTTCAGCCAAACCCAAAGTAATCAGGTCGTACTTTTCGTCCGCAGTCAGATCGGTCTTAGACATTTTTGTGGTGGGGTGATGGGAATCGGATGTAGGAGACAGAGGAATGGTCTGACAAATATATGTTAACTCTCTGGAATATTGCTAATTATTTGAAGTATTCAGGACAAAGTTTATGGGTAACCGCGCATATTCAGAAATACACACCAGATGTCTTTGATGCGGACCGATAGTTTAATATAGACCGTGGTGTAGAGAATGGCTTGGGTGACTGAATAATAATATTGGCCGTACAACAGGAATGACTCAATAATTAGCTACCTTGTTGAGGAAAGAGCCATCACTGGGGTTAAATTGATGCGGGAGGTGGTCAAGAAGATTGAGCAAAAAAAGTCAAAACAAAGAGCAACTAGGTGGTCTTGAGAACACTGATTACATTAAAATGTTGAATATAGATATTAGTTAGAAGGTGAGCCAGGGAACTTTGGAGTTTTAGAGAATTGTCTAGGACATTAGTTAAAGAGAGAGAAGTTGTTCATCGCATGCAGCCACATGACAGCCACCAGAACGCCACATAGAGCTATCAACAGCAAGGATCATCATATTGCAACATCTCATTTTAACTTCCTGTTTAAGTTCATGTATTATACTATTTAGACTCTCGGGATGCGACACTGATATTTAACGATAAGCAGTAGAAGAAAAACTTGAAAATTCTCAAATAGGAACATAATGACTAAGAATCTTGTTAACATAACCCTAATAATTATCATGGGTTGGATCTAATCGATTAAGATACGTCTATGATTCTATGATGCATCCTGGAAACTCTTACCCGGAAAGTATTGAGGGTCACCCTGCGTCTCATTCAACAAATTTCTGAAACTTTGATATTCTATCCATATGACAAATTCGTGTGTGGGGGAACAAGCCGCTGCACCTCGTCATCAAGGATCGACATTTCGTGAGGGTATTGGGCCAATTGTCTGTATTCCAACACTTCTTTGCCCAGAAAGGTAGTGCTACCCATTGATTGTTAGAGACATCAATATATTCAAGATGCATGCCAACTCTGTATTTTCTCACTTCCCAGTGCCAAGGTCAAGTCCCGCCAAATTTGTGCACTTAACGTAGAGCAGATTGGCATGAATCATATTAAACTCACTTCATGATCCCAATACATGTATCACACAGTAATTTGAAAGCCAAGTCCTCCATTATTAATACTATTTATGTGAGTTAAACATTGTTTCTAGGCCAGTTTTTAGCTTGAAGGCTATGTGAAAAAGGATCATATGATAAATGAACAGCTATATTAAGACCAATATTTCCGAGAAATTTGTAAATCACATCCAAAAACCACTTGAGCAACTACTTACAAAGTTCTTGGCTAAGTTTGATGTCAACAGTGAAATGCACTATCTTGAAGTATTATATATAAATTTCGATGGTTGGTGTAACTGAGGGAGCGAATCCTCAATTGACCAAGACCAGGTCAGTTTTCCGACGGTCACTTCTAATAGAAGCTAGAAACAAAACACCATCGGTTACGCCCTGTCATTCAAGGGGAAACAATAACGACAGCGAGAGGTTTGCTGATCAGTTTACCGAATTACGAATCAAAGATTAGACCAGGGCTGCATGACGTCTTCCCCATTTCTTGAGCACGTCATTCCGGGCCAAGCGTCAAGACCCCTCCTTCGCTCCAGACCATAGAAATGGTTGAGTAGGGTTCATTGTGAGAAGTCAAAGTACCTTTATAATACTTACATATGTGAAGAGGCACCAATGCGTGATTGTTGTCCCATGATCACTGTGTTGGTAATCAGCGATCAATTTGTAGAGGCTTCAACATGCATAATTCAGCCTGTAAACCTGAGTTTGATCAAGGTGTTGCATTTCTAAGTCACAGAAATCCCAGCTATGTTGGATATATGTAGGAAAACAATGCAGCCCAGAACTTTCAGGGACTTTGCATGTGCAGAACCGCGAAGCGAAGGGATGGCAGTCATAAAGCTATTTGACTTGTAGGCGTTGTATTATTTATGTATGTAGAGCATTTAAATGCAAGTAATCATTTGTTTTTGTTGTATGGTACATGATATACACACATGTCGATATCATGTGGCAGTTTCATGAGAATGTAAACACACAAAATCAACACCGTACGAGCCATGAAATGTTTCTAGTGATAACCAAACTATCTACAACTACTGAATGTATCGTAGTAATTGCTGATAATGTATCATCGTCTCGTGGCAGCTTCCAGAAGCGGTCGCTAATCGAAGTCGTTGCAACATGTATAATAACCAAAGTTTTCTTACGGAAATCTGTTTCTTCTTTCCTATACCAGAGTATGACAACGCTTTCAGCTGTTAACAGACTTCCGTTGTAGCCTTTTTCTGTTGATATCGGCCAGGCAAAGCCTGTCTCCGGATGGCCCCAGGGCTCTAAGCACCTAAAGCCGTCGATCCCCTGTCAACCACTAGTGAGACTCCCAGCGACGCCACTTATAGGCTGCCGTCCAGTTCCTTCCGTGCTCCGTCTGAGTCTCACTGCCCCTAGTTAACTCAACGGGCAATTCTGAGAACAATATCAAGCAGCTGCTTCCTCGATTGGAATTCTGCGATCTTCTCCTCCTCTCTTCACTTCTACCCATTGTCACTTTTCTTTTACTCAGCTCATACATCTTTTACAATGGCCACCCCTGCTCCCCACGGCGGCGTTCTCAAGGACCTTTTCGCCCGCGATGCTCCTCGCCACGCCAAGCTCGCTGCTGAGGCCGAGAAACTCCCAGCTATCGTCCTGACTGAGCGTCACCTTTGCGATCTCGAGTTGATTCTCAATGGTGGTTTCTCTCCTCTGGAGGGTATGTCTTCACTTTGCAAACAATCCCTTGGCCTTGCCCGCTTTCCAATTTTTTCTAGGACGGTTGTGTGCGCATCAGCTATTACCGCATCCGGATCCGGTCCAACTTAACTAATATGATATTGTGTTACTGCAATAGGTTTCATGAATGAGGTTGACTTTAACGGGTGAGACACTCCTTTGTAACTGAATATGGGTGGCACCACTGTCACAGACTGTCACAGCGCTCGACCTATCGAATGACCTCAACAACATTACCATCTACACTTGTGTGAGTAGCAGTCTTGCTAACCGCATCACTATAGCGTTGTTGAGAACAACCATCTTGCCAATGGTACTCTTTTCTCCATGCCCATCACTCTCGATACCAGCAAAGAGACCATTGACTCTCTTGGCCTCAAGGCCGGGTCCCGCGTTGTTCTGCGTGACTTCCGCGATGACGCTAATCTGGCTATCCTGACTGTTGATGATATCTACAAGCCCGACAAGTAAGTTCTTTTCCACACTAATTGGCGTTCTTATTATTGGTTGTTGCTATGCGCCTCAGCGATGATCGGCGTCGCAAACGTAGTATCAACAAAATTTTGAGTGGATCCTGCGATGGCATCATCGCACACCAAAACGGAAGGAACCATAGAACACACTTTGGTCATATAAACTAACATTACAATTAGGGTTAACGAGGCGATCAAGGTCTTTGGCAGTGACGATGATACCCACCCGGGTATCAAGCACCTGTTTGATGTCGCTAAGGATTTTTACATCGGTGGTAAGGTTGAGGCTATCAACCGCCCTGCCCACTATGACTTCCTCGACCTACGCTGTAAGTTCACGAGATTAAACCTCTAGTGGCCTGCCAACCCTTGACTAACACCATCATTTGCTTTGTAGACACTCCTTCCGAGCTTCGTGCTCACTTTGAGAAGCTTGGCTGGCAGCGCGTGGTTGCGTTTCAGACCCGCAACCCCATGCATCGTGCTCACCGCGAGCTAACCGTCCGTGCCGCCCGCTCCCAGCAGGCCAACGTCCTGATCCACCCCGTCGTCGGTCTGACCAAGCCCGGTGACATCGACCACTTCACTCGTGTCCGTGTCTACAAGGCCCTTCTTCCCCGTTACCCTAATGGAATGGCCACTCTTGCCCTTCTTCCCCTCGCCATGCGCATGGGTGGTCCCCGTGAGGCCATTTGGCACGCTATTATCCGTAAAAATCACGGCTGTACTCACTTCATCGTTGGTCGTGATCACGCCGGTCCCGGCAAGAACAAGAATGGCAAGGACCACTACGGTCCTTACGATGCCCAGGAGGCCGTTACCAAGTACAAGGATGAACTTGGTATCCATATGGTTGAGTTCCAGGCCATGATTTACCTTCCCGACTCTGATGAGTACAGACCCGTTGACGAGATCCCCGAGGGCACCCGCACCGCCAACATTTCTGGTACTGAACTCCGTCATCGCCTGCGCACTGGTAAGGAGATCCCTGAGTGGTTCTCTTACCCTGAAGTCGTCAAGGTTCTGCGTGAGGAAAACCCTCTTCCTTCTGCCAAGGGTTTCACTATCCTCCTTTCAGGTTACATGAACTCCGGTAAAGACACCATTGCCCGTGCTCTCCAGGTCACTCTGATGCAAGGTGGTGGCCGTCCCGTCTCCATGCTTCTCGGTGACACTGTCCGCCACGAGCTCTCCTCTGAGCTTGGCTTCAGCAAGGAGGATCGTGACAAAAACGTTGCCCGTATTGCTTTCGTCGCTTCCGAGCTGTCTCATGCTGGTGCTGCTGTCATTGCCACTCCTATTGCTCCCTTTGATGTTGCTCGTCAGGCTGCCCGTGCTTCTGTCGAGAAGGCCGGTGGTGTCTTCTTCTTGGTTCACGTCGCTACTCCCCTTGAGTACTGCGAGAAGACCGACCGCCGCGGCATTTACAAGCGTGCCCGTGCTGGTGAGATTAAGGGGTTCACTGGCGTTGATGACCCGTACGAGGTCCCGACTAATGCCGACTTAGTTGTCGACTGCGAGAAGCAGAACACCCGCGCCATTGTTCACCAGATCATCCTCATGCTCGAGAGCCGCGGTCTCCTTGACAGAGTGTAAATTGTACAGTATTAGTAAAAGAAAAAGGCAAGCGCAGACGCCAGCATCTTTGTTTTTTGAATATAATGCGAAATGATACCATCTACACACCATTACTGGACCTTACCAAACCCTGGTGATCATATGTATTCTTTCTTTGGAGACTGTCTTGTCCTGAATTTCATTTGTGATTATCTCAACTATCACTTCGCCTCCATCATGATGAATATGAGACCACATGTTTTCCCAGACCGTCCTATTTGAGTATATTGATCTATGTATCAACGGGCCCACGCCGTGGAACTGTGGTATGCAATCATCCACTGAGTCATGCGAACCATAAGGTGCATAGCTGCAAGCCATAACGGCCAATACGATGATTTTATGTGCGCCATGCCATCTACTCCGCACCCTTCTCCGCTTTCTTCATTCCGGAACCAAGGCCAAACAAGGCCCAGTCCACGAGCTCACTAACCATGATGTGAAAAACCGCCCACCTTCTGGAAAATGATCCCAGCACCCTCATCACTTTAGCCAAAGATTCAACAGACCGCCTTTTCACATAAGTTTCATATGCAACTCGAATGCAGACCTTATGCATTGCAGAACCAAAGCGGTCAATTATTCGGCAGGAGGGGGGAATCACACTCTAGACAACACCATTCACAAGGACGCATTTCTGCCCAATCGCAATTTGAGGCCCGCATATATACATATTTAGTTCTGCAAGACGATGGAGTAAAGCACTAAGATATATACATTACCAGTGTTGAGACTTTAGATAAGACCCAAGACACAATAACCCAAAGTCTGCTAGATACAGGCGGGGATAGAGCGTGACCCCAAATGTTTAAATAATGGTACCCATATTTATAAAAGGCTTACTAATAGAATATTCCAACATTAGCTGTCAATTGTCTTTGCTTTACCCCCGGCAGACGACAGGGACTATCGAATCTGAAGCGAACTCCAATGATGAGGTTGGGAGTGGGTTCCCGCAGCCAAAAATAGCCAAGCGTCAGTTCGCCAGCCCGTTGATTTTCCTTTTTATCTAAATGGACACAGCCAACGCCGGTACATCGCCCGGGTATTATTGATACTCTAGAAGCTCTTAAAATCCGTAGCTGGTAGGCGCATCTTACTCAGCTATCATAATTATCAGGAGATTTCAACTTGATAGCTTGACACGCGTTGCAACTTCATCCCATTTCTCGATATTGGATACGGAAACTGTAGCCATGACCTTGTCAAGACATAACTAAGATCCACCAAGTGTATGCGTCTTTCCCCTTCGAGGTTGGGCAGCAAGGAAACAGACTCATTGTGGAAATCAGTGATACAGTCTGCCTGCATCCTGTCTGCTCTGTCAAGTTTATACAAGTCTGAACGTTCACGAGCTGACATGTAAAGTAGGAGCGATTGAACTGGGGCGGACATCTTCAATTCTCGTGGGGAAAGGGAGAAAAATACGGGGCACTGAATCAATTGACTGAGTTTGTGCCTGAAGTGATTTGCAGTGGGATGATGCCTTGCATTGGTGTCCAGCAGCTACCAATATGTGGGCAACCCCATGCCGAGCTCCAAAGCGGAGAGATTTGACTAGTTGTGTACCCGGCTTACGACGCACCGGATTGAGCACAAGTGATGCGTTGTTCACAACTTGCAGCACATGGTGAGTTGGTTTGTCATATCAAGGCCATGACTTGACTTTAAAGAGCCTTTTTTTCTGTTCTCTGTCCGAAAACTTGTGAGTTGCAGACTTTAGGAGTATTGGACTAGGACATGGTGGTCACCCTTGGACTTTCATGCAGATGTATGCGTCGAAGTAGTCTAGGTCCGCCACTCAGAGTATCATCTACATATGGTGTGCAATAAACGAGCCGCAGCAGCAGGTACCAAGTACCAAAACAAACCTATACCATGCCGATGATGATGAATATTGATCTGAATCCTGTACCTGCCGTAGTTGGGAAGGCTGAACCATTGGATTGAAGATCTCGAAACGGACCCTACTCCCTATGAAAAGAATTGTTAATACCGATACCACTTAAGTATAAGATCTAGACCTTCTCAATTATGGATGCAAGTATTCCACGACGGCTCTTAGAGCACATGTACATCATAGTTGATACACCAGTGTATCATTCGTTGTGGGTCAACATCGTCACCTTCGAATATGGGAGTCTCTCAGGTGCCAATAAGATGTATGGTGAGATAAATGGACGTGCGGGGCTGATCTAGGGTTCAATCGATCCAAATATTCCGTTAGTTTGTATGTAGCATTTTATCCAAAATCACATATATATATGTAAATAGATGGTTGTTGTATTGGATAGGCAAGTTTTGATATCATAGGTTTGTTGTAATTATTGATCTCTCCTATCTTTTTGTGTCATTCAATAGATGAGGATATATTCAAACTATATTGTACCTAAGGGTTAATACGATAAACCAACATGTGTGGCAATATGTGTTAACCCTGACACATTGTACATTGTAATTGAAAGATGTCAAGAAACACGCGGCTAAACTATGACTAGATTTTTTCTGCTATTGTTGAATGTGAAGCTAAAAAAGAATATCAATACTAATTATGCCATTGTGCATGCATGAAAAAAAATTTGTATATAACTTGTCCTTGTGCCACATTGTTTATACCTGTAAGCTTAATAATCTTAGACTCCAACTACATTAGGCTAGTGAGTGACAAACAACCTTTTTATATAGCTTTAGAAGCTTGAAGAAAAGGTCTCCAGCTTCTGTTGCCATTGTGAATTACTCTTCCAGGAATTGATCGACGAATTGATTGGAAGGCTCTTGGAGCCATAAACGCTAACCTTTTTCATGAGCTTCTTTTTTTCAACGTCGGTTTTCGCAAGGGGATTTATCGATTCTTCTATTGTACGAGTTAGATATCTTATGTTAACAATATATTGTTGAATACGGAGTCGAAGAAACAGCTAAATGATGAATATTGTCCAGATTTATTAACGCCTGTTTAAAGGAGTTGTCCTTTTGACATACCGACCTGTTGCCAGCCGCTCTGTACTAGGGAAGTCGGATAGCCCAGACCAATCAACTAGATGAGCTCGTGGAGAACATCGGGAGCTCTCCACTGTAATTTAGTGAGGCTGGCCTATAATTGTCAAAGCTCCCTCGGATAGCTAGCAATTCAATTACGGCACCTTTGGATATAATCATTCGTCTGAAGCCCGACCCCGTATCCCGTCTGGTTCGAAGCTTCAGCAAGCTCCAACACTGGTGGTTACATCAGGCAGTCTTATATTTTATCTGGTTTTATACCCCATGACTAGATAGCATTTTCCTGCTGCAGGTGGCTTTTGTCAGGTTATAGATTTTCCTTTCTCCTCATTTGACTTTTCACTCTACCTTTTTGCAGTTTCCCCAAACCTGCATGTTCGGTTTTCTTCTGACACACCTGAACCTTGATCTACACTGTACTTTTTTGCCATCAAGTCTGCTGACTTTCTCTAGGTTTCTCGTTAGTTTCTTTTGATATAATAGAGCGACGAACGGAGTCTGTCACGTTTATATGACATTGATCCTCAAGTGCTCTGTATGAAGTGGGAAGAACTTGACTGCACGCTGTTGTTGAATACAATCTCCCCTAGCCGTGAGAATATTCTGCTATCCAGCTTATATTGTTTATATTTCTCAAAGCTAGACGAAGGAAAATTCGAGGAACCATCTATCATACAGATTCAAGCAAACACAGTCACAACAAACACGGAAGTCGAGCTTCCAAAAAGAGAGATTGTATTGCGGAAGATCAGTAATTGCATCCTGTAATGTTGCTAAGTCCACACATGCATAGTTTTTGATTTACCTACTACTGTCTGCTCGTCCCGCACGCAGTCCATTGCATTTTCCCATCCTCTCTTCCTTTTTCTTCTCCACATATCTCTTGCATGCACAGGGCCTGTCTCGAAGCACTTTAGTTGCAGACCTCAACAAAACCCTCGTAGTCCATCAACGGCTGTTTCTGTCCTGTGTGCTCTTTTGGACTTGACCCTATTCTTTTCTCTATACATCAGCAAATCGAGTTTGACGTTGCGATTCCGTGATCGCAGTTTCAATTCCGACTAACTCTTTGCTGCATGACCAGCAAGCGGTATATCCAACACAACTAGTTTGGCATACTTTTAGCACCAACTACCGCTGTAGGTGCTTGATCTCACCTCGTTTCGAATTTTGTCGCGGACTTTTACATCACGAACAAACTTTCAGTTTGCCACCTTTACCTGCCATCTCTTTACACAGGCCGACAGTAATTTCACTTAGTGCAACATTTACAACTGCAAAGCTGACCATACCTTATTTATGATCAATTGCCTACCGTCGCACAGTTTATTGCGCGCTTCTAAACCACCATAATGTCTGCTAAGAGTGAAGTAATTGACGGCGTTCTTAGTGCTGTCGATGCCGGTACAGATGTCACGGCTACATCGCCGCGCGAGGACAAGGAGAAGCGGCGAGAATCGTCCCGGGAGAAGGACAAGGAGCGCGAGAGAAGATCTCGCCCTGATATCGAGCGGAGCAAATCGCATAAAGAATCATCAAAGAAGGATAGAGATCGTGAACGCGAAAAGGAACACCGTTCTCCAAAGTCAGCAGCTTCGTCTTTTCTCTTCTCCAAAGTCCGTCCCACCGACAGCGAAACCAGCCATTCTTCAGTCCGCCGCTCACGGAGCCATCACCATCCCCGAACCTCTAAGCTTGATGATAGCAAACCTTCGCCAAGCGATGTAATGGGTGATATGGGTCGCATGTTGGGTCTTGGTCCAAGCTCTGACCGCATATCTGTTCCGTACCCCAGCTTCAGCAAGACTCACAGCAAGGAGGCCGTTGGCAGCCGTGAGGATATCTCGACGGCTTCGCAAGTGCGCAAGGTCAGCGGAAGTACTACTGGTGTCAAGGCTAATGGCGATCCCATAACGCCAGATGCCACCGATCTTGGATCTGCTGGGCGCAAAAAGCGCAGTAGTCACCGTTCTAGATCAGCCGACTCTGCCCATGAGCGTCGGTCCACCACTAAGTCTCGCAGCGACGGATGTCCTCCAAGTCCTCCGGAGACCGATGTTGATCCGCCCCAGCCTACCGCTTCTGTAGCGCGCTCCTCCCGCAGTCGTCGTGTTGATAGTAGCGAAGTTGATACCATAAAGGACGAGCGCCCTACCAAGTCGCGGGTCTCTGAGCTGTCCAGAGCTGAATCTAAACTCAGCCGCCGTAAGAGCTCTAGCTCTCGGGCATCTTCCCACTCGACTGCGGTACCCCGTATGTCTAGTTCTCGGGAAACATTGCGCGCACACCGAGATAGCGACCGGCTATCCCGTACTGGCTCCATGACCAAAAGCAAACTTAGCATCCGTAGCTTGAGCCATCGCAGCAGCACCAAGAAGAGATCAGATCATGACTATGATCATGATCGTTCCCGTGAGCGGGACCGTGAACGCCGCCACCGTCGCCGCACATCATCTCCGGATAGCCCTAAGGACTCATCTCCTCGGACGCCCACACATTTACAGAACATGGTTTTCCCTGAAGGAACCATTGTCGAAGGTGAGAAGAGTCCCGAATCCGACAGCCGATCACCACGATCCTCCCTATCCTCCGCTAGGACAGATGCCTCCATACCGAATAGCCCGTCCCTGGCTTTTCGGAATGGTGTCCTGTCAGCAGCTCCACCACCTCCACCACCTCCTCCACCGCCGCCACCAATCCTGACAACCCAAGAAACCCCGCGCGTCGATTATTTGATGCAGAACGGAGGTCTTCCACAGACGGTATCGAAGCAGTTTTTGTCGGTTTTGTCCCAGAACCGTATCCAACGAACTGCCCCAAATGTTCCTCCTCTGAAGGGTGCCGAGTCTTTCTTCACACCATTCTTCAATTTGCTTGACCAGTACAACACGGTACTGGCCAAACATGGTTCCATTGCTGTTGCCACCGGTCATCGCTCCGTGGCGCGCCGTCTTCTTGACCGCCTCGAGCGCGTGTTCTCCCGTGAACTTCCTCAGGAGGGCTGCACGTGCTTGGTCTGCGAACGTTCCGAGTATCCCCACCATGGATTGAACTGGGGGGAGGTTCTTGAACAAGTTAGCGGCCGTGCTAATTTACCTTCTTGGCCTCCTTTCGATATGGGATCTTTGGGCATTAAGGCTGTCAGCAGCCATATTAATCCCGATGCTCCTCCCCGGCCGTCCTCACCCATTAACTTAGATCCCGACTTGAACGAAGAGTTCCGGGAGCATTATCTCCGCCAGACTCAAAAGGTTCGCCAGGCTGTTGACAGATGGATGACTAAGTGTGCCGATGCTCCTGCCCCTCCTCCCCAGGAAATTGATGACGAGACTCTTACCTTCGCCATCCTCACCAATTTGAGTACTGACGACAAGCCTTTCTTCAACGCTCTTTTGACTGGCTCTCGTGAGCTTCAACCTGCCACTCGGGCCCCAACGCCATTCCGTAAGACTAAATCCGATTTCATTATCCAGACTAGCAACTCCCTCAAGCGATTGTATAGCTTGCCTACTCCTCCTCGCTCTGCAGAGACTGCCCTGTACTTAATCAAGTACCCTGAGACTCATGATCTGCTGGCTACTATTTCAGCAATTAACCCATCTGAATGGGAAATTTTGACATCTGGTCGTTTCGACGGATTCCTATGGTCTGGCGCAGATACTGGTGAACTGTCGCCTGGTGGTCCTATGAGCCCCGATCGTGGCGACGGAGTCAATTCTCGCATCAACTTCGGCGGTTCTCGCTCAGCTAGTCCCTTACAGCGTCCCTACTCGCGCTCTGCCACCACCACCCCAGCTTCGTTTATGTCCTCTGTAACTGCGCCTGGCCCCACCAGCAGCAAAAAGGCCGTTTCCGTTGATGAAGAGGCCGAGATAGCTGCTCTCAATGAGCTTGAGCTCGAGATCTTTAATGGCATGGAGGCTCTTGAGAACGCTTTCGAGACTCTCCACCTTCACGCCCAGAACGTCCGTAATGCTCTGCGTATGCGCGCTGCCGGATTGACCCAATCTCTGCAGATGCGTAACCGCCCTGAGATCCTTCCTGTTTCTGGAAACAGCCTCGCTCCCGGCTTTGATAGGTCTGTCTGGGGTATGGAAGAGGAAGATGATGAGTCTTGGGCTGATGATCTCGACATGATTGCTCCTGATGATTCGGCCAGTAATGTTGCTAGCAACCGCAGACAGCAGCACAAGCGTCGCCAGGAACGCAAGACTCCTGCGCCCATTGAGGAAGAAGAGGAAGATTAAAGTCACTATTCTCTTTTGAGTAGACTTGTCATCATGTATAGTTATTTCATGTCAAATCATTTATATCATGCCATATGATGTTCCTAGCGAGTGATATTCCCCTCGTCTGAGTCTCCCAAGACTCCTTGCCTTCCTATCTGACGATACCATCTGGCTTGCTCTGGGAATTTCGTCCCACATATGACCAGACTTTTACTTCTCGTTCGATATAGCGTTTTATCGTTGCGTTCTGTCTTCTTAGTTGTTATCATTTGTCTATTCTCACTTTTAATTGCTGCTTTGTTTTTCTTTCCTATCTGCTTTATCTTTTACAGCTCATGAAATCACGATATTTGTTTTTGCTTTGCTCTTGGCGTTGCTCATGAATAGCACTTCGCTATGGTGTTGGTCTCCAAATCCCGTATCTACATAACATAGTTTCCCATATCCAAGCGTCATGTTACTTGTTAGTAACCGGCGTAGTTGAATTGATACTATTGATACTATTTCTTCTCTCATACCTAGTATTATTTCTTTGTATACATTGTCTCTGAATGACTCATAATCCCAGTGTTGATCCAAGATTAGAGACTGACGATATGGAACTATCTCTCCTTCACCTGGAACTCTCTTGTCTCGACCTAAAAGTGTTGAATAACCCATCCGATATTGAACTTATGCCATTTTCTGATACCTCAGACCTTATCAAGACACGAATATACATAATGCTGCATACACGGGCCGTTTTGACACTTTTCCAAACATCTTCCAATTTGACATAATAATTTGATTTTCTGTTTAAAAACAAATCTCAATCTGTAATAAACCATAGATCAATGTTTTAGGCTGTCGGATATCTATAATGCCTTGTGTGTATGCATGTCAATATCAGCTGAGACTCACAGAGGTAGCTGCGGTGCTTTGTGCAATGTCCGGATCTCTGGGGAACTTGGCAAGAGGATCGAGAGATTTGACAAAGGTATATAAATTAAGAGACATGAAATGAGAGTAGATTTAGGTAGACATCGGATGGAAGCAGAAGAAAATATATGGGGAATTAGAGTCAGGACTGGTAAACATCATGTGGTAGTACTTGAAATGAGGGATATCAGCTATAAATATTTGTTGGTGGAATTGTGTCATAATGATAGATCTTCAATATGTCTTTTACATCACGAAATTGTATATGAGGAAGTATTCAACCCGAAATCAAAGGGGAAAGTACATAAATGTTATAATGGCTTCTCATTATTGTTCCATCGATTCAGCATCTCTATAAGATTACTAATGATATTTCAGTTAACTTTATCTATTAGGTGACAATTGCAATCAATACTAGTGGCTTTAAGGATTCTTAGTCATGGCTAAGAACTTACATAGTATCGGGCCATCTTGTACGATATGGCCATGGATTGCACCTCAATGCGTAATAGCGTCCAATGCATATGTTGAGCCCTTGAGTAACCATGACCAAACCTGGCCTCGCTTTACCCCCCCCCCCGACGAAGACTTCGTCGGTAATGTGAGACTCCAGGTCAAATTTCCAAGCCAGTTGTGAATTCATTACTTGATATGATGACAAAACAACTCAAGGGACTGAGGCCTTGGTTAGGATCAGACCGATAAGCTGATCTGGAACAAAAACAAAATGGAAAGGGACAATACATGCTGTGAAATGATATAAACATTATAGTTTACTTATGCATGGGTGGCATGCATGCATCTTGCAAAATCGACATTCCCAGATCATCTAGTATGGGCCGCCATAACATTTGTTGCACGACCATTGAAGGAGTGTATTACCAGTCTTGATAAATGACAAATTCATGGCTATACTAGTCATAGGGGCTCAGCCATGTTGGTCGGTTTTGGTCTGTGAGAGCTCGGTGCTGTGTGAAGACAGAAGCTTTTTGGTTTCGTATACCAAGGTGGATGCTGACTTAGCCTCTCGTATAGTCTCATGACTGGACGAATTGAGGCCGTGACCTTGTCCGACAAGAATTCTGTTATTATTTAATGTAAGTACTTGATGAACTGAAATGTCGACATGTTAGCCAATAGTCCACTCAAATAAGGCCATAATTGGAATATAGAGATAACATCGTCATTTTGGAACAGCTATCTGAAACTAATCCAAGCTAAATCCCAATCGAATTGGCGAAGAGCCTAACGAAGCTGATGGTGTCACTGACAGAAGGATTATAAAAAGACAATGATGTGTTTGTTTTCTGTAGAGATCTCCAGAAGAAATAACAGGGAGAAAGATGATAGGTAATTTCTCTCTCGGTGTGTACAATCTGATCAGATATCAGAATGGGATGGCTCATTAGAAGATATAGGCTACAAAAGCGGAAGGGATATGCTAATGAAGAACACAATAAGACAGAAATTGAAATTGCAAGTTAGCTTCAAGACATTAGTCTATATATAATATATTATCGTAGATCAGAGAGTCTCCTCATCTATTGTCTAAATAAATGATACATTTACATATTTCCAGGTGTTCTTGTATGTTCAAACTGAATTAGCAGGTGTGAGATATCCGCATCCCCAAAGCAACCCCTTGCAAAGACACGGAATATGCCCATGGGGGTAAAAAATCAGTGAAGTCTCTCAAAGCTCATACAAACTCAAAAATGAGACATGGGACATGATAAATATTCGGTTCACTGGGGTGGTCAAAGTCTGAATCTGATTAACAGCAAAAGAAACTAACACCGGAAATGACAAATCAGGACAGTAATTCCAGGATAGGTTCATTGATAGACATACGCCTACCTAGTGCGTTCTCATAAGATTTATATCTGTGTCAACTTCAAATAAACTGCCGAAGCTGATTATAGGATCGAATCCCGGACATGTGAAGTTGTGCATGTTCAAAAGTGTGGTATTGAGGTACGTCCCACATACACCCTGCAAAGACCGACTTGAGTGTGTCATGAATGTGTGTTCTGTATAGTTTGGGCTATGAACAAAACACTCTAAAACTGAATAATATAACGGACGATTTGTCAAGCCAACAGCTTGGCTAGTGATCTGGGAGTTGCGCTTTGAGGTTTCATTGCAGATGATTCGGAACCAATGTATGTAGGTTACAGCCGGGATAATTTGGTATATCAACGCGAATTGTGTCTCTTTTGATACAAATAAATCAGCATCTGCAGGCTCATAACAAACCACATATATTAGCTTACAATAGCCAATGTTAGATATATAAAAACAGCAGAAACATAACAATCCGTATATAAAATAGAATATGTATGAATTGATTCTGCACCAATAGATAAAAAGATGTTAATAACCATTCTAAAGTCATGTCCTCCAAGAAAGAAACACGGTTTACTGTTCAGCTTGAGCTGTCACAGTGGCCGAGATCCGGGTAGTTGATCCCTTGGTCAACTTGTTCATGCTTCCTGCTTACATCTGGATGCATAAGGCCCTGCGGCTACGCCCATGACCTGAAGGGCGGTATTTTGTGGGTATAAAGACAAGATTCTGGTTTAGGTAATTTCTTCAGAATGTCACTTTCGATAGATAACTACGTGCGTAATTGCATGAAAAGGATGGTGACACTCAAACACCACGATTGACAATACAAGGATCAATGAACAATGTCTAGTCCGACTTGAAACAATGAGCTTGGCATACTGGAACATTGATACTAATTGTAATTAACTTTAACTTACTTCTGCTTTGTCTTCTTATATTTTGGTCAAATTGAGTTACCTACAGCAGTCTAGCCTGACAAGCCTCGATCCATAGACTTCAACAGCTATACTGAGTAACACATGGACCCATGATGTCACTAAATCACAGCTTGTTTGGTACTCAACTGTAATGTTTACCTGGAGTTCTTGATGAGGAATTCAATTTTCCTATAATCTTCAGTGCAACTTCTGCTGTATCTGCACCTAAGCTACACCTAAAAGAGTATCAAGAGATAGTAGTCAACAGTGGCGAGGTTACTCGCCACATGCAAGTTTGTCTGCGACTTTCTCTCTCATGAGTTTATATGAGTGGGTGCGTCTACTTGGCACCCACTTTATTTATAATGGGTAACATGTGATTAAATCGGTTCTATGGTTCAACTGTGAGGATATTTTAGGTCAGCTAAACAACAAAATCAGGTCATGGTGATGATGAGTCATAAGATTCTATGATAGATGTTCAACTAGATTGTGTTGAGAGCTTGAAGATATTTCTTAGTTATGCAATATAGGTATGGAACTTGACATTAAATCCATTGAGTCTTTGCAATGTCTAGTTATGGAGCCATTTGGGGGACCTATTTCATACGAACTTTAGAGATTAACCTTCATTCATTAAGTGTACTTATAAAGATTGTACTTATAAAGAGAATTCATTGTTAAACTATGATTATTGTCATCTTAAAGATCCAATTTTTACATTAAAACTTCATGTTTAAGACAAAAAAAGCCAACAAGCTAACTTAATTGTAGTGAACAGAGTTTAAATACAGACATAGAATTTTATGTTCAGAGTCTTATTACTCTATCATCAGAGGTTGATTAGGTTTAACTCAAGTACAATGGCCTAAATTCTCAACCTACTAGACACAACTGATACCCTCTACTTGCAGATCCATCTTAATTACCCAGAGTGATCTCCAAAGATTTCTCTCATAGGACAACTGCAGAGACAGACTGGAACATGAATCCTTTGGTCGGTCACTATCTCCACATCCTCTGTGTTGGTAAGTGGAGATCATCACATACACCGACATGTCACTAGTTATCATAAGAAATCATATTTGCTAAAAACCAGAACTAGAGTCATCTAAGACAATAATGGGGTTACAGTGAATTTTATCATATACATTATATATCTTAGGAGTTTCTCCTGGTAGAGTGGTGATAGAGCTACAGTGAACTGATGAAGGTTAATGGATGAGCACCACGCCAACTGTAATATCATAAACCTTTTTGTTACATTAGCCAATTGTCTACTTTAACTAAAGTTAACCCAGTAACCACAATAATAGCAACTCATTGTCCGATTGATTTCATGGATAGACTGAAACTCTGAAAGTTCCAATATTGGCCAGTGTCTACTGTCTGTAGAGGACGAGATCGGCTAGCATGAAGAAATCAACTATCATCTACCTTCAGTTATCAGACATTATCAAAACTTTTTGAAAATCTGATAATTTACAACATTATCAAGAAGGACAGTATTTGTGCATTATCCAGCTTAGCTAACAGAAACATTCTAGTTATGATGAGTATAGAACCAGCTGACTCTAAGCATAATCATGTAAGTCACAAAACTTGGGTTAATGGACTGATTGATAGCATCTCATCTCACAAACAATACAAGAGGAAATCCAACATCACTATGATTTGAAACTAGCCTTTGCAGATAAAAGTACATAAATATTAAACTTTGGATCCTCCCATATTTAGCACATACTGTTGCGCTGCAATCGCACCTTTATGTCTATCGATCAGTGCCTCTTGGTTGCATGAGCTGAGTCTCATGCTTTTCTATTCAATGGAGCAGATATATTCAGCTAAATTTTTGAAAATCATAGTTCTAATTGCAATTTGCGGACTTGTCATCCACTCCATGAAACCCTAATTTCACTTAAGTACTTTACTTAAGCCTCCTGAATCTTGGCCACCCGAAATACATATCAAGCCAGGATCATAATAGCCACTAGAGTACCATTGTCTATCTTATCACATTCCGTTCTCATTTTTGGAAACTAGTTGTAGGTTGTATATATGTTGTGTGCCTTTAAATTAACCATTTTTATAGTCCTCTGCAAGTCAATCAATTACTGTCTTTCCATGAATATTTCGGTATATATAGATTACCGATCATCATTAGCATTACTTTCCTATTATTTTTCTGAGAGAAATAGAGTTACAAATGTGGTAGGATAAGGCTAGGCCGGTCTTTTTTATATTATCAACAGAAGAGAAAAAAGATCAGAGACATCACGACGTCGCAATTTCTGCATAAGTGGAGGAACACTCAGCCGAAATAATTTGACTTGAGGATATAATTGGCAAAAATTTGTATATGTATCTTTTAAGACTTGAAAGTAACAGGATTTTTTTGCAGTAATGCTAAAGCTAGCAGATAATGGCATATTATGTCTTTATTACTGGGTAGTTTGTTATTCATTGTCTTAAATTGTCATAGTATATTCATTAGGGTTATGTAATCGTGGGTTCTAATCTCGGTCACCATATTTAACTTCGGTGTGTATTGGTGTATAATCCTTCAGACCGCAGCCATGATCAGTGAGGGGTAGTGTCCAGCATTGAAGAAATCAAGTACTCTATTGAACAAAGATAATTGACTCATCATTGCCTGTGGGTTGGATATCGATATTAAGATTACTGGGTGTAGTTCTTGTGAGATATAGTATAGATATATAGTATCATTATCAGTCCAGAGAAATGACGTCGCACTCATGAGATACTTACATGACTTTGTCGAGCTATTTGTTGCCTACATGAGCCCTTTATATGGAATATATATTTTAAATATATATTTTAGGGTAAAGGCCGTTCTGAGGTTCTCTCACCTCAGGGCAAACCACAGTGGAATTGTAATTGTAGAGAAATTATGCGCATATCACTTAAAGGCTTTAGCCACTTGGCCTTGCGCTTTATACGACTAGATTACCGCCTTGCCTTGCCTTGTCCATGTTCCCAACCAACTTCAGGAGCCTAGCCCCCGTAACAGACTGCGCTCCACTGTCGTCATTATCCAACAACCCTTCATTAAGACCCGTTAATAAATGACACAGATAACGCCGCTTTTTATGACCACAGGCCCTAAATTCCAGACTAGCTGGTAACCCTTTCTGTCTTTTTATTCGCAACCCAAACCCAAATGTTCTCACCTTAATAGCATCCTATAATTCCGCTTGGCGCAATTCAAATCAACAACCCCCCAACACCACCCATCATCACCAAGATCTTCCAGTTAATATCGCTCTGTTTTATTGACGTTATTACTGTGTGCACAGCTGTCCCTCGGGCCATCTTTTCCGTGTTCCTACTTAACATTCCTCTCATTCTCATCCCCCACCAATCTCCACCAATTTTCTCCCATTTGGAAAACCATGGCCAAGGAAGAATATGAGGGCGCCTCCATTCAGGAGCAGCTTATCGCAGCATGCCGCACAAACAACACCGAGCTTCTGGAGTTGCTCATTGAGAGCATTGGAGAGGGCGAGGAGTTGTCGCGCATCTTGAATAGCACTACTGACCCTCTTGGCAACCATCTTTACCATGTGGCGGCTGCCCAAGGTCAATGTAAGTTACCCGAAATCCCCGCGATCCAAGCTAGGCACCAGTATTTATCATCGTTATTTTGACCATGTGTCCCAATTTTCGGTTCCCGCCAGTCTCCGTCGCGAACATTCCCAACCTTCCCTGGTGTCCTCCCCCCACTGACCATCCTGACATCCCATATAGACGACGTCATTGACATCCTCCTCGACCAAGACGGCTTCGAATGTGACCCCGTCAACCGTATCGACGGCGATACCCCCCTCCACACTGCCATCAAGTGGCTCAACAGCGAGCCTCCCGCCCAACGCGAATTCGGCAAGGAGCTCATCAGCATGATGCTCGAAGCCGGCAGCAACAGCCGTCTCAAGAATAAGACTGGCCTGACCCCTCTTCAGCTGGTAGACCCTTCCAATGAGGAACTGCGCACACTAATCAAAGAGCATGAATTCAAGGAAATGATGGGTGCTGATTTTGTCGATTCCGAGAGTGCGCCGGCCCCTCCAAAATTGCCCGCTGGTGGCCCGCCGCCGCTGCCGGGTTCTGCAGCGCCATCAGTACCACAAGTGGGGGCGGGCGATGACGATGAGTTCAGCGGTAGCGACGAGGAAGAGAGAGCCGAATGGGAGCAGAGTAGAGGAAAGCGGTAACTTAATGAAAGGAAAGGAACGCAAGGAAACGCAAGGATGGGAATGTAGGAGGCGTATCTAGAAGTGCCTTGGTTGCAATGTATATTCCTGTATTTGGATGAACCTGAGACAATGGCCGTAGTATGATCATGATGCGAGAATGAACAGAAACATTTGAGATGGTCATGATTCTTAATTAGAATGACTGCAAGGGGAAATTACTGCCCTTCTAAGTCACATTACCGTCTTGAAACGCAGCTTCGAGAGCTTCATTATAAGACAGTAAATTATAAGATGGAAACCCCCAACCATTAATTAACAACCACACGACACTGTAACATAGTTTTTGAACCACTAAAGGACGCCAAGTTGGGAATATGGCAAGTAACAGTGACGGTCATTATGGGACACATTGAGCCTCCAGAAATGTAAGCCAATAACATAACAGAAAGCGGACACAGGATAAGCCAGGAGATATATCAAACAAAAACAGATAACGCCAAGATCGAAAAGCACACAGCAGAAAAAAACAACATACAACTTCCACAAGCCAATAACCAAATGAAACCAATGATACTTCTTTTGGACACCTAGTGGACTACCGGAAGCGAGCGCGGCAGCGACCCATGACTTCGCCTTGGCAGACCAGCTCGGCACTGAACTCGGAACCATCCAGGGTGAGGTAAATGTCGAAGTACACACGGTAAAAGGTACCCTGTGCGGTATCCATACGTTCAAAGTCCTTTTCAAGGTTCTTCCGAGAAAGATCTGACGTAAGAGTAACCACTTCCTTGATACCTGTAGTCGTAGATATATTAGTTCCAAGTTCAAAATGTTTCGTTTCGCATTCATGTTACAGTGACTTACGGGGATCTTTCGTGTATTCAGGGCAGACGTCCTCATCGCAAGCGTACAGTACATCCTCATACATTAGAGTAGCACCAGGAGCGACCTGGCGGAAAAAGGAAACTTTGACAGGTTCTCCGATCTTAACCTTCTGGCCTTTTTGGACAAAAATTTGTCGAGTGAACTTGCAGCGATCTTTACCATCAAGGGAAGGAACACGGTAGGCTTCGGGGTGGTATCCCTCCTTGAAAGGCTGGAGGGTAGCCATGAGGTAGTGACGACGGGCCACACGGTGGGTAATTACACGTTCGGTGATACCAGCGGTGACAGCACCCTTAACAATAGCAGCTACAGAGTCCATGGGGCGAACGACCTTGCTTTGGAACTGGGGAGGAACGTGGAGCTTGATCTGCTGGAATAGATACTCAGAGGCACCGAAACCACCAACAACCAAGATATTCTGAAGAGGACGGTTTTGAGCCTGAATGGCAATAATCTGGTTACGAACCAACTCGAGAATGCGGTTGACAACGGGGTCGAAGCACTGGAGAATTTCCTCGTTGGTAAATGTCATGTAACCTTCCTCAATACCGGCCTCGGGGAACTCCGCCTCAATACCGACGTCAACGGCCCACGTAGAGCCGTTGTTACGGAAATCGGCCTTGATACGGTTCTCGAAGTCCATGATACACTTGGCATACACACGTCCTGCAGTCTTGCTGCCATCAGGCAGCTTCATCTTGCGAATCTTGGTACGCAAAATGTTGCTGAAGTTGCGATTGAGTGCTGTGGAACCGCAAGAATCACCTGAACCAGCTGTGCACTCGGCGACAGTAAAGGGGTTCTCATCCTCAACCTCATATGCGATCAGATCGACGGTACCACCACCACAATCGACAATAAGTACAGCATCATGAACCTTGAGGTTGAGTAAACCAGCCTTGGAGCAGAAAAGGGCAGCAGCCTCGGGCTCTGAAACCAAGGTGAGGCGGTTGTCATTTTCATCTCGGAGGAAACCAGCCTGAATGGCAGCAGCACGGGTAGCAGCCTTTCCAGCGTCATTCCAGATGGCGGGCACGGTCAGGTAATAACGGATGTTTCGCTCTTCGCGGTTAAATACATCACCCAGTGCCTTTTGGAGGGCTGCACGCATAGCCTGACGCAGCTTGAAAAGGTAGTCCGCAGCAACATCAATCTCAGACTTGCCTGGGGGCAGAGGGGGCAGGTTGATGGGGTCAATGTAAGTGTTGCCGCTCAGCATGAGCTGCAGTTTAAACCATTCAACCTTCTGGACACCAGGCTTGGGGTAACCAGTAGGAGCCAGCGCATCGGCAATATCAGGACCCCAACCAACAACCTTTTGATATTGATCATAATAAAGAACAGTGGGGATCTAGATAAATGGAGTTAATATAGGACTCTAATAAATAACATCAGATGAATGTAATTCGTTTACCTTCTGTTTTGTATAAGAACCAGCACCAGGCCATTCTGTAATGATATCTTCCTTGGCTTCGTTGTTGGTGGCGAAGGCAAAGGCAACACCAGAGAAAGTAGTACCCTATGGAAAAGATTTAAGATTAGTACGGGAGACGGCTTGGGAACATTACAATGCTATAGCACATAAAGATAGAGCAGTAAATTTTTGTGATATAATGAGAAATACATACAAAGTCAATACCAACAATCAACTGGGCCTTATTACGAGAGTCATCCGTACCAGGAGGACGGTAGACACCCATGGCACCAGGACCAGTGGGCTGAGAAGGCGGGGCGCCATAACCACCAGCAGCACCGGGGTAGGCCGGAGGACCACCAGCCATGGGATTCATGCCCTGCTGCATACCAGGCGGATAGCCAGCCATAGGAGCACCAGTGTTGATGGGTGCAGGGCCGCCGGCCATTTGAGAAGGAGGTATCCGGCCGGGACCACCAGCCAAGGGACTGGTGCGGTCCATCGGACCCTGCTGTGGCGGGGGTGGGCCACCGTACTGAGCGGGATAGCTTTGACGCTGCATGGCGGCGGGGTTCTGGTACTGAGGGCCGGGAGGGTACTGATTTGGATTGGAAGGGCTCGGCGACGGCACACGATTATCGTGAAGTAGCTGTTGGTGTTGCTGTGTCGTGGAGATTTGCGACAGAGAGTATCGAGCCCCAGAGTGAATTGAAGCCGAAGGCGAATGGGTCGATGGAGGCTGACTGCCTGGTGTCGGCGTTGGATTGGCACTGCGGGACGGCGATGCAACGGCGGGGGTCACCGGTGGATTGGGGGTCGATGAAGGAACAACTCCGGAGCCAACAGAAGGAGGGGTCTGTGAAGAAGTGGGTGTGGCAGAAGGTGGGATATTAGCAGCGGTTGCAGATTTGCGTTTCCCAAAGCCAAACGTAGACTTGAACCTGGAACTCATATGAGCAAAAGGGAAGAGAAGAAGATTAAAAGGGAAAAAGAGGAGAAAAAAAGGCAATCAGGTAGTAACAAAGAAAAAAAAATAGGCAAAATAACAAAAGGCCGTCACAGCCAGGAAGGGGAGGGCGACTGAGCGTGGGCGTAAAGGGGATACGTTGGATGGATGGATGGGGGGTGGTTGAGAGCCAGAAAGAGGCGGTGGTTGTGGTGACAAACGGCACAGTAAGCTTCACTTAGCGAGTGACATAGGTTATGAATCGTGGTTGACAGCGGCGGTCTCAAGTAGCTCAGAGGGTCTTTGTAAGGGAATAATAGCAGCAAATTGAAATGCTGTGTAGACCAGTTAATGGGGTTTTTTCAAGGCTGTCAATTGAATGAGTGTCTGAGGCTAGTCCGCGACAAGGTAGAGGCGATTATCAGAAAATAGGAATTGGTGGCCTGCGAGGATGGCAGGTTATACGAGATGGATGATAAAAATGGCCCGTCTTCAATGGCAGCGCGATGCATAGCGGCTTGGTGTATCGGGTCAGAGATAATCAAAGATCTACTCTTCCAAAATCGACTCAACTACCGCTAAACAGCAAGCCTTAGTGGATTCATGGGCAGAAGCTGCTAAGCCAGGTCAAGAATAGCAGTTGCAGAAATAAGACAAGGGGCGCCGAAGCACAGGGAAGGAGGGAGGTGGAGTCGAGAAGAGGTGCCAAGCTTCAAGGCCAGAGAGCAGGCCAACCAAGACTGATTTCGTATAAAAGCAAGAAGCAAGGACAACAGTTTAGTTTGGTGCAAGCGAGCCACTGATCTTGACAAACAACAGACTGACACCCCAGGAATTTCGAGTCAATAATGTAGATAAGGTTGGAAATACCTGGTGGTGCTAAAGAATATGCACATGAAATCAACAAAGGTTAACTTTGCGATTGGAAGTGACCAGTTAAAACTTAAAGGTAGTGCATGGGAGACAAAGAACTTTGCCTGATCATGGTGCTTTTCGCTCTTAGCGGGGCGTCTCAGACCATGAACTGGGTCCCAAAGTATAGATTCGGTCACCTATAGAGGAATCCCATGCGTGCTCGGCTACGCCAGACGTTAGATTTACCAGTCTTAATCTTGCATAAATGACGGAGACACGAGAAACATTCACCGCGCCCTTAGACATAACATGATATATTTACGAATCTCCAAAAGTCACAATTCTCTGAGATCTTATTAGATAGTAAAAACTCCTATAAAGGAAGGTCCGTCTTAATGGGTAAGTAAGATCCAAGCCTGTAACCCTAAAGTTTTGACAAAACAAAAATACAAATTTCGAGATCTTGTAAACGTGAATAAATTCAGCCATTTCTCATTTATGAACTACATGAACTGAAAATTCTTCATTCAGGAGACATGTTAATAGAAAAAAACTGACATGGCTGGGCTTCAAATTCTTTTTCCTAATATCTTCAGTACTTATGATTAAGAAATGCTGCCATCTCGTTTACATCGTCATGCGATGTACTTTCAAGGGCTTTCTTCAGAGTGAAATGAGATTTCTAGCATTACTGGAGAAGTCCAACTTTAACAAAGCATCGGTGACTCGAGGCCTAGAAATATGAATAAGAAAATACTTATTCTATGATAAGTTGAACAATATAAGCCCGCCAACTAACTGATGCTCATTCATGACTCAATTTGTAGAGTAACGGAGGATGTTCAAGTGCACGCAAACATGATTACCACATTGACCATGTTTTAAATTTTTATACTTTGGCATGGTAAGGCTGAATCTTCAGTTGAGACCATGGCAAATACCTCTAGTTTATATGAGCAGACATTGTGGTTCCATGCAAAGGTCCCATATACTACATAAATATCGAAAATCACGTGGCACACAATATCTGCTACTAAAATATCAACAATATGTCATTCAGTGAAGGATCTAGCCTAAGTAGAAGTTTGATGCAATCTCATGCGTGATGACATAGCAAGTAAAGTTTTTATTATCGGCTGTTGCCCTTTAAGTCAAAAAAGTAATCCATTCTACAAAAGATTCTATAGCCCCATCTGGTATGAACAACCACCTAAAAACTCCATCTCTTTTTTTACAGTTTATGTTAGTTGTGGGAGCTGTCAGATATCTTTCAAATGATGTTGTTCTAAACAAGACCCCTCCCTCACTTCATGGTTTGTTGTCATGGCAAGGTAAGATTGTCAGTTCCCCTTATGGTAGGTATTGTTGAACATGACATCGTCTCCAACTCAATTGATAAATTCCTCGTAACAGAAAAGATAATAAAAACAGAATTGCTAATGTATTCCTATGTATTGTCACCATTAGCAAAAGAAAAAGAAAAAGAAAGAAAAAAGACCCTGCCTACTTTTCATTGTTTCTGTACTAAGAATAGAAACTGATGCAACGATATCCTAGCCACGGCTAGTCAGATGGGAAAGAAGGAATTATGCAAAATATTTACATAAAACCACATTTCCCATATTTCCGAGATATATTGTGCTTTTGCGATATCAACATCATTGATTTTCTACATAATCTGGCCTTGTCTATACATGTTATCTATTTACTATCTGTAAAATGAGAACATCGGATTTACTCATTTCTACCTCACAATGTCCAGGTTCGCATTTTGCGTATACAAATCATGCACCGACTCATTGAAAAGGGTGGATTCACTTTTTTTCGGACAAACACAAAATAATGAGTTTACGCAGTTAAAATATTTTCAAAGTGATTACCTTGTGGTAATCGCCTATTCAATGACTGAGTTTTTCATATGGTTCTCTCTGACAGGCTTCACCACTCTCGACTATTGAAAGATAATACTTTTGGATACAACCCGAGTACATCATAGAAACGAAAGCATATACCAAGGGTGAGATGTATATGCATATATGAGAAGCAGATAACAGAGAAGTAAGCCCGCTTTTCGGCTCGTAAAGTAGTAGCCTCAAATCTCCATTCCAGAGATCAAGCAAATTACGACTCTGTTGTGATTCAGTTGAGATAATGAAATACATGGAAACACCGTCTTTAACTATGTCTACTCAGCCGTTTCATCATTCTAAGGCCATAAATAATACTTATAATTTGCAGAAGACTTTTGTGGCAATGACAGGCCGGCCCAACTTGGCTAGTAGATTCTAGTAGTTAGTCATGGTATATATCCGAAAATGGAAATCTATCCCATATCTGTGGTGTTGAGGTACAGTCATACAGACATAAGTAGCAGTGACTGACTTAAATTGCATTTTCATTGATTTATTCAATTGGATTTCAGGTTATCTTTCCATTACTTGAACAGCTTTTTGTATATGGTTTTGTTTTCATGTTTCCTATGCGCTCATAGTATTGTGAGTGTGCAATATTAAGAGATAGGATTAAAGATCTGGGAAACTTATCCTCAGTCAAAGAATCATACAAGACTTTGAATGTAAATTATTATAACAAAAATTGGATATATCCAAACGGTTTCTACAGTTATTCATAATAGGCTTGATAGAGTATATGTTGAAAAATTGGCCACAATGGAGCATACAATAGGACTGTCAATACCTACTCAGAATACACATTGTAGAAGGGATCCGCTTTATTCGAAAAGGCATAATCTCATATTGTCTATGACATTATCTATACAAGATGTACCTTTTTTTATCTCACGGATATGTTGATAATAGTAGACGGGTGTGTATGGTTACACGAGGTTCTGGATACCTATTTTCATGGTAACTCTGCAATTCTGGGCAAGACTGTTCTCCAAATGTACAGAATACATTATTCTATACCCGATTGTTGGGTACAGATGTATTAAAATTGTCAAGATTGACGTATGGATACAGATTTCAAAGTTCCTATCAACACAAACCATGCGAAATTATTGGTCGAGTTAGCGAACAAAGGTCATTTAGTTTATAACTCTCTGGACCTGAAAGCTTATGGAATAGATTTTAGGGGCTTTCCTGGTTCTTACTATATCCTAGTGAATTTCTAACGGCTGAGCGTAGACCCTTGATGCCATAGATGAAGCCATGACTCTCATGTTCTCATACATATTATCATGAGACGTCTACTAGTTAACCGGTAACAAGTACGCTCCAAGTCTCAAATTAAAGCTAATCAAACAGTAAAAATTGATAACTAATGATAAAACTGAATTCCACTTGAAGTCGTAATCGCCACAAACCAATCTTGTGACAGAATCTTTTATTTAGCTGAAGATCATGCCCTGTAACTAAGAGTCTGTTCAATTCTCAATATGATGAGCTGACTTTTTTGTTAACCCTAAGTTTAATAACGACATCCTTCATTGTCATGATCGATATTACAATCATACATCTGAAGACAAAATATATGTATGACGTCATGTTCCGCTTATGAATCAAAGGATGTGATGTTTCAAACCACGGTGTAACATGACGTCATAGTAGTCCTTATATCTTATTTGGTTTTTATTCTCCGAAAAAAATGTGCTATGGGATTTAATACAGTTCTTACCAGACTGCATTCATTTCGATCCAAAGCTTTATAATTACAGGTTATATATTGTTGACTCTTCTAGATTTCATATCTATATTTTCAATATTCAAATCTCACCGTATGGCTGCTAATGGATAACCTGGTCCAATGTCCTGCATTGGCCATTGTCGGTTTCTGATATATCAATCTGAATAGATCACATTTTGCAGCATGGATGTTAAGATTCCTGGATGTTAAAACCGGCAAAATTCTTACGATCTTGTCTAATTACGGACCTTGATGATGAACTAGTGAGATCTCGCATCAAGATGTGGACATTTATATCGAACTGCAAATATTAGATATATGTATTTATATGATATACATGCTAACATCATTCTATCATGCAAAACAACATCCCAAATGGATTTGCTTTTGACATACTATAGATGCACACTATCGAAAGGCTGTGAAATGGCGTAAGTAATGGGGCATCGGAGGGAATAAGAAAGAACACATCTAACAGCTCAGTCCGTTAATCTGATTATATTATGATGTCAATCCGGGTACCTGACCATCAATAGGGTAATAGCTCAAATAGGTGAATTACATGCTGTCTTGCTCCATACTTTGACAAGTAGAGCCTCAATTTTGAAGGCTGGAGCGGGAGCAGGAATTCGGCGTCATAGGCTTGGAATCTACTTGACACTATATCATGTGTACATTCAGGATTTGTACAATGTAAATTGAGTTTACCAGTAAATTCTTGGCGTTTTCTTGTGTATGTAATTGAAGCAGCTCACTCCGGTGTTTTTAATACTGGCTTGGCTGATGATGTCTTTCTGCTCTAGTAAAACCTGGGCAATATTAATGGCGTATTTTATAGTGCAAGCACAGAGAAAGTTCTGTGAAGGAGGATGAGACCTAGAAGGATTTGTGTAGAGACCGTAACATAGAAAGTAGGAGGATTGTGGAATAAAATGGGAAGGCTTGTATTCGTAGGAATGAGATGACAATCAAGAAAAAAGGGGGGAGGAAAAAGTGTATCTATCTGATTCTGTATTATTTTAAGGGTAAGTAGAAGCGCCGCTGCACATTCTACACATACAAGGCCTGTTTAGTGTTAAATGAACAATGTCTCTGTTAGACCCACATCGTGAAAACAATCCATGGCATTAGCAGCAACGTTTTTCCTGAACATAACCTCTTCAAAATGGGGATGTTTCGTCACGTGATATTATCTTGATGTCAGCTCCAATATATATATATATCTTCAGATCAAATGAGAAGACTCAACAACGTGGTCAAGTTCAAGTTGGAATCGGGACCAAAAAAAATCATTCTCAACATCCAGCATTTTATCATCAACATCCAGTGGCAGCGTATTAACATGCCTCGCCGTTTTCATTGATCTTTTAGGAATTTCTAAAGAGTGAAAGAGGATGTGGACTGAATCTGGGGTCAGATGCGCCATCGACTATTATGTTTATATTAGGTTGCTTTGGGGTGGCGAAGTATGGGATTTGGCATGAATGACATCTGCATATATGTGATGGTTTCCTGGAGAAAAGAGCCTCATCCGCCGGAGGTTGGGGTAGTGGATCGGCCCAGAATCTATTTGAAGATAAACAACGCCATAATATAGTCCTGTGACTAACCATGCCACAGACCTCAAACTCACCGTTACAGGCTTTCGAGTAGAATTGTGATGCTTAAACGCCATATTCTATGTCTAGATATGTGGTAAACATGCGTATGTGGCATGATCTCGTAAAAGATATTTGTGTTCTTAGCTTAAAGATCAACTCGGATACCACCGACTTTGTGATTTTTTCTCAAGATCGAATATTATCATGGAAAAGACCCCTGACATCTCGACAGGTGGTGACGTTATGTCGTTATATCCAGCCATGCAGTAGGGGTGTAATCTAAAAGACCTGCTAAGGTTCTGGGGTTCATGTTTTCCCAGAACGGAGGCAAGCTGCATTTCGAGGTTACGATGGGGTCGTTGTCCGGCGAGATACTCGGTGCTTCGTAGCAGGTGACCAACAAGGGCTATGGAAGGAAATAGAAAGAATACAGTCGAAAAAGAACGCATTTTCCACTACATCCTGGAATCAAGCAATGGGGGCCAGAAAATAGCTTCAGATATATAAGAATGCATACAAGACATTCCTCTGCTATGATGTTAAACCCCGGAATTTGATTTCTAGACTTCTGGTTACTGTAGCAAATTCCAATAAGATGCAGCAGCATACAGAACCTACCCACCCAGAATTTGTCCCAAAACTTTCTACCTTGCCAGATGGCAACAGATGCTGACAACCATCGTGACTTTCTCCAGGGGGTTGTCCTGGGCTATCCTCGCCCACTGTATGGAACATCATATACACTGTATCAAACCCTCGTTTTCGGCACCAATTATGTAATAACCCTAGTGAAATAGCACCAATTAGAAATCTGTTTCAGTACTGTACACGTAGGTGCAACTTCAAAGAAAAGGCTGGAGGTTTGAGGGGGTAATTAAATGGAAGGAAGCATGCAAAAAAACCCATCTAAATTAAATTTGAGAGGACTAGTTTGCAGAATAAACAGCGGTGACCAGTATCATAAGTTGATTGATTGATTTTTGCTCAAGCTCTAGGTAGCTTCAACACCAAAACTTCATCTCCATTTTATACCGAAGAATCCAAACATACACAATCAAATTATATTTTGCACACTCATTCTCAACATCCGAAAATCCAAAAACCCGTGATTCTCGAGAAAACATTGGAGGTTAGATATCTCAAAATAGAGGGCCAACTAGACCGACCGACTGTCTGATTGTCGATATCTGCCAATCTCGAGGATACACATAGCTTGACCAGTCATACTAAGTCATTGTATTGATATTGCAAGACTACTTAAACCGGGTTTCTATAGTAGTTATCCAGTGGTATCTGATATCAAGCCTCACAGGTGGTTATATATGTCAGCAGCTAGAGATCTTTATCTCTTATTCTGATATTTGTTGCCAAGTCTCGAAATTGAGATACCAGGAGTGATATATGGTGTATGCTCTGGGCTAGTGTATCTATATCCACATTGAGATATCAAAATTCTTTCTCCATTGCACATCAAAAGCTAGAGATCAACCAATTACACTTGTATCAATCGACTAACACGTTTCGACATCTATTTACTCCTATGGCGAAACACAACCGTCGTCGGTTTGGCCAAGGTTTGCTTGGGAACCGGGGTCAATATACAAATGCGATTTCGACTAAAGATCAATTGTTGGCCACACATTTGAACGAGAAATCAAGAGCGTCACATAGTGGTATCTTATTTATTATAGTGTTCATTTTAATGGCTGTAAGTTCAACCTCACCTTCACAATCCTCAATGATCTGCCTCTTCCTTGCAACATGTGGATGAGCATGATGTCATGTACTCTATCCCTCATTTGGGCGAATCACATCATATTTACTTTGCAGTGGCTATTTCAATGTTTTATGTTTTGGCCTGTCATGGAAATATAGTTAAACTATCGGATTATCCGATTTTTAGAGGGAAAGTTGTCCTCAACAATAAATTTGACATCAGATAGTGCCAGTGCACTCAACCATCTTATTTTTGTAGCTCGTCCAGAACATGAGATCTTCGTTTCATATTCTAGTCTCACGAGTTCGAGCAGAGCCTCAACTTTGTTTAAAACCCAGTATCAAGTGAAGCCAAGACCTTTCACTTGTTGGCATGTAATACCCTGTGGTGGAGGCGGCGCGCAAAGATGAGAATGTATGAAGCCTGTAGGTTTCCTTTTCTGTGCCCTGAGCCACCATTCAGTAATATTCAGGGGCCAAGTAAATATATTAATTATACTCAAGTGTGAGTAACGTTGACATGCTCAAAGCCACTGTTTTGGGTACGAAACGAATCGTCAGAGACCGCGGGTCAGGACGATATAAACTTTGGACCTGTGCTGAGGCACATTATTTTGGCTTTGGCTTTGAATGGCCTTGTCTCTCCGGTACAACGTCGCCATCTAGGCGCTAAAGTCAATTAGCGTTCAGTGGCCCAATGACGGGCCGATGTCAGATTTTTAGATTTACAGGGAACAGTAGAGCCCCCAACAACCCTACTGAGACAAACACAGCGCAATATTCATTAATGAAACCGAAGGCCAAGTTCAAGACTTGAACAGGTTTTTAAATGATTTTTAAACAGACCAAGATAGACCCAAGACCAGTTCCAAGCAACTAAATCTTTCCCAACATCTGTGGCAATGTCTATAGTATTGATCAATCACCAATGAATCGACACAAAATATGGGAACGGCGGATTTCGAGTTGAATCCGCTGTCCCCAGGTTTTGCGAACTACCCCGGGTTCGGTTTATTCCCCGCCAGGCTTGACTGGTGGTCGTAAGATCAATTTACTCTTTAGTCACAAGCCAAACTGGCTTGATTGGATGGATAAACGGCCCTTTCCCCGCATGTCATGATTGTTGCCCTGCTACCCTCATTGATCCCGCATTTTCTCCAGTCTTGATTCTGTCCTTTTGGTCACCCTATAATCTCCTGTTGCGCTTCAATACTGTCTGTCTTGGAACTCAAACGGACGCATTCGACCCGGAGTAACTCTAGAGTTTTCTCCTCGCGTGTGGTGCGGTTACCCCGATACGGCATGACCTGTTTAGACGTGTACTGTTGTCTGGAGAAACTTATTATGGACTAAAAACTACACAATAGGCTACCAATGCGTCTATGATATTCCATTTATTGGTTTTGCTATAGAAACTATTGGGACAAACAGGTCACATCAAAGTCGTCAGTAAGAACTGCTCCCGAAGTAATGGAAATAGAGACCTCGAGTCGGATCGAGCCACTTTTTCAACAGTGAGCAAGTTCAACTCCATCCCGTGATGTTCCCTAACTATGATCCTGTCTTCTCGGTGTTTCGTGAAGGTCCTGCAATCGGTCCTGTTCTATGCATTGCAGCCATGAATAGCTTTTAAATAGCTTTTATGGTTGATATAGCTCTGTAGGCGAAGTATGCTTACATGTGAGCGAGTACTTGTGTGACTGGAGATCGCAAGTTCGATAACTTTTATGTGAGTTGATTGGAGAATTAGTTCCATTTCACATATGTGACTTGCACATTTATTTACATTAATATGACTTCTCCAGTTCCATTTCATTATGTTGCGCTTACACATGGCCTATCTCTTAGGTGTAGATAGGTTTCTGTAGGTCTCGTTTTTCCTTATCCCGCAACTCAAAGTGCCCTAAGCTACAGTCGGATCTCCTCCACGACCCCCCCCCCCCCCCCCCATTCCCCGCCATTTGAATCCTTCCCTAAACCAAACGAGGAATCTGAAGACTTTGGAAAAGAAAAACACATACAATTCCAGAAAACCAAAACGGTTGTGGTACCAAGAAAAGGCACAGGTGGGGCCCGAGCTTATTAGCTGCACACCCTGGCCCACCAGAGCCGTTACCTCATTGTACTCCCCGCCCCGTCTAAATCCATCCAAGCGGACTACAGATGTTATTGACGCAGTTGCTCGGCCGTTTAACAATTCCAAGTCGAAACCCCCGCTAAAATTCCCTTGACGCCCGTCTTCCACCCCCCCCCCCGTATCGTCAAGTCGCGATTGCAAGCTGGGACTCGTGAGGCTATATTTTTACTACCAGCACATAAACTATATATATATATCTCGTCTTTGGTTCTCTACTCCCCGAATCGGCCATGTTCTTAACTTTTTCATTTTTATTTCTTCCTTCCATATTCGGTTTTTATACCCGCACCTAGTGTGTAAATTTTCACGACACCTCTATATTTGTACCAATATATATCTTTTTGCATCTAACATCATCATACCTGAGTCATCGTCAACTGTGTCGACATTTCCTTCTCATTTCGTCTTACCCGATTACCACCTAATACCTCATCTTATATCCATATATCATTAGTTCCCCTAGCTAACCCACGTGATCCTATTTCCCTGCTATAGTTTGTTTCGGCCTCCCACTTTGACGCCAAGCTCCATCTAGCATCTTTCTCATCCACTCATATATTAGGCTCTTTGCCCCTCTTCAAGCCTCTGGCGTCATTCTTAACTTTTTCAATTCCTACTTCCAATCTTTTAGACGAACCCGTCTGCCAGAATCCCGCACCTTTTCCAATCACAACGCCGACTTCACGACCACTCACCATGTCTCTGGAAGCCGCTACCACCAAGATCGTTGAGCAGTTCGAGGTCTCGGATGAGATCCTCAACGCCTCAACCAACGAGTTCCTCAACCAAATGGGTAAGTTGAATTTATCTTTTTTTTTGCCAGCGGATCATTTTTCCATTTTCCCGAATAGGCTTTGCTGCACGTCGAAGTTATTTGTCCAGGTAGCATTCTGTCCATAACTATTCGCAAAAAGAAAGAAAATCCGAGTTTTCATTATCCGATCACATTTTCATGCCAGATTTACTAACGTGGTTTAATCACCTATAGAACAGGGTCTCAAGTCAGATGGTACCAGTCTTGCTCAGATTCCCACCTACATCACGGGTATTCCTAATGGCTCCGAGAAGGTGAGCTTAAGCGAACGAATCACGTAAATCACGTTGCAAAATATTGACTGATAATCTTGTTACACAGGGTCTGTATCTCGCTGTCGACCTTGGCGGTACCAACTTCCGTGTTTGCTCCATTCAGCTGAATGGAGACTCGACCTTCAACCTGACATTCAACAAGGTCGCCATCCCTAAAGAGCTCATGGTCGCTAAGACTGCCCGTGAACTGTTCTCTTTCCTCGCCAAGCAGATCGACATTTTCCTTAAGGAACATCACGCCGACCACTTTACTAGCCAAAACCGCCGCCGCCGTGGCTTCTTCGGCGATTCTGAGCAGAACATCTTCCAGCTCGGTTTCACTTTCTCTTTCCCCGTGCAGCAGCTTGGCATCAACAGTGGTAAGCTGATTCGATGGACCAAGGGTTTCGACATCCCCGATGCCGTTGGTAAGGATGTTTGCGCTCTCCTTCAAACCGAAATCGACCGCCTTGGTCTCCCCGTCAATGTCGCTGCTCTGGTCAACGACACTGTCGGTACGCTGATGGCCCGCTCTTACACTTCTGTTGGCAAATCCAAGGCTATCCTCGGTGGTATCTTCGGTACCGGCACCAACGGTGCTTACATTGAGAAACTTTCCAACATCAAAAAGCCCATCACTGGCGAATACAGCAAGTCTACTGGTGAAATGGTCATCAACACTGAGTGGGGTTCGTTCGACAACCAGCTCAATGTCCTTCCCAACACCCCTTGGGATGCTACCTTAGACAAGCAATCTGTCAATCCCGGGTTCCAGCTTTTTGAGAAACGTGTTTCTGGTATGTTCCTCGGTGAAATTGTCCGCCTTGCTGTCGTCGATCTCCTGAAGGATCCCGAAATTCACTTCTTCCAGGACGCCAACAGCAGCTCCAACGACTGGAAGTCTACTACTTCTATCAGTGCTCACTCTGGATTCTTCAAACAATGGGGTGTTGACTCTTCAATCCTCTCTATTGCTGCTTCCGACAACACCCCCGAGCTATCCACTCTGCGTCAGTCTCTGGAAGGCAACCTTGAGGTTTATACTCCCTCTCTTGAGGACGCCCACGTTTTTAAGGCCATCGCCCACGCCGTCGGTCGCCGTGCTGCCCGCCTCTCGGCTGTTGCTATTGCCGCTATTGCCATCAAGTCGGGCAAGCTCAACGACCCCAACGAGGAGATCATCGACGTTGGTGTCGACGGTTCTTTAGTCGAACACTACCCCTTCTTCCGTGACATGATCTTTGAGGCTCTCCGTGCCATCGAGGCTATTGGTGACAAGGGTGCTGAGAAGATCCGCATTGGCATTGCCAAGGACGGTTCTGGTGTCGGTGCTGCTCTGATTGCTCTGGTTGCTGCCAAGTCTCAGCGCAGAAGTAGCCTAGCTCCCGTTGCCCTTGGACGTGAGTTCCTATTCAAAGCCTCCAACCCTGTTTACGACTTCTTTGCTGACTTGTTCCCGTCTTCATCGTGTGCAGTCACCGATGACAGCCGCTCTACTCAAATTGTGACTGCTGCCGGTGTCTTAGGTGTTGCTGCGCTGGCTGGCTTCCTCGTCTCCAAGTTCTGGAGAAACTAATTCCGTGGTGTTTCGTTAAATGGTTTGTTATAATGCAGGCCTATCTAAGGTTTTGCATGACGGGCTGACATACAAACGGTGTCCACATATTTTGGTTTTTCTTTCTTCAGACGATCATTCGATCTTTGGTGATATCAAACTTTGTCATGTGACCGTTTTGTTCTTTTCTTCTGTCATCCTTCCATCCTTATGTGTCTATAGGTTTCTTTACTTTGGTTACGTTTTGCGGGCATAGGTTTTCACATTACTTGGGATGCGGTCTTGCTTTTTTTTTGTCTTCTTGTTCGATCATGAGGCCGGGTTCCAATTATAGCGATGGTTTACACGCACTGTATATTTGGTTATTTGATTTTATACCTGCATTTGAAAGCTTATCTATCTGTTCATTCTTCAAAATCATGACTATGTATTGAAGAACCTGGGTGTCTAAAAAAGAGTTTTTTGTGTGTATGCTGTCCAACTTTATTTATTCCATGTTGTGCGCCTTGCAACATTTACATCGCGAGAAAAACGGCTAGTATGCATGAGCAGGGTACGAGCGATCACGCTTTTTGCGACTGGATACTCCGCTCTTACTCTTTGTCCCAAGGTTAGCCATGTCTTCCGGCAGATCATTCCACGACATCAGTGGAGCTGCATTCTGATAGGACTGACCCGTAGCACTAGGAGTCAAAGAAGTAGTTGAAGAGGGCGAGGCTGAGAATGCGGGTAAATTTGCGGCAGCAGCCAGTGTGCTACCTCCAACAGCCGGTGTTGTCGAAGATCTGGAGATGGGACCGGGTGTACGTGGTGCCGTATCGGTCTGTCGAGTCATGATCCAAGCGCTTCGGGGTTGCAGTTTCTGGTAGTATTGTTTCAAGGGGACAACTGACTTGACAAAGCCGCGTCTCTGATACCATTCTATGGTATCCTCCGAGGCAGTCCAGACATGGGCATCGGCAATTGTCACGCCGTCCTGGTTGCGGGCAGCAGCCAAGGCAAAGTCTATGGCCTTGGACATTAACCCCAGGCCTTGATAAGGCGACAAAAGACAAAGAGCTTGAAGATACAAAGCGCGAACATTATCGGGAGGCCTGGTTTCGATTCTGCAAATCAGAGTTCCAATGATAGTGTCGGGTTTGTCTTTTTCAACCCAAACAATCAAGCGAGAGTGACGTGAGTTATGAGCCGAGGTGAGGGGCTTGTAGAAGGAGTCAGGATATTGAATAGGAAGGCGGAGAGACAGAATTCGCCGGAGAGCGGTGATATCATAAATTGTTATGGGCCTGAGCTCGACATTGTCATCGATTTGTACTTTTGGGGGCGGGGTAGTATGCGCAGCGGTTGAATTATTCAAAAAGTAAGATTTTTGGGGGGGGGTTGTGGGGGGCGCGCCGGGAGATCGCGGAGGCGGGGCGAGGGGCGACTGCGGAAGTGGCGGTACTCGGACGGTAGCTGAACCTGGAGGGGGTACAAGTTTAGTAGTCGGTGTAGGTGGAGGCGCAGAAGTTGTGACCTGGGGAAGAGTCGGGTATGTGGACTCGTTGTTGGGCTCTTTGGAGCCGCCGGCAGCCGACTTAAACCACGACGTAATGCTAGTTTGCGACATGAGAATATATAGTAGCCGTTTGTGCTGTATAGTAGATGTTGATGGAGAGAGCGGTGTAAGTATGTGGCACGATGATTAAATATTATGCCGTAGATGTAAATGACGATGGCTACGTAAACGTCGCGTTGTTTGGTCAGCCTGAATCTCTGAATAACAGAAGATTGTACTGAAATGATGAATCAAGACTAGAAAGACCTGGTACGAGCCGCATATCGTCGATGTTACTTGCAGATAGCAAGGATTATAGTGGTAACAAAAACAGCAATAGGAGCAGGGACAACACCATACACTGTTTAACTTCAATGAAAGACGATGGGATCTATACATATCTAAGACTGTTGCATTCACTATTTCTTGTTTGGGAAGTCGTAATGCTTTTGCCCGCACGCGAGTGATTCACTCATCATATACTACACTGACCATTGACAAAGTCTCTTGTTCATCGTGTTACCATTCACGGCCTCTGGTGACAACGTAAGGGTCTACGCTGAATCGATGTTGTTAAAATTCTAACGGAGCAAGGTCGACTTGAATAAGGTTTGTAGTTGTTCTCGGGTTTGACAATTGAGTTTTTAGCGTAATCATTCATTAATTTTCATATTTATGACTGTGAGAGCATAGATAGTCATTTGCGACTGTCATGTGATCATCTAGCGGCTAACATTAGGGTTGGATCATATCATCACATGAAATGCTACACAATAAATCATAATCCAGTGTTTCGGTATAAATAAAATTACTGCAAGAGATGTAAATTTGAAACCTGTACTTCCAGAAACTTGTGGCTCAAATGCCCTATTATACATACATTAACATCTGTTTACATAATCATATTTATGTTCTGGAAGGCACCGGGATCGATTCGAAACGCGGACCTAGCGACCGATGCAATTGCGACCGGGGTTTCAATTGGAAATTCAACAAATTCAACTCTTCCTTCCTTACATATTTCTGCATTTGTCACCAGGGCATGTAACTGTTTACGTCAAGAGTTCTGATACCTATTGTTGCCACATACCTTCCAAACTTTTGCAATTTTCGAAATAAAATATTCAAGGCCTTGCAATAAGATTATCTAGTTTTCGACATTGACAAATTCAATATTCTCCATTACATTACCGCGACCCATCTGCGTTCGTTTGGCGTTCATACCTAAGATTTGATACGTCACACACAAAAGTATTGCTTGTTGTACTTCCAAGAAGTTACCCTTGGCTAAGACAGCCGACCCTTGAGTGCTTTGTATTGCGAAAGCCGATCCTTTCAAACTTTGCACTTCCAAACATCGCGCCTTTTACCCTGCGGTTATATCGTCACGCTGCCCGCAACGTCAAACAAGATGACGAGAAAGGGCGGCATCATCTTCCCACCTGAGGATGCAGCAGATTTTGATGTTCTGGTGAGTTTTGAACTAATGTTTATGATGCTTTATCTGCATGCGCCGGCTACCGAAAGCGCATAGTTTTGTAGATTTAGGACTTTTATGTCCCCTGTCCAATCGGGCTAACCATTTTCACAACACGCGATCAGGCGTTGCGAATGTGAGCACAACGCGCTCGAAAGTCGATTATATCACCAAACCCATGGTATCAGTAGTTGTATGCTAACAAATGCCATATCCAGGCTAGCGAAGTCCTCGACGATGTCTTGTACAACATATTGCACGACCTAGTTCTAAAGACCCACCGCGAAGAGAAGATGGCCAGAGCTGCGACTGCTGCTATTCGCGTTGAAAAGCAAGCAGCTGACGCTACCGATGGGTCTCTAGATATGCACCCTGAAGTTCGTGCCGAGACTGACGCTGCTATGTATAACGAAGGCAAAGTGTTCTTGAAGGGAAATCCTTTGAAAACTGTCAAGGATATTGTGTGCACGAAGTGCCATTTACCAAAGCTACAACACCCGACTGAAGGGAAAGGTGCCAGAAAGCCAGATCCTAGTGTGATTTATTGCAAGCGGATGCCCTTCATCGATAAACCAAACCATGATATTTATGGACAAACGTGGGTCCCGTTGGGACCTGGTCGTGGCAAGAAGAAGAAGGACATGGAAAAGAAGGCAGATTTCCCGGCGGACCAGAAACCTGCCAATCTATTATCTTATCCTTCTGCGACATGTAGCAAGTGCAAGAGGTGTATTCTTGTTACTCGCTTGAACAACCACATGGGATCTTGTATTGGGAACAGTGGACGTGTTGCTGGTCGGGCGGCTGCCCAAAAAATCAGCAGCGCCAATGGCAGTGGAGCCAATAGTCAGCATGAACCCACGCCGCCATTAAGTCGACGGGGCACTCCGGTGCCTTCAGGGAACGAGACTACTCGGAAGCGAGCTTTGTCCGAGATGAATGGCGAGGTTGACATAAAGAGCGAAGCCGATTCAACAGAATCTGGTCCCAAGAAGAAAAAGATGAAGGCTGCTAATGCCGCTCTTGTTGGTCCCAAGATAAAGATCAAGACGAAGTCCACTACACCTGTTCCTCCTCCGATACCCGGAATTGGTGCGTCGCCAGCTATGAAAGAGAAGGATAAGGATAGAGATGAGAAGAAAGTCAAGAGTGTCACCGAAAGTCCCATTCGACCACCTAATTCTATATCTTCGTCAAAAGGCCCTGGTGGTCTTCTAAAGAAACCGAAGCCCAAGCAGTCATCTCCGCTTAAGAAAGTCACAAAGATGAAGCAACATGGTCCCGGTTTAGGGAAGAAGTCTCGGGAAGAGAAATCTGATCTCACCTCCTCACCAGCACGGTGAGATGTGATTTTGACCAATATCAGAATAGCAACTGCGTTCAGGTAATTATCGGTTTGTATCATATTTGGGTTTGCTTTTATGGAGTTTGGGGCAGGTGGATTGGTATTTTAATAGCTTTTTGATATTAGGTTTCCCCTTTAGTAGACCTGGGCATTGTTTAGGATACGGTTATATGTATTGAATGAAGTTCATATCTTCTATATGGTCAACTAGCAAATGTTCAATGTAATTATGGGTATAGCTGCATGAAGTGTAGTAAAAGCAAACCAAACGCCATATTGTATGTTTAGTAAAAAGGGGTATGGTCTAGTAGGATTCTTCATCTAGAACACGCGCTTCTCTGATCTTTACTTCATCTACAGGTCTGTCTTCAGGTCCAGTCTTTACCAGTCCCATGCGCTGTACTACACTCATACCACTCTTAACTCGACCAAAGATAGTATGCTTGCCATCCAACCAAGGTGTGGGGGCCAAGGTAATGAAGAATTGGGAGCCGTTTGTATTAGGACCAGCATTAGCCATACTGAGGACTCCAGCTCCAGTGTGCTTGAGCTCTGGGGAAATCTCATCGTCAAACTTTTCGCCAAATATTGAAGTACCGCCGCGACCAGTGCCCGTTGGGTCCCCAGTTTGCAACATGAAATCGGGGATAATACGATGGAAGATGATATTGTTGTAATAGCCGCGCTTAGTCAGGCCAATAAAGTTTTGGCATGTTTTGGGAGCATGTTTCTCATAGAGTTCCAGTACTATAGTGCCCTATTAACAAATTGCGAGTTAGAGGAGAGGGTAGACAAAGACATATGAGATACAACTAACCATGGAGGTATCGAGAGCAATTGTCGTAGCCATTGTCCATATTACTTGATCTATCGACCCTAGCGTCCAAAGTTGCAAAGCGTCAAAAAAAACATCCAAAGGTTTAGCAAGGCTGAAGCTTGCGCATGTTGTCGAACGACCGTTTTTGTGGGTCTCGTGTCACGGATCGGAGTTTAATTCACAAGGATATTTACGTAGCCTTGCCGTGAATATGTAACTTAGATACGACATGCTTTACTTTGAACCTCATCATATCACTTCATATTCTCTTTAGACTTGGCTCATGGTTATTGTGTCTTGAAAGCATTGCAGGCCATTGTTTTTAGCCACTTTACCCTTCATTTTTTCTTTGAACCAAGGCAACTTGGTCCTTTTTGCGAACAATTGCCACTTCCATATCAATCCAAGTCATCTAACATTGTCTTTCAATCACACCCAGATTGCACAATACTGATCATTATGAGCGGCTACGACTTGCTCTTGCAACTAATATGGGGAGCTTCCATGTGTATATATGTTGGTGCTCATGCATCACTGTCCCGTCCACCGTCGGCGGCTCCAAACAAGCCTTTAGATGGTAGTTCTGATGATACTGATGACTTTGATAACGAAGATGAACCCGATCCAGCGCTACAGGCTGGTCTGGATCATACAGATGCTATTGTGCTCCCATTGATATCTGCACTAGTTTTGTATGGACTGTATTGCCTCATCATGTACCTTGAAGATCCAGAGATTCTCAACAAGGTCGTTCGTGGTTACATGTCTATTATCTCCTTGGCTGCTATTACTAACTCCTACACTCTTTTCTTGATCCTATTGACCACTTTTGTGTTCCCAACCTACTGGCGGTCCGGCGATCAAATATATATGGTCGATCAAACCAACCGGTGTCATATGGCTCTGAATGCCGCGGGCCCTATCTCAGAAACATCAAAATTTATGTTTGGCCCCTTGCCATTTGGAATTTCCGGTCCTGAAGTTGTGGGATCGTCGTTTCTCTGGTCTTTGAGAGGCCTGACCCACCAGAAATGGCTTGGGTACATCGCTATCCGACGCATATTCCACGTACGTGAGAAGTTCTTGTTCAGAGTTCAGCATATCTTAGGTATGATGCTGGCGATTGTCACAGTAGCTGTTTACCAATTCAACAATGGACCTTTGATCTCAAACATTATTGCTATCTCGCTTTGCCTGATGACATTCTCCATTCTGTCGCCTACTACATTCATTATTGGGTCGTTGATTTTGATTGGATTGTTCGTCTATGACATAGTCATGGTATTTTATACGTAAGTTAAAGAAAAAAGAACCTAGCCTAGTGAACCCTCACTAACCGATTTTCTAGACCTCTCATGGTGACAGTGGCTTCCAAACTCGATGCCCCCGTAAAAATTGTGGCCACGTCCGGCGGGAAGGGTTCCAGCATGCTAGGCTTGGGAGATATCGTGCTTCCCGGCATTTTTATGTCCATGACTCTTCGTTTTGACTTGTGGCGGCACTATGTTAACAAGTATAAACGAGAGGAGATTGATCTCAAGGAGACCGTGGACGGTATCTCTAGAGTTGTCGCCAGAAGAACCATGACCAAGAAGGCCAAATATACCAGCGTTGCAAACAAATGGGGCGACCATTTCTGGACCTCGAAGTTATTCAGCACCCTTAATGATATCCCCGCCCCGCTAAGCGCTGCTCGCTTTGACAAAACATATTTTAACGCTTCTATGCTGGGATATCTAGTCGGTCTCTTATCTGCAATGGGCTGTATGGTGTACTTCAAACATGGCCAGCCTGCCCTTCTTTATCTGGTTCCTGCGATTTTGATTTCTATTTGGGGAACCGGGTTTGCCCGTGGCGAGATCAGCCTGATGCTCCAGTACACCGAAGACGGTAGTTTGGATACGACCCAAGAGATTGTTGAGGTTGACGAGAAGGGGAACCCTATCAACCGGGGGAAAAAATCTCAGGATAGCAAGGGAAAAGATGATGGTGAAGTCCTCAGCTTCTGCATCCGAGAACTGCGAACTAAATGCAACATTGAGTAAAGTTCATGTCGGCAATGACGTAGATATTGGCAGGTTCAAAAAATTTCATTAATATTTATAATAAAAATCATAATTAAATTATTGTGATTATTGTATAGATGGCACAATTAGATCAAAAATTAAGTATTAGATTCGGCGAGACCTCATCTTGGTAGAATACCATATTTCAGATACTCAGTCCCTTGCACCACGTAGAGGTTTAAGGTCTCAATCAGCAAGGGGCCCTCCACATGGTTTACATTCTTTTCGGGTGTCTCCATGATGGGAGACAGGAAAAGAACTCCTCCATGCTTCAGCGGGTGTCCAACAGTCGGCGTTAAGATGGACGATGTATAAAATAGTAGAGATCGAAGATCGAAAAGAAAAGTATAAGTGGCCGAGGCCGAAGGTAGAAAAGGTAGAAAAAAACTAGGCACACCAAGACGGAGCTATGGCGACATCTGAAAGCCAGTCGATGACGCAGCAAGAATATTAAAGGCCACGAGGGTGAGCAAGTGGCAAAGAATAGAAAATCTAGGAAATAGAATAAAGGTCAGGTGATTTGTGTATTGCCAACCCCAGAAAAACTAATAGAACTAGGTCGGAACCCCTGGATGGTGACGGAGAGTTTATGACGCCGGGAACCAGACCTCTTCACCCGAAGACTGGGCGGCAAACGAATATGTATAAAAAAAAGTGTTCAAAAAATAATGGTCTAAAGATTTAGAGTGTCTTGGATGCAGGTGAGATGTGGCACAAGACAATGATAGGACGGCGAAAGGAGATATCAACCTTGGAAAGGTGATGAGCCGGTCCAACGCGGAATCAGGGAATATAACCGCGAAGCAAGAAAAAAAAAAGGTATATATGCAGGTCAAAGGATGCAAATACTAGCAGCGAGAAGGCAAGATGTGCAAGGAGAGTATTCTTGACAAAGCAGACACGAAGGGACTGCGAAAAAAGAGACCCGGGCTGTAGGCAAAATCTAAACAAGACGGCAGATGTACTGAGATGCTAGAGATCATGCAGCGGGTATAATCAAAAAATCGGAATAGGGAAAGAATAAATAAAAATTAAGAGTAATATGTATAAACGAAAGAATGAGCGTCTGCAGATGGCTCGGTGTCAAGAAAACGGCGACTGAGCCCGACTAGTCACTCATGACGAAAGATGAGTGAGGTCAACTTGTTGCAGATAGGTGCAGATGGGAAACAGAAAGCATGAACTCGAGTGAAAGGCGGGCGACGACGGAGCCTTATATGCTTGTGAGATCCTCCCAGACGACCCCGCAACGGATGGTTAGAATTCCGATGAAGGGTGTGAAAAAAAACAGGCCACTGCCACCTGTGTCACATGGAAGAGTCAGAAGAGACTTAGCGAACTTCAAGGATCAAGCATGAGTTTAGGTTTTTGTTATGGCACGGGACCGAAAACATGGATTGAGAGGTGTGGGGTGGGGAGGGATTGTCTTGACATTAGATGTTTCTATATGTAAGGAGAGCCGTGAAGTCACGTTTAGCTGTACACAGGGCGAGTGGGTACTTGCATTTCCGTCGCTTAATGTTGGCTGATGCAAAAAGCTGCATTTCTAGGCAATTCAGTTAGTCAGGCGGGTATGCTAAAACATTGCAAGAATTCAGATGCACTTTACAGTTTACTTTTTTTTCAACGGGCACTAACGTTCCTCTAAGAAATTCCATGGTAGACTTCCGCAAGCTTCAGTTTAGGTATGGGGCGTTCCAATAGTACGAAGAGAGCAAGAATGTTGCAGATGCCTCGGATTGATCATGGTATGGCTCTGACTTTTCTTTTGTGAGTAGGCTTCCCGTCTTATTTTTGTTCTTTTTCTGGAGATATCGGCTTGTTAGTGGCATTTACTGGCCCGGCAATAATGTTCTGTTTATATTTTTAGTGAACAGTTGGTTGTGCGTCGCAATTCTCTGGCCACTGGAACATATGCCAAAACTTTCAAGGAGCAGAATTAGGCTTGTGCTGGTTCAGAAGAACTTCTGAGAAAAACCACAGCAAGAAACATTTATGCTTACTGATATTTGGATGTATGCATTCCATTTTTGTCTTGGTATTGATCAGATTTCTCTCCAACTCAGGGAGTAAAGCTTGGATCATAATCAGCCTTGGGCAAGACTCATGATTATTGAGGGATGCAGTTTGATGCGGTTGGGCCCAATTGAATGGACTTGCTTGCTACTGACAAGGATCCGGGGCCCTAAGGAATGTGGGTAATGATGATATCATTTTCTTTTTTTCAGAACCTAGCATGCATCTTGACCAGTGACTAGTCTTACCATATCCACTACATCGTTACAGGCGAAACTGTTTGAGCATCCGGGGAAAATGCGAGCTGCCGCCGATGCACTTTCGAGGAGATTTAACCCCTCCACTACACCCGCAGCCATCAACATGTTTGTCTAACGGGAATTCAGCCAACTCACAACATGGCATTCCGCCCATATCTCCAGCCACTCACATTTTCTCTAGTCTTCTCACTGTCTTGGAGTTTCAGTGTGTTTCTGCAGTGTGCTGTGGCAAGAGAAAACGGCACTCTGAAGTCGCATTTTGAAAGTGGGGCCGAAGGACCTAAAAATGGACATGGGTGCATTATCTCTATCTTCTCCGTGATTCTGTCCTGATTCTGTGATGAGCAGTCAAACCAAAGAATATATATATATATTTAAGAAATAGCTGCAAATCACCATCAGGTTAGGATCCTTTAACTTAAAGGATATTGAAAAATCCTAAGTTCAAAAGCATCAACTAATTAACTGAGAATTATCCACAGATTCAATCGTACATTTCATGCCCAGGAAACAACTAGTCACCCAATCCATCTCATCCCACTCAGATCCTTCTTCTTGTGACTGCAGCCCGGAAGCCATTCACCCAGAGACATCACTGGTGGCGGAGCTGTCATCTTTCTCAGACTCTAGCCATCTATTATTCAATGAATGGAACGATCTATCAGTCTTATTCCACTTGGAGAGCGGATGGACAATCATGTAAATTTCACTCACGAGAATGGCCACCATCATGCATGATGGATGTGTGCATACATATATACTTATGCTTAGCACCCTTCAACCGAGGAAGGTTAAGTAGGGCAAGCATGAGTATATATTTAGTTTACATATATCGGACCCACCACACCATCCATACTCCAATATTTGTTCTTGTAGGACATCATGAGAAGTCATCACAAGTATCCACTAAGCGCAACCTGGCCAATACCATATGATGCTGACTGAATGTGGAGGGAGATGCGCTGCTGAGTTAAATCATGCTGGCATTGCCCCACTCAGGAAACCTGAATGGGGAACTTTGATCCTACGAAAGAATCTCATGTCATAGTTTAAATCAGCCAGGTTTCTTCATATCGACAACAAACACATTATAAATAAATATATATACATTAGGTATTACCACCGAAGCCTACTGTCGACGAGTAATTCTGTCTCGGTCACGATCTGCCATAACTGGAGCAATTAAACCATCTCTTTAAGTTAGTCTACTGTGAAAAATAACAGCTCCTATATCCAAATTATGTCACTAGTTTATTCATTTAACCTTTAACTGAAACTCATTCCTTGCTCAAACAAAAAAAAACAAAGATTTTGTGACATTTACCGCTCGTAGGAACTTAAACTAACAGTGTTTCATCTGGAGAGGGGTGTCTGGATATGTGTTTCTTTTGAAGGTCTAGAAAGACCCAACTTGAATATGTACCATGATTATATAAGGTTAATAAACTTGTAGATTTTGTAAGGAGTTCAATCAATGCTAGATTATTGAAATCATCTATGCTTGGATATAGCCGACTTCATTCGGAAACATGATATGAATGCTCACTTAGTCCGCCCCAATCTTATTATTTTATTTAGTGCTTATGATCAAGGTAATAGGCTGATCGTATGGTATCCTTTTATGACATGAAACTTTCAAATATTTATGACTTCCAATAAAGATAAGAATATGACGTTATTTAACCTCGGAGTTCCATTGGTTTGGGATTTCAATGTTAACTGTCATCCGCGGGTATCGGCCCAGACTAAGCCATACTGGCCAAAGTACTTCGTTCCGATTATAGAAAATCAACAACATTTCGATAGAATCAAGGTCTATGCGTGAATTTCAGTCTGGTTTGACCTCACTGATATTGAGTATCATGCCCTGGACTCAGTGTGACACCCTGTATGATCGTCGTATGGGTCTGATACTTGTAAATGAATGTAAATATTGAAAGATGGAAACTTGTATTAATGTTCAGAACAATTGTACATGGCGTCACATGAATATGTTGGTCCCTACATCAGGCATCGATCTATAATGTTGATGATTGTGCCCAAGGATTGCCTTGATGACCCATTTATTGTAATTTGAGAATTACTATATTTCAAACTACAATGATTTTGATGCCTATTAGCAAGCAAGTATATGATGCATTGAAATCACATTAATTTGATCAAAAATCTCTACGTTTTATTGGTCATTTTGTGAGATATTGATAATCGATGAAAGTGGACTCGATCATTGTAAAATATATCATCATGGCAAGATTAGCGTACCTGCCTAATTCAGCGATCATCTTAGGTTAATTCCCCATAAACATTGAATCATCATCAGCAATTGTTGAGCAATTATCAAATGACCTCAGCCCTATATTGCCTTTATTGACGTCACATTTACGTCATTACATATTTGTCTTTTTTATTCCTTTTTCCACTCTTTAGGCCAATCTCAAGATTATTGATCATCGACTACGGCCCCACCTACAATTCACCTATAACCCTTCAAACTGGGGTTTTCATGTGTTACACTTAAGCTGTGAGTAAAGCCCTATTGCAAATCATTGAACATTGTTTCAGAACTCCAGCCTGTCACTCCGGATACCGAGTCCGGTTCCGCCCAAACATGATATGAAATCAATTCGATTATAGAGTCATTAATTTGTATAAATAATGCAGCAGAGTATTTATTACAATCATTTATAATATTAAATATCTTTTAATCATGCCCCAAATTGTCCAATGGCTAGTTGACACTCGAAAACTGTGGACCTCTGCCCAATCCACAGCCGATCTTGAACATATTGTGAGTCTGACCCCAAAACCATATCCGGATAGGTAATTTTGATGGCTAACGTTGTATCAGGCTGTCCATGAGTTTGGACTCTTGAGTCTAACCGAAAAGTCGAAAGCGCTCAGTTTTATCTTTGTCAAAGATGCCAAACTTAGCTTAGCCTCCAGTCTCCTCAAGCGGCTTGTGATATCGAAATATGCTAAGGTTGCATGGAATGATGCGGTGTCTTCTCCAGATTCGCGAAAGAAGCCCATATTCCGATTACCTGGTTCTTCTAAAGAGCCCGTTTCATTCAATGTCAGCCACCAAGACTGTGTGGTGGTACTAGCCGCTGTGTGTGGGTACGATAGCGGAATAGTCGAAGTGGGCGTTGACGTCGTCAGTACAATTGAACGAAGAGCACGAGACCATATTAGTTTGATTGAGCCAGACGGATGGGATGCTCATGTTAACATCTACGCTGAGATCTTTGCTCCGGGGGAAGTTTGGTACCTGAAGAACTTGAAACTACCTAGTCATCTCAAGACTCTAGAGGAAATGCTGGACTTCAAATTGAGATATTTCTATTCACTTTGGTGTCTCAGGGAAGCCTACGTCAAGATGGATGGCCAAGCTCTTACTGCGCCTTGGATCAACGATCTCGAATTTCATAATTTTCATCCACCAACCCCTGTTTATGGTGTTCAAGATCACCAGCAGATTACTCTATGCGGAGCACCAGTCATTGACGCACGAGTTGAGCTTCGGAGCTGGGGAGAATATTATATGATAGCTACAGGTATACGAACTCCTGTAACTCCGCATGACGCAATGGACCTTGAACTTCGGCCATACGAAGAAATTGATCTCAAGCTAGAGTTATCAAAGGTTGTGGTCTGATCGTTATATGGGACAAAGTATGTATGTAGCAACACGCACTCAAATATTTCAAGCTTATCGTGCCCAAAATGGATGTGTTAATGAGTTTACGTCTTTACATATATGCAATACACATCATGATCGCTTTCCCGATACCTAGTTGCAGATGTCAAGTAGCATTCAGTTAAATTGAACGCATGGTAGTGGCGTTTCAGCCACATTTCATGTTTTTCCAGCTGCATGTTATACTTTGCAATCAAACCAAGTGTGGCGTCACGGCAGTGCACCGGAAGCATAATCCTTGACTGCCCGCGTTGAGAGGCCAATCCCACGACGCCAATCGTAAATACACGACATTCACATCACATTTACTTCGCTTCTACGGTTTCCGATTGTGATACTAAACAAGTCTACACATATGCTACACACATCGGATTGCACTCGAAGCCTTGATACCGCATAACCTGTCCACAATTCACCACTGGCTATTCTGCGTTAGCTACAACAGACACGCCTATCATTTGCTCCTTCAATCGCATTAGATAACTGGCTCATATCTGGTTCATATCACCGACCATCACGGAGGTCTTATTATCTGAAATCAGATGCAAATATATTCATAGCACCTATCCATTGTTATTTTTTTGTATTAACCAGCAGACACAATAACCTCGACACTCATACCGACATCCCGCTGCTTTATCGCGATCGAATACCAAACACAAATTCTAAAAAGCGACACGATGGCAGTAATCACAGTACAAGATCGGACAGCAGAGTTCCGCCAAGTTCTCCAACAAGCACAGCGAAAACAAATTCAAGGAAAATTTGGTGTCCAGCGTCAGTCACTTCTTACAGATGCTCAGAAGAAAGCTGCTAATGGCGAACCGCCACGACAAAGCGAGTTTGCCCGTAGAGCTGCGGATATTGGCCGAAGAATAGCTGGAACTATGGCGAAGCTCGAAAAACTTGCGCAATTAGCGAAACGTCGGACCATGTTTGATGACCGACCGGTGGAGGTCAACGAGTTGACCTTTGTCATCAAGCAAGATCTCTCCACCCTGAACCGGGACATCATGGCATTGCAGGCACTTAGCAAGTCCCAGCACTCCAAGGTTGACCAAGAGAGTGAACATAACCGTAATGTTGCTTTTCTTTTGCAACAAAGGCTGACCGATGTTGGTGCAAACTTCCAGGGCGTTCTGGAAGCACGGTCAAAGAACATCGCGGCGAACAAGTCCCGAACCGAAAACTTCATGAACACTGTCACTTCTCATGCTCCACCGCCGCCTATACCTGGTTCTGATGTCTCGCCTCTTTATAACAACCCAAACAGACCATCTTCGGCCATGAGTTTGACTGCGCCAGAGACTTTGGCTTTGAATCCTATGCAGCAGATGAGCGACCAACAACTAATGGTCATGGAGGAGGGTCGCCAGGACAACACTTATATTCAGCAAAGATCGGATGCTATCGTCAACATTGAGCAAACTATCAGTGAACTTGGCGGTATCTTCGGACAATTGGCCCAGATGGTCCAGGAACAGGGTAACCAAATCGAGCGTATCGATGCCAATGTTGAGGATATATCAGACAACATTGAGGGTGCGCAGAGAGAACTGCTCAAATACTGGACAAGAGTCTCCAGTAATCGCTGGCTTATAGCTAAGATGTTTGGTAAGTGGCACAATCCAGTATGGCTTCAACATAATTTCTAACATATACCGTAGGTGTTCTCATGATCTTCTTCTTATTGTGGGTTTTGATTGCCGGTTAATCAAAATCTCTGGAGCATCATTGTATTGATTTCTTCACCATTGCAGCGTTTCACCAATGACAATGGGATTTGTCTAGTGTTTTGATTCGTTGTAGTGGCCCTTTGGAAATGATACCTGTCTTGATCTTGGAAACCTTCCTTTCGTCTTAATCATGTTTCCATTTTTACAACGCTGGCGTTATGTTCCCTTTCCGATCTTTTTGGGTGGTTTTCTTCGCGTTCTGATCTTGCGCTGGTTATGTAATTTTTCATTAGCGGATCAACATGTCTAACCTGTATTCGTTTATTCCCTTGTTAAAATGTTCTCATAAAGCATTAATTGTGACAATGTGATGCCATATTCGCCAATAATCGGGAATAAGATTCCCCATGCGTGCTGCTGAGAACCAAAAATCCCTCGATAATGTAATCATTACTTTTGTCTGTATTCAACCATTGATGCTGAACGAGAGAACTCAGTGTTGGGCCGGCTTTGTCCTCACTATCTGCCGCTTCTTGGGCCATGTAGTCCATGTAAGACTGGAAAGACCCCACATTTTTTGATGTCACCACAGCTCGATGGGGATACACAGAGACTATGAGAATCTATGATGACAAAGTTTGATATTTCGTTTTTGATATCAATTTCAATTCCAACCAAGTCAGAGATAACGAACATAATCAGATCTTCTTTATCTAAACCACTAGTAGTGACCCGGCTCTTCTCAATAAACCGTTTCATCGGCATCAAATTATACAACCGACTTACAACCGCAATGATCCCTTCTAATTTTACGTTGAACACTAGACAGGAAATCCCATCGCTGGGTTACGGTAAAACCTTAGAACAGACACCTAATTATGGTGTTGTCTTGATGTTGACCAAATCTCATAGGCACCTGGCAGGGTGGTCTGGAAGAGACCAAGGAAGTGTCAAGGTTGCCTTCAAAACGGGATACCGTCTCGTTGACTGTGCGTATGTCTACGAAAACGAAAAGGCCGTGGGTGAGGCATTACAGGAGTCCTTTTCCGAGGGCGTCGTCAAGCGGGAAGATTTTTTTTTCATCACTAAATTTTGGTGCTCCTATCGATCGTCTGCTATCCGGGTTGCTGAGTGTCTGGCTAAGAGTTTGAATGCCCTGCAGTTGGATTATGTCGATTTGTTCCTTACTATAAGTATATGAGAAAATGTGGACAATCTGAATACTATCCGCTGACTGCTGATTACTAGCACTGACCTGTCGCCTTCGATCCCGACGGAAACGATGACAAATTTCCTAAGCTTGAGAATGAATCTTTGGATGCCGTAAAGAACCACTCCCATCTCAATATCCAGAAGCACATGGAAACCTTGGTTGAGACCAGGAAGACTAAAGCCATCGGCGTCTCACGTAGGTTCTGTCAAAATCACCTAATGGTAGCAGTATACTGATTTGAAGCAGTACTCCAAGAGAAACCTCGAAGAATTGCTGGGTCACACTCATGTCATCCCAGCTGTGAACGAAATTGAAAACTACCTGTCGCTCCCACAGCAAGATGTAGCTGATCTCTGCAAGAAACATAGCATCCACACCATCCCCTACAGTCCTTTCGATAGCACCGATGGCCCCATGTTCAAGGCCGAGCCTGTCGTGAAGTTGACCAAGAAGCACAACGTTGGACCTGTCACTATGCTTTTGAGCTGGAACAGTAAGCTGAATGATCCCTTTTTATGACTGTCTGACAACTGCTGAGATCTTCATGCAGTCGCTCATGGCTCAATTGTATTGGCCAAATCGGTTACCCTGGGGCGCATTGAGAATAACTTACAGATTATCGATCTGGATTAAGAATATATAGAGACTTTGATCGATTATTCAAATAATTTCCAGGCAAAGAGTTAGTTTAAGAGCTATGTTGTGTCAGATTTTGGTATTGACTTCGGGTTCCTGGATAAAGCTTGAAAATGAAACTAGATTGTAAATGTATATACATAAATCCATAGCTAGATTCCAAAAATGATGTGCATGATGATGTTCAGTACTTGCTGGACTGCAGGCCTTGCTTTTCGTTTTTGATATGTACATACAAGCTGGTCACGCCGGTACTTTTATTGTAGCTGGGTAGTAAATCGCCTCAACTGAACGCAAGGGATTAACGAGGCGCGAGTGTGAGTGGGGTTACAACTGTACTTGTTGATTCAGCACATGCATATCATATCGCCTCACCTCAAGATCGTATCAAGTCTCTGTATTTCATAGCACGTATATAACTGGAGTTTCAGTTCACTTCCGGAATGAATGAGATTTCCACCTTTGCAATCTCCGGGTTCAATCCAATTTTCTAAGATGTCTACAGCTCTTGAAATATTCAAACTTTATGGACACAGTCTTAGTCACTGGTGGCACGAGGCATTGGCCAAACTGTTGTTGTCGGTCTGGCTGAAGCCAGTGCCGACATCATCCTTATCCAGGCAGGTCAACACAGTATAAAGGTCTTGTAGGCAACGTTTACTAACATACTCAGAATCATACCCGCTGATAAAACCTGCGCAATAATCGAGAAACTCAGCCGTAAGGTCTATATGTATACTTGGACCCCTCGCCACCCACTAATATTAATAAGCTTCCCGAAAAGGCCAAGGCCGACTGTCATAAGGTTCACATCCTAATAAATTATGCAGGGATTCTAAGATGCCGCAAGTGCGAGGACTTTCTCACTGCTGATTTCGAAGATGTTAGTACAATCACAACTCATCTCAAAAGAACAGATTTTCGCTTCACAATAACAGGTTATACAGGTTAACCTTGGCTCTGTCTTCGCTCTCTGTCGTAACTTTGGGCGCGAAATGCTGACTCTTGAGTCATCACCCTTTATCAGGCGTCGCAGTAGCATTATCAACTTTGCTTCTTTATTAACCTTCCAGGACAGCTTGACGGTTCTGGCCTATATCGTCTCCAGAGGTGCTGTAGGTCAGTTGATGAAGAGTTTCGCCAACGAATGGAGTTCCAAGGATGTCAACATTAATGCTATCGCACCCGGCTACATTGAGACTGATATGAATCAGGCATTAATCGATAACCTCGAGTGCATGAAAAGCATTAGTCATGGAATATCAGCTGGTAGATGGAGATATCCCGACAACTTTAAGGGCACTACCGCTTATTTGGCTAGTTGGGCCAGTGGCTATATTTGCGGACATGTCTTGGTGGTCGATGGAGAATGGATGGATGGGTCAGTAAATCAGTTGAAACAGTATATTTCAAATCAGAGGTAGAACATCTAAGTTATTTTCATTATATCAATATAAGATTTTCTGAACTATACCAGTAATTATTGAAGAGGATTGGCAGTCTCAGTGGCCATAACACTCTCCGTACATGAATAGATGCGTTAGCCCTGGGGTAGCCCATGTTGAGAGCATTTTGAAAGAATCGGGCTTCTTTGGGAGACCCGTATTCAAACAACATCATTAAATCTTCGATAGGCATCAGGCCATCTTATACGCCCTGTTTTGTCAGTATAGGGCTACGGTGTTTAGATGATGTGAACAAATTTGCACTTATGAGAAGCAGTCTTGTCAATGGCTTGTCAAGTATTTCATTCTCTAACAAAGAAGACATTTTCTGGCCATTTTCCTTGTACTTTTCAACCAAAGAGAATTCATGCTTCATCGCCATAGCCGGCGCCAGCCTATGTTTTATTAGATTTATTCTACGTTACACGAACTTGTATAAGGTCAACTAACCTGGCGGGGTATTCATGGCCTTCGGCCTTTTCGATCCGGTTCTTGTCAGAGAAGTAATGCACACCTGCTCCCTGGGAAACTGATTCCAGGAGCTACTGCTTATGTGTATGTGCCACACGTACAGAGTAATAACCATCGCAACCGAGTCCCCAAACCATGACGTGCTTCATGTCAAACCGGCCATCACCTTTCATCCACTCAAACACACCAGTCCAAAGGCGATCAGGAATTTCAGGGTCCGATGGATTAGCAGGATAATCAGAAGTACCCGGGACCCCGGCAACCACGCAGGCCCAGCTCTGAGACAGGAACTCATTGCAATGGACTGTGTTGTCCAGGAGGTACCCACCCAAGCTAGTCATGAGTAAAACAACCGAGATAGGACCAGATTCCCCCTTGGACGATCAAACATAAACCAGAATCAATTTACGGACTTGGTTTTTGGCGTGAACATGTGGAATCATGACCTTCTGGACAGGGCTTTCCCACATGACAACGACTTTCATATAGACCTTTTCCTGCATCTTGTTGGCACGGCATTTCGTGTCACAGTTTACCTTCGAGGACTGAGTAATATAGGGAAACCGGGCAATTCCGAGGATATTACAGACCCGCAAGTACAACTTACTAGTCATTTCAGGATCGGATGAAACAACCTTTTCACCCTCTTGTTCTAGAGCTTCCGCAGTGGGGAAGAAGGCGTCCGTATAGGTTGGGTGTATCATGTCATTGAAGTCATGCTGTCTCATGTCAATACGGTCCCTATTCAAAAGGGTTATGATATCGCTGAGACTCGCCTTAATGGGATGCTCAAAAATATGCTCAAAGTCTTCATAGAGACTGTCGTAAAAGAGATACACTGATCTAGTATACTTCATCTGTCAGTATACTTCTTGGTCCATTACGCATATCAAAGTACAAGGTGGTATACAGGAAATTTTCATTTAGTCTCCCAAAGAGCCTTCATGGTCGTATGATGAGGCATAGTAGCCTCGAAGGCTTTCTTTCCCATCCTCCGAACTGCCATTTTAGCGAAGCATAACAAACCAATGTAAGAAAGTATTGTGCAATGTGTGAGGGCTCGTTTTTGGGCTTGGTCAAGTGAGAATGTGAAAATTTAAGGTTTGAGAAACGAGACTATCGACATCATACGGAGACTGGATAGCACCTTTCTATAAGTAGAAAGAGGTACTGGGGAGTAGAGAAAGGACCTTGCGTACCTTCTTGACCGTTTAGGACGAGAAGTGCCATTACCTTGGGTGCACATATCCCCCCTTGATGTAGGGAATCATCAGGACTGAGGTACATGATTATGTAGAGATATTTTCTATATTCCATGATCTAAACTTGGAGCACTTTCATAATCTGCTCTTGCCCGGGCTCTTGCATTCTATCTCCTGATTATATAAAGCCACTACGTTGATCTGCAGCCCATTCTTAAGATAATTATTCACAGTTGCATCAGAACCTGCAACGGAATTATCAAAGGTATGTGCTGAGAGTTACTATATAGTATAGTATCATCAATTTATTCCTTTGTTTGATGAGCTTGCATGAGATGGTCACATTAACCTGCTACTCTGAAGGATCTCCAACTTATTTCACGAGATTACTCGGATTCTTCGCTGCTTAGAAAACGCCGGTTATAGCTGGGGCCTTTGATAAATGACTACGACTTTGTTTGCTTGATGCCGGATAGGAGGTGCCCGTCTCGACGATGATCCTGATTTGTTGAAGACATTAGGGATAACGTATGTGAGTTACATGTCGTCTGAGATCTCCTAAGTATATATTGGGAGACTAACTGCGCTTGTAAAGAAGCAATTCTGATACAGTCTATGGTTTCCCGTAATTCGTCAAACATCTTCGCAAAGGTGCACGGGAAGACCAGTGGGGATCGAACTTCGGAGTCGAAAGCCGGTTAAATCGGAATCGGTGGGGATTTCTGAAAGAGATTTTGTCAAAGTGGCGTTCGAAAGAAAAAGTCAAAGAATGAACATCTATTGTTCAAGAAACCAGAGTATTGTTTACTTTCTGGGTAGACAGCAGATTTATACTAGATATCCAGTCTCCAGAGGAAAGGCAAGTATCCGATGATTCAGTCATTAAGCTGGCATTTCACTGATTCTTATACGCTAGATTAGTCTTTTGTTACAATTATGCTTCCCCATGACACACTAACGAAGTGGTCCCGATAGTTCTCTGCCCTTAGATACTAAGCCTCACTGATGTCTCCTTAGGGACATGAATATTTGTCGAATATCATTATAACTGCCACATTTATAGATAAATTCTATGGAGGTCTCACTTTTGTAGAGTCAGCAGCTCGAGGACAGTTATGTTTTCGCCCATACCCCCCCTAAAAAAAAAAAGAAAAAGAGACATGAACACTAGTCGTACCACTCGGGAGAATTGGAAGTGGATTAGAGAGTATGCATAATCCTTCTGTGTAACGAGTACAATATAACAACAGTAGTGAGTAGATAAATGGAATGGTCTCATTGGGCTAGAACAGTGATAGGTTTGTCAAAGCTTAGCTATTCATAGGTGATTTGCAATCGCCAACCTTTGAACATATTGTTTGAAGTAAACACCGTAATAATTCAAGAACCCCATCCCCGATATGACAGCACCGCATGGGAGACATTTAAACTCAACAGAAGAGTTTCTGGCTAGGCCAAGGTGGCGCATAGTATTACATGTCTATTGTATTGACGGAAATAATAACAATTCCCCAAAGTTCTCGCTTCCAATCAGATGTCACGTCATCTCGGAGACATAACAGACATATGTGTGCGGGGAACTCTGAAGATGGGTATCGTATTTACGATTACGAAATGAGGAATTTCAGGCGTAAAGTATGTGTATGTATAGACGGTGTTAACGTCTAGAAGGAGAGCAAGATATATCAGTATGCTAAAACTTTAATGTCATCAAAGATGATTAAACGTACCCCAGGTCATCCACTTAGTGGGACTTGGACTTGTCCTCGTAGTAATGAGCCATCTCAAGACCGGCTCTGCGGAAGCCACACTTGATGTAAAAACCCTCATTTGTCTCGCTGCAATCAAGGATACTCTTGTAGCAGCCAACCTTGGCTGCGATGAAGTCCAGAGCCTGAATAATGCGCAAACCGAGCTTCTTGCCCTGCTGGTCCTTGGCAACGGCGATATCCTCGATGTGACCAACCAGGCCAAGATTGTGAATGCTGTGATGCAGTCAGTAGCAGTTTAATTTGTTGTAGACCGAGAACCTATCGTAACGACGGAATATCACATACAACTTGCGCTCGACAATCAATGCACCAGTACCAACAACCTTGCCAGTGGCGGGATTCTCGATAACGAGGACATAGTAACCATCCTGCTTGGTCATCCATTCAAAACGCTCCTTAAAAGCCTCTTCGGTGATATCACCAACAGTGGTCAGAACACGGAGGCAGTCAAGAAACCCGGTCGAGAAGTCAGAAGGACGGAGAGTGCGGGCGATGTAGCCGTCGGGAAGTTGAGCGGCGACCTCAGGGGAGATCAAATTGGCAGAGAAAAGCTCGGTGGAAGACATTGTTGGTTTTTTGTCGTTACTTTTTTGATTGACTGGATATTTGATAAGCTGACGAGAAAATAGGCTGCTTCAGTTGCGCAAATTGGGAAATCAAGGTGTCAAATACTTTGATACGAGGTTCAGTACTCAAGCTTAAGCTTGACGTCGCCAATACTAAAGGAGGATCAGCCACGATGGTCGGTCGCATTACACGCTAAGGAAGCAGGGCAAATGGGGCTCATACATAAACCTATCAAAGGGAAGGAATGCATACAACGCAAAATGCCACACGGCGGGAGGGAGTCCTTGGTATCTTACCCCACCAAGACTCGAGCTCCTTCTCAGTCGGTACGAGCTTAATTGGCTGAAGATAAAAGTCACTAATTGAGGCGGCGGTGAGGGCGCCTAGTTTGGTAATACAGCGCTTTCGAAACAATCTAGCATAAGTATTGTTTAAGGTTATTGAGTTCTCGATTGGCTACGTACTGGAGACATGATCAGATACAGAAGCTACATACAATAAACTTAGATCAAGAAGATATTTACATCTTTATACAAAATTCTTACGAAATGCTTCGCGTATACACCTGGAAATTCTGCGTGGCACCAGCTTTCTTCGAGTTCAAGCGACGTCATGATCCTTCAAAATACTGGGAGCACGAAAGGGGTAATTTTCCAGAATGCGAGTTTTAAAGTTGTTTAATGACACTCCGTAATCCAAACATAATCGCCACTCTGTGAAATGTTTATAGATATTCGAGACTAAACACATTAAAAAATATATATCAGAAGTCTAGATGTTTGAAGGCCAAAAGACTAGTCAATACTTTAATATTGGTCCTCTAAGAATCACAAATGTCATTCATTAAGCAACTATCTTCCTCAAGAATTGCTGGACACCATCGAGATATATAATAATCAGCAGAACTACATCTTATAGATCAAAGACTCATCATTTTGATATTTCCTAGATAAAAATGCATTCGACATTTAGATCAGAAACATAAATATGAGATCAACTTATTGCTAGTGTCTCAACATTTACAACATTCATGTCTTCGTGATGTTCGATTTTCACATGTCAAATCCGTCTCCGCCCTGTTCTTCAGCCGCCTCGACATCCTTGCTCCAGTTGGGTCGACAATTCCAGCCCAAACCATTACCATCACGGCACAAAGAACATACAAAATGTAAATTTTGGTATGGTCCTGAACAACTCATAACATTACATGATAGGGATTGGTTTAAGACAAGGCTCGATGCATTGACAACTCAGCAGAGTCATCATAAACGAAGCATTAAATTAGGTATGTGATATGATTATACCGATGCCTTAAGGTAGATGACTCCAACTGTCGTTCGCCTTCTTTCTACCGACCAATCGCGGAGGTCTGAAGACATATCTTCTTTACCGCATTAGCACGTTTTGGGCCACTTTCAATGCAGTGGTTTTTGCCGCAACATTGGCATTCATGCATGTGAAATGAAGACAGGGCGACTCTGTCACAAAAGTGGTTTTCTCATCTTGTGTTGGGTCATATTCAGTATGTAGGTTGAAACTTGTGGGATTTTCACGAGGGAAGCAATGCATTCCGAGGTATCAAAGAAAACATATGTCAAGATGTCACCATTTTCAAGCCGGCCCAACAAGCCGTTTGAGAACTAAAGATAAAGCAGCCCCGGCTCGATCATATCATCACATTCCCTGTTAACGGCCCAAGCCCAGCCCAGCCCAGCCTCGCTTGAAGCTCTTTTCTCGCTTCTTTAGATTTTCTCCTCCATAGAGACTTATTCCGTGGCCAAGAGAAAAATAGAAAAAAAAAACATACAATTCCCTGGCTGGTATAATCACATCAAGATCCGCTCTCGTGCATGAGTCGGTCAATTATAAATACATGAAGGTCCCTCAAAATGGCCAGGGGATGAATTTCCTCTGGTTTATTTTATAGATGCTATACCGATCATACTTTTGAGTTCAACATTCTAGTTTACTTTCTTTTATAACTCAGTACCGTTTCCAATCCATCTGTTGGTGAAGCTTCTACCTAGACTCACATAGTCAGTCTTTCTTTCGAATTCTTTATCTACTGTGTTCACTGTCTATGTTTGGTTTGACACTGCATCATAGACCGAAATATATATCTCCAGAAGTTGGTCTCACACGATCATTAATATCTGCGTCTCAGCTATATACATCTTGGTACCGGTTATAATCTGTTTTACCATCATATGTTGAAGTTTCTTTCCTGATTTACATCAACATTTAGAAAGTTCTTACATGTATCAAGCTCTATCTTGATAGCATTGAGCCCGTCATGATATCCGCATTGACAAGCCGGAATATTAAGCTGGAGCCCATCCCGGAGGGCCCCACTTTATTACCCAAAAAGCTGGCTTTTGCAGTGAGTGCCATGACACAAACAACAGGCACTTTAATTCGTGCTAGCACCAAGATTACTACTTGGAGTATGGATGTGGCCAGAACAACCACTGTATCGGGTCTTGGAGTCGGCATGTCGTTCCTGGAAACGGCAATGTGCTTTGCAGGAAGAGACGTGCAGCAGTTGGCTGGTATTCCCTTTGCAATAGGTAATGTGGAGCCAGTGGTTGAAGGAAGTCTCGACGCTTTATATCGCGGCATGACGTGTCTGATATTCGTCATAGCTGCCAGTTTCAGGCTGTCATCATCTGTAGTCGAGACTACCTCCCAGAGCACTTTGGTCTTCTTGACAGTGTTGAACCAGTTCTTTGGCTCAACCGATTCGTCACGAGCCATAGCCAGCATCATTACTCTCATCCGCCGAGAGTTCCGGAATCCGGCCACTGGGATCCAGGGTGAAACTGTTGGCGTTAAGGACTTGTTGGTCTCCATGGCTGCCTTTGCGTACCTACAGAATGCCTGCGTACGCATCACAGAGGAAGAAGACCACAAGAACGGGGTGGATGAGATCGTTTGGGATGTTGTAGTGCTTGATGACGGGGCTCGTATCGATGTTAATGATGTACACGACATCAGCCTTTACGGCAGTCACCAGGGTCAGTATAACCATCATCGTATAAATACTGGCGATGAGGCCGGATCATACATCGACCCTCCGATGCCGACCAGGAGCAGAGTAGATGGCGCTGAAGCCACATTACATGAGCAAATTGCTAGCCAATTGCCAGCCAACGCTAAGGTCGTTGTGTCTACCAATACTGTCACGACCAAAACCATCACGGTTGATGTCCCGACAAATACTAGCCATAACCTGCAGTTAGCTCCTCCACCAGGTGCTGTCATTATCCAACAGGAATCTATAGCGGGACCAGGCTCCCAGACTCGGCGCCTTGTATACCGGATCCAACACAGTGAAAGCAGCAGTGCTACAGCCGAGAGACATGATGATGGCAACATGATGCTACTTGTTACCGATAACGGTTTGGGTCCAGGCCTTGGGCCTTCTCTTATGTCGCAATCTATCCCTCAACTACCCCTACCTCTTGTTCGGCCTATCATCGAGGTGTTGAGCAGGCCGGAAACAGCTGCCGATGGGACCTCGACGTTAGTCGAGTCACCCCCTAACACTTTGAATGGCCCCCTTTCGGCTCCTCCATTAGCTAGATTTCCAGATTTACCTCTTAAATCGCTGACCTCACCGCCATCAAGCACCCCGCCGCGACCTGACACTACTGATGCCAAAACCTCTCGTCCAAAATCTTTTCTCCGTTTACGGCATTCTGACGATTTTAAGGATCGTAAGACAAAAGAGTCCAAGGATAAACGCCCGCAGCTTTCGACGTCCGCCTTATCGCCAACAAAGATGTCAGATAGAAAGAAGAGTATTAGAAACGCTTTCAAGATTGGCTCTGGCTCTGGTATTTCAGCTCTTTGGAATCGAGATTCAGATGTTCAGCATGCAAAGTTAGTTCGCAGGAGAGGTTCGCCCATGAGGTATTACTCTAACCAAAGACCTGTACCTTCTAGAAGACCTGTTGCGCCGACTGTTACGACTACTTCGGTCATTGCCTCGACTCATGGCACTACTGCTTCGTCTCCCTTGAGAACGGAGGTGAAGGCTTCATCAACACCACCTCGGGAACGCAAACCTCCAGTACTGGCCGTGACACCCGAGCAGCAACAAGCAGAAGCAGCAGAATCATCTAAAAAGGTCAGTAGCCCTCATCAATCCAAGGAACGAGGTGAGCTTGAAGAGGAAGAGGTAGACGTACCAGCCCCGTCGCCACCAGTGCCGCGTAACAACATGGCCGTTGCCGTGAGGTCTCGGCAGAATCTGCTAGATTCACCAATGAGGACCTCCGGATCACTGAAACCTCTTTCGCTGACTCCTATCTCCGTGGGGACTCATCGTCGTAATTGCTCTCGCGGGAGCCACTTAAGTCTGGGTCTGCCCAGTAACAACCCAGTGCGTCGCAAGTCGCAGTTGCTCAATCTGAACCCGAGTCTCTACAGTCTGGGTACTGCAAATGATTCTGAGTCATCTCTAGTCTATTCCCATATCTATTACCAACGTAGTGCGTACAACACGGAAGCGCTCAATGCGCTGCGCCAAACGGGTATGGTTGATACTACTTTCCCGCGCTTCCATATCTTGCGCAATATCACACGTTACATATTGTTTTCGTCTGCTTCTTACGGATCTCACTTCCTTCGCTATCTTGGCTTGTCATCGGATGAAAAGCCCCGTTTTGAACCGGCTGCCCATAAGACTCACCGGGATGTTCGTGCCTTTGCGAAGCATACCAATATCCCCCCGGAAGCTGTTATCTTAGCGTCATTTGTTGACAGTGAGGGCGGATCAAACTCTCAGGGGAGCACTGGCACTGGTGTACCTCTGGTTCACTACATTGCACTGGATCATGATTCTAAAGCTGTTGTTCTAGCTTGCCGTGGTACCCTTGGATTTGAGGATGTTCTGGCAGACCTGACCTGTGAGTATGATGAGATGGAGTGGCGGAGTCAGAAATTTCAGGTACACAAGGGTGTTCATGCTTCTGCGCGTCGTATCCTTTACGGAGAGGATGGAAAGGTTCTGGCCACTCTCAAGGCGACGCTGGACAAGTTCCCTGATTATGGTCTCGTTCTCACTGGACATTCATTAGGTGGTGCTGTTACAGCTTTACTTGGTGTGATGCTGGCTGACCCCAATCCCAACTCTTTGGGATTCGTCACTGCATTTTCTGGCAACTACCCGGAAAGCCACGCTCATCTTCGCCCCCCTGCCGGTCGATCAATTCACGTGTACGCCTACGGTGCTCCCAGCACTATGTGCCGTCGCCTGCAAAAGGCTACCAGAGGGCTCATTACCTCTGTTGTCCAGGGAAATGATCTGGTGCCCTATTTATCTCTCGGTGTCTTGCATGATTTCCAGGCCCTTTCTGCTACTTTCAAAAGTGGAGGCGGCTCGGCGCAAGCTTCTTTATCCAAGTACATCGCCAACCAACTACAGAATGAGTTCCTCCAGCGCTGGTATGGCTCCTCGAGCGCCAGCATGAGTGATGACCAAGGTGCCCTTGTCACTTCGGGAGATCGTTCAGAGTGGGCTATTTCTCTGCTCCAGAGTTTGCGGGGTAGTATGAACAGTGAGAAGCTACTTCCTCCCGGAGAAGTTTTTGTCGTTGAGTGTACTAGTGTTTTACGAAGAGATCTGGGGGCTGATCCCACGGTCCAGGGATTCTTGGGATCTCCAGCCAAGCGCATTGTCTTGCGCTATGCGCGCGATGTCCCGGCGAGGTTTAAGGAAATGCGGTTCAGGCCTAGTATGTTGATGGATCACAGCCCCAGTCGCTATGAGGAGACATTGAACCGTTTGAGAATTGGTGTTGAGCAAGTATGGATGTAGATGCATTACCTAGATGTTATGGCGATATATATATTATAAAAAATCGGAGCACAAAGAAGTCACACGGCTGAACTAGACTTGAATATGACTATAATTTGATGCTAATATCTGACTATAGCTAATTACATATTCATTAAATAAGAAACTATCACCAAGTATCAGTATTATTGAAACTTTATATCAATCTCGCGACACGATAATTTTCCCTAACATTTGCATTTCAGAAATCCTGGATTCCCGTCTCTCCCATTAGTTGCTTTCTGCTTGGCCCATAATTTGCATCACCAGGATCATCGCCATCGCGTGGGTCAAAACTCGGTTCTTCATCATCAAACCACTCTTCTTCAGCATCCCTTCTGGCTTGATCATCCAACTCTTCGTTCTCATCCACAGTCTGGTAATCAAAATCATCATCTTCCCCATTCATAAATTTTGCTGTCAAGAAGGACATCCACATCTGAAATGCTTCCTCCTTTGACTCTGGCTTTTCATCCAACTCCAAATGTCCCACTGACCAAAATGACCGCGAATTCTCATGTTGGTTACACAAAAGTTCATCCATACTAGAACTCAATTGCGCAAATTTGGCCTCAGATCGAATAAGATCACATTCAAGAACCCTCGCATAACCTTTTACTTTTCCTTCCTCCTCACGTTCTGATGCGGACAGGAATTGCCGCACAAGCTTGTCGTACAGGAGAGGATCTAGTGACATGTAGGTTAGCCAGGACTGGATTAAACATGACAAGGCTCTTGGTAAAACGGACTAGTAAATTCGTGTTCTTTATTGGCGAAATACTCAGGATGTTGATCCAGGTAGATCTGACGCCTGTTTCTGATCGCGACTTGTTCGGCTCTCTGGGCTGAACGGGGAGGGCGCGGAACGGCGTGGGAAGCATACACCGTGTTCTCAGATGGGCCCATCTTGAGATTTCATTATTCGATATTGGTCAATGCAATATTTTATTTTTCCATCACCCTGAATGAATCAAGTGAATGAAATTATGGGGAAATGAGAGGACAACATCTTCTTTTTGACCAGATATGTTGTTATTACTGAACCTCGGGTCTAAATTATAGGCAGGGTCTCATAAGGTAAGTTTGATAGATACATCACATTAGGGTTACACTACTCTTGATCATAAGAATAGAAAACATTGAAAAGTCATTTAGCTCAAAAGCCATGTGAGTCCCAAATATATACATTTAATTTAACATGGTTTTCACGAATCGGAAAAGTCAATGAGGACCTTGAGTGCCCTATACTTGGCTGCCATTCCGAAAGTCTCATAGGCTTGATCCATCTCATCCGCTTTAAAGTCTGTTCGTGGTCAGTATTTCCACCATTGAGCTTTTAAATAAAAATTCTATGGGGCTTTGACTTACGATGAGTAATCAACTTGGTAGCATCCAAGCGACCCGAATTTACCAAACCAGCTAACATTGGGATACTGACAGTATCCACAAGTCGAGTAGTGATCGCTGCCATGATGTCAGAGATAAACACTAATATGTAGTCCGACCGGAGAACTTACTGATATTGCGTTCCCACAAAGTCTCCATATCGAGATCCACTTTGGAGCCATGGACACCAACGTTTGCCAAAGCCCCACCAGGCGCCAACAACTTTTGGCAGAGTTCGAAAGTGGACGGAATGCCGACTGCTTCGATAACTGAGTCACATCCGATACCTTCGGTGATCTCCATGACTTTGGCCACTGCATCTTCGGCCCCGGAGTTGACTACATGGGTGGCACCCATGGTCCCTGCCGTCTGCAGACGGTTGTTGTCCATATCTATCATGATGATCTTGGCAGGGGAATACATTTGAGCACACAACAAAGCTCCGAGACCAATCGGCCCCGAACCCACAATGGCAACCGTTCCACCGGGCTGTACCCGTGCATTCTGGACTCCACATTCGAGACCCGTCGGAAATATGTCACTTACCATGACCATTGCGGTAGTATCTGCATCCTGAGGGACTGGGAACAGACTAGTGTCCGCATATGGGATCCGCACATATTCTGCTTGGCAGCCATTGGAAGTTTTTCCTAGCACCCAACCTCCGACTTTGCAATGCGACATCATGCCACGTCGGCAATATTCGCAAATACCACATTGAGTCATGCAGATAATTAGGACGCGGTCTCCCTTTTTGAACCGATTGATGGCACCGCCAACTTCCTCGACGATACCAACCCCTTCGTGACCCAGGACTAAACCAGGCTGACAAGCGGAAACATCACCTTTCTGGATGTGAAGATCGGTACCGCAGATGGTTGTTTTGAGCATGCGTACCACAACATCAGTCGGCTGCTCGATAATCGGCTTAGGAATGTCCTCAACCGCAACCTTTCCATTGCCTTTGTACACAAGAGCCTTCATCGTGACGACTTGAATCAGTTCTAAGTTGATAATAAACGAGTTTGAGGATTAAGTAGATTTAGAAAAACGAAAGTTCAAAACGTAGGTTCGAGTCGGGCATCACAGATATTTATAGAGCTCCAGATCAAGCCGCACCTCGGCTTCCAAGGGACGGCTCGGCAAATTAATCTCAAATATGTTATGGTGCTCACACAAAATTATACATACTACTTCAAGGCCATATGGAAGATTTTAAGGTTTCGGGGGCCCACTGCGTTTAAAACCATAGTTTTTCACCTCGCCCAACCTAACTGCTGATCAAGCCGATGGTAAAATTAACTGCATATCGTAGATGAGGAAATGCCACATCAGTTGGAGGTACGTTTCTCCATAATATTTGCTGTCGGTGACTTGTGATGAAACTTTCTGGGCAGATGCATGAAAGTTCGTTGCTATATAAATAGTTTATATATGTACTTTTGTTTCTGGGGATGCACTAGGATACAAGCTCAGAAACTTCCGGTCAATTTTATCAAACAGACAAATCAACTAGATAAGCTTACCCCAAACCATCAAACAAAGGTACTAGCATCGCATCCAGGCGGGGTTTTCTAGCCATCTCCTTGTTGAATTTATCCAGGTCCAAAGAGTCCTCGGGCCGGAACGTATTGACTGCATTCACTCTTTGATGCCAGTTTGTAGTTGTGCTCGCAATAGTCAGTTACTAACCCTCAACGTAGGATATTGTCAACAGTCAACCTGTTTGTCCTAAGGAGTCTTTAGAACTGTCTGGTTTGGACTTTTCCAAGACAATTCGAAGATATTCTGGGCATGAGCTCTTGTCGGCATCAATAAACACAATGTCATACGGCACATCGGGTTCCCAACTTATGCGTGTATGAAACGGAATTGGTCAATCATTGTCCTTTATCAGATGAATTTTATTACTTACTTTTTCTTAGCATCGTTGATAATGATACTGGTTGTTCGTAAGATCCAACTCATAGGCCTTCAAACCCCGCTCGGCATGTTCTGGCGAGTACTCAAGATCAGTGATTTTCCCATCTGGCCCAACAGCATTTGTCCACGTCATGAGAAAGAATCCCAGATAGACACCAACATCCAGGACTGAAGGCTTAAAGGATCGAGGTAATCCGTGTTACCTGACAATAACTGGATCCATGTGTCGAACCTACCTCTCTTAGCGCCAACAGTCTTGACCAGCCAAGCAAGATAACTCAGGAGATCAAGTCTATTGTTCAAATGGAAGTGAGCTTTGGCATCTTTTTATAATTAAAATCCAGCTACTCGCCTTCTTTATCGTAGTTCAGGTCCTTAGCGCTGTTGAGGGAAAGGTTCCCACCATCAGAATTTAATGACTAAACAGTCACATCATGTAAAAATGTTTGTGGCAAGTTGCGTATTTCGCATAATGACTCAAAGTCCCCAAAAAAGATGTAGTATCAGTATTGAGCTGAGCACATATCGACTAGACTCACCCGATTAAGGTATCGATCATTAAACATAAGCTGGTTTATCTTAGTTTATCTCTCCCTTGTACTGTCGGCTTAAATCCGTTTGTGGCTTATCAGAAACATTCTCATTTTTAACTGATTTGTGATACCCAGTATCCTATAAGATTCTGGGGCAAATCCATCACTAATTCAAGTACATAGTTCTCTAGGGGGTTTTAGATCAGGTATGTATTTACATAGGTATATATCCGAATCGGCAGCGAACTGAGATATATACTCATCAGGATGCTGTATATGACAATCTGACCTATGGATAAGAATGTCTGGAAAAATAATTTTCTGGGGTTTGATCTCCAAACGAACGATAGATACAAGATAAAGATAAAGATGTAAGTGCGACGTATGATCATAGGACAGCAAATTCTAGTTCGTAGGAATTAGAACATTATACTTTGTTCTTGTAGGTCATCTAAGATATCAACTAAGTTCTGTTTTGTTCATGTTAACCCATTGATTTGTAATCCTCTCATTTTTACGCAAGTTAACTCAGTGAATCAGATATATTCGAATTAATGCAACACCATGATACCTCAAGAAAATATCCCAGACCTGGCCATCTTTATTGCACTATTACTACTGGTTTTATCTTTTTCTGCACCAACGGAACAGCCCGAATTATTGTTCAGTATATGTGCATTTCAGAGTTTATGAATATCTAACAATCCTTCATCTATATTTTCAACAAACGAGCTCGAATCAAAAGTTCTTCCAGAGTAGTATGATGAGTGACGACTCAATCATTTTGTTTGCATTTATGGTGTCTGAAATAGAGCAGTGGGCTATTTATCTGCTGCGTAGAGGCAACGCGACTTGCTCAGGCGATGTTGTAATCTCGCGCTTTCTGCGGTGATGATTGCATGATATTGCACCGTAATTCCAGCAAGCTTGCTGATAAACACATATAGGCTGTGGTCTAGCCACATCCGGGTCGTTTGTACTTGTTGAGCTACATATTTATTTTAAAGAGGGCAGCATGCGGTTAGCCGCCCCAAAAACAGCGTGTCATATCATCTCCAACCAAATCCAATGAAACTTTGTTTGCAATCAAACATATCCTCACCAATCAGTATTGAGATTTAATTACGATAATTCACCATTTGTAGTCACATTGTCCAGTAATCTTTTCCTAGATCCGTCGCTGTTTAAGCGGACCCGAAGAAACCGAAGATCAAGGCCTCAACATTCATGGGAAAATGTTTTGAGGCCAAGTGTACCAGCCAACCCCGTCTCTTTATGCAACTACAAACTGCTTCATGGATAGAACTTTTTTGTTGCATGAAATGGTCATATTCCCCATATGTATATATATACCTTATTTCTTTCTTTGGCTAGCCTCAAGTGTTCACAATGGATTTGAAATGAGGTTTTTCAAGGATATCCCATTGTCAAGTACTTTGTTTAGTCGATGGTAGCAAATATAGAGATTTATACATAATTCACTTCACAGAACTGATGTCTGTCCGTATTTATTTTTATTTTCTCTTAACGGCAAAATGTTGAGTATTTACCTTTCCAGTTACTTATGCTTTTTTTTTCTTTTTTTTTCGGTGTATGCATGCGACCGGCTCAAGGAATAGGATTACCACACACCCCCATGTCCGTAAGCTGCAATTACCCCGCGTGGCAACATCTGGAATTGAGGAGTGCAAAGCACAGGTCGGCACCGAACTTCTCATCCGAGCCGCAGTAGTTCTCCTGTCATCGGAACTGAATACTTTTTCATGTTTTTTTTTGCTGCCCGAATAAGTCCAGAGGGTCTTATTGGTTGATACCAAATATCCATACTGAGTGATTGTGAATCAAGCGGGATATCATATTTACTTTGTGATCAACTGATCTTGAATTGCATTCTTAAGAATACCCTATTCTATCTATAGCGGGATAGGAAACAGACAAGGCGACTGCTACAATCTTGCTTCAACATTTTGTATACTTTCCATGAACATAATCGATATTCCATGTCTTCACGGGATTATTCATCTCATTTGAACATAGAAATATCACAGCAGCATCACGGACAATATTGGAGGTAAATCCCTAACTCTGGGTAACAAAACTTGAATGTTTATAGTGAACCATTGACATGAGCACAGACAAACCCTATGAAAATGTCAAGTTTTAGTTATCCGTCTCATTATTTCTACCTATAGACAACAGTTGGAACCATTATGCCATTATGAGACCTCAACATCATCGCCTTCTCAGCATGTTCGAGAAGCAACATATTTCAATGCCCTTCGTGAGCAGTGCAGCCCGAACCTGAAATTTAGGTTAGGTTTTCGTATAGGCCAGATCCAAGGCTCCATCTGACTTGGTGCCCTGTCAAAGAAATCCACGACATCTTTAGTTCTCATTAGGTGGGTAATGTATCAGCCCCTCCATTCACTTGTGCTTTAAACATCTCGAATGGAATTGATAATATATACCCTGTGCAATTTACCAGGAAATCACAGTCTGGGAAGAATATATAGGTCGTGCGCCCTGAAGCGGGGATCAACTTTCAGTTTGTCAATTCTCTGCCAACATCGACCTTAAATCTAGATATTTCTCAGCTAGTCACGATCTCTTACGACTTATCTTCGAATAACCTGCGCCTCTATTTCGATTGCTTGACTGGCCTTTCCAGAATTTGCAATTTTTTGCCTCCAAGACATAGTATTTGCACGAGACCACTGTCCCTGGAAAATCTCTGACCACTGTGCGTGTAGCCGTTATACGCCCTAATCCTCAGTATTCAACCCTTCAACACTAAATCCACTGTCTTGAAAATCGTTGAGTAACAACATTTTGTTTACATCTATCTTTTTCAGGCTTCCATTCGCCAGAATTATTGAGGCATTGGATAGACAACACAGATATGATGTTTGATTTTGTAGAGAAAAGCGCCTGTACATGAGGGTTTTTGGATATAAGCATATTTCTCCCTTCTAAGTTTTCTACAGCCATCCGGTCCGTCATCACGGAAGAGTAGATATTCAAATATTTGTCTCTCCCACCGCCTACCGGCCATGGGCCGCAACATATTGACTCGGCTGCGCAGTTGGTCCTCCAAAGATGGAAGCGACCCCGAATCACCTGCAGGGCCATCCTCACCGGGGAACACTACGGAGTCGGGTCTGACAGCAAACAGCAGCGCTGGAAATGGAACTCGATCTCGACGCCATAGTTTGTATCGTCAATTTGGTTTCCATGTTCGTTCACCTTCAATATCTCAATCTGGTCAGCCGCCACAACCATCGAACTCTCCCCTGTTATACCAGCTCGCTCAGCAAACGCCACTGTCCACCTCAGTGTCTTCTGGAGTTCTACACTCTGAAGCCCAAGATGTTTCACAAGGCCTTGTCATACGCCGTCAACCATCACATCAGCTTCTTGAACCAGAAACAACTGGTAATTGTACTATAGCTCCACCATCACCGGCAGCATTGCGCCTTTCTCCCCATATCGAAAAAATAATCAGATACTCAACTTCACAATTGTCTTTGAGATCCCATCGATTTCCTGGCGAGATCAAGGATCAGGAAGAAACGTCCAATGGCGATTGTCCCACCATCGGCGGACAGCCGCCGCAAACAAACGGGCTCACAATTTCTTCGTCTCCTCATGTGCCTTATCACATGATGGGACATTCAAAAAACATGAAATTGACAGGAACGGGTTCAAAGCCGTCAACCTCTGAAATATCAACCTCACCTCCTCTTCGCCTCCCTGATCCAACTTTCATCCGGGCAAGTTCTTTTGTATTACAGCAGCCCCCCGCACCTCGCCGTCATCAGTCGAATCGTGCCCTTTCGACAACGAGTGCCAAGGTCGAGACACCAGCCAATGCCGCGAGTTCAGTACCGGACATGGCAACAATAACTCGATCAGAGTCGGCTCCGCCCGAAAGCATGGCCATGAAGTCGAATATTAGCCGTATTGGCCGTATTGGCCCAGACGATCACACTCAACGTCTACCAAACATAACAAGCACTGAACAGTCTACAGAGATAGAGGCAAACTTCAAACAGACAGTTGCAGGTTCTGCCACAGAACCATCGGTTGTCAATGATGTTCTCGATGAGACTACTCATCATTTACCTATGAAAGACAATCCACATGAGTAAGTTACATTTATACCTAATACTATTCTTTCGCGACCATCCTGGCATGAAACCACATTTCATCGTGGTTATGGAATAATCGCTTTAGTTGTATCTCGTTTCTGGTAGTCAGTACTTTTAGATCCTGGAAGCTACCATCATCGTAAAGATTTTACGAAATCGTCACCGAACGCATGACTACTCATCGCAAAAATACTGGTCGAAAATTCGTCTAGTCACTTACAATTACATGAATTTGGGTTCTCCATAACTGATGTTCTGCTCACATGCATCAATCAAGGCCTGGTCGGAATAGTACCTACGAGCAATAAACCCCGACCGTTGCCAAGGTTCACAATCGATTCTTGCAAAAGTCTATGCATCATGAATACTTGGTCATCAAATAGTATAAGTATATATTTCTGTTGCACCAAGCCAATGGCAGATTGAACATATCAGTTGACAACATCAAGTTTGACTGGTTGATTTTAGTCGCATAAGTGTGTTGCTTGTGTAGCGGAACTACTTGAATTTTCAGGAATTCCGAGTTCATGGTATAAAAGCTACCCGGAATTGTCTTGCCATCTATAGGAGAATCCGGGATAAGATACAAATCTTATGTCCCGCAACCGTACTCAATCAGCTTAAATGTGACATGTTATGATTTTCCTGGATAGGAAGCTATAACCACCTCCCTTGAGCGCTCGCGAACTTCCTTCTGCAGCATCGAGCACGCCATACCATGTGCCTGGAACTGGATTTGCCAGTCGAAAAAGTAATATATTGCAGCAAGGCTGTCTTGCTATCAGTTCTTCATGACATGCCCAAAAAAAACTCCAAGTGGTATAACCAAGATAACACGAACCGACTTGTGTTGCCTTGAAAAACTTCATACCAAGCAAGTATTGAACAAAAGGGTTGACAAGAAAACCGGTGTATCACATGAGCATCTGAGTAGAGCTCAATTGAGTTTAGCTTGTATAACTGGTTCACTTGCAGCAGGACCACATCAGACATGTCAAAGAAAAAAAAAAGAATATGGCCGTGCGTTCAAGTCAAATTAGCATTAATACTGGGATATCACCCTGACATATCTTTGTATCGATGTGTCCCACTCGGTCCCAGCTCATTTTTTGAGGATTTGTCCACATGAACGGAGGCATTGAACCCATGAATTGGAGATATTACGTTGTTTTTATTGACAAGATTGTTTGATTTATAAAGAAAAGAAAAGAATAAAAAGCATCGGCTGCTTTCATCATTCCTTGAAGACCATTCCGCTAATCTTCACGTCGAACCCTTGACAGACCAAATTCTGCCCACACTAGCCCCCACCATCCTTTATACCAGGGCCCAGATGCTCCCATCCCACCCTCGCAATTGGCGACGTCTTCGTCGAGCCATGCTGTAGAGCTCAATCCCACGTCATTATCCACGCTCTTGTCAGCATCTTCTGGGCTTCAACCTGCCACAAGTGCGCTATCTTCTGAGTTATCGTCAACACTTCTCCCAGTGCCACCTTCAGTCACTGTCGCATTTTCTTCGCCCGTCAAATTATCAAGACCGCTTCTGTCCCGTTCCTCATCTTACGCCTCAAAGTCTTTGGAATACGCTGCGCCCACACCTTTCCGACCAGATCTCCTTTCACCAACCTCGAGAGTGGTGAATTCTTCTGGAGATATAGGTTATAGACGCCCTATTATTGATGTGCCACATTCCACTCGCCGCCAAAGCCTCATAGATGACTATCATTACCAACAGACCTCTGGAGTTCACCATCAAGACTTCTTTGACAAGTACCCCTACGGTCGCGGCTGGTATCCAGATTACGATCTCGACGAAGAAAGCAATACCACTCATCACGAGGATCACGACACATCTCATCATCAGGGTATCAGCCATAGCCGCTCCGTACCGTCCAGTATGGTGAATCATACCGTCCAACATGTTTGGGTGAAAAGGCAAGACACCTCTGCCACCCGAATTGCTGTAAGAGACGACGAGCTTGTAGATTCGGCTCGAGATAGCATTCTCCGAAAGTTTGCCAATTCTCTGGGACGTCATTGTGACTCAGCTGACCTCTCTCTTCGTTTACCTGATCGTACACACAAATATCGAACATTATGTCCAGATGAGGTGCTATGGGCGGCTATCAAAGCCAGCTTTCCAGCTGGACAAAAGATCACCGAAGCAATCATCATTCATGAGCATGTCATGGTCCCTCCTCGGTATATACCCAAAGCATCGCCGCGTCATCTAGAACGGCCACATGAAGATTCCGATACCTATTTCCCTCAATCTCAGCCCATGCCCTCACCTCGCAATCCTCTACCAGTAGCACCATCTCCTGGTACAAATACCCGAAAATGGTCAAGATCCCGGATTGAGGACAGAGAACGCATACGCCGACTGGCGGCATCTCCGCCAACCAAGCAACAAGCTCAGGCTATCCAAGATGAAGCTGACGACGAATGTTAGTTCAGCCCCATTAAGTGATGAGTAGCTGCCTGAATTTTGTACTAATGCAACTTGTGAAACAAGTCTTAGATGATGTCCCTGAGGCCATAGAACCGGAGAATCCTGACAATGTGCGGTCGCCCACGCCTGCTCCTCCTCGGCAAACTACCCCACGCAAATCCGAACCTCGTCGCAATAAAAAGGAGATCGCGCTGCCAGAACCACAACCCTCTGCTCCTGCTCCTGCTCCTGCTCCTGCTCCTACTACTGCTACTGCTACTGCTACTGCTACTGCTCCTTCTCCCGCACCTCCTATGGTCACGACAATACCCCCAATCCGAGTCCTGATTGTTGAGGATAATTCGATTAATCTCAAATTGATAGACACCTTTATCGGCCGTTTGAAGGTGCGGCGTGAAAAGGCAACCAATGGCCAAGATGCCATTGAAAAATGGAAGGAAGGCGGGTTTCATCTTATCCTTATGGATATCCAACTTCCGGTGATGAATGGTCTGGAGGCTACTCAAGAAATTCGCCGCCTTGAACGGGTCAATGGTATCTCCAAGTATGGTGCTGCTAATATCTCTATGATTGATGAAACAATGTCAGACAAAATTCAAAATCCGGCCGATAGGCTTCCAAATCCTGAGCAGCACAAAGGACAGGTCATTATTGTTGCCTTGACAGCTAGCTCACTACCTAGTGATAGACGCCGAGCACTTGCAGCAGGCTGCAATGATTTCTTGACAAAGGTATTGCTCATCTGGTAATGTAACTCCAATTGGCTTAGTCAGTATACTAACTTCATCCTATCACACAGCCCGTCAATTTTCCTTATTTGCAGCAAAAAATTCTCGAGTGGGGTTGCATGCAAGCTCTTATTGATTTCGATAATTGGGGTCGGTGGAAAGATATGGCAATTCAGGAAGAAGAATGTGCCCGTAAGAAGGCAGAAGCTCGATCACTAGTAGGAATAAAGAAGAAGAAGAAGAAAATTGACAGGCCGACTGGGTCTTAGATTTATATCTACAGCCCATTGGTCGACAATTTTTTACTTGCGCACATTTAGGCATACAACTAACGTCTTCAACTTTTGTGACGCCATTTTCGGATGTGTATATCGATATGATTATGGCAGTCTCGGGTTGGGTTGATATTATTTTTCTCTTGTTTCAAGACAATTTGTCAGTCTTTATAGCAATTTATGAATTAACATTGTATCATCATTGACTACCAAAATCTCACAATCAATGTTCTGGCAAAGTACTTTCATATGTGGATCTTCATTAGTTGTATATATAGAATATTTGAAGTAACACAAACATGACAAACATGGTCCAAATATGCCCCACCATTGAGAATTAATTTCACGTGATAGATTAGTCACCATCCCAACTCCATCCTTCTCAAACATTGCAAGATTTTCTTCTTCTTTATGGATATCTTCAACCATTCTCTCCTTTTTTTCTCTAGCTTTGTCCTACAGCTCCGCTGTGCAGTCGCGGTAGTACCAAGACAATTGCTCAGAGGGCCTTTCTTTCCTCTTATTTTTCTTTTAAAATAAGAAACAATAAATATGTTTTCTAGGCTTGGTTCTCCCGTTATCCGGACAGCTGTGCAAGCTTCTAGTGCTGCTCCGAGATTTTTCTCTACTTCTGCCATCAATGCCGGTCGCTTGGACCCTGAGCTGCGTGAAAAGGGTTTGCGCACTCTCGGTCGTCAAGATATGAAGCGCTTCCTTGATCAACTAGAAGCCAAATGGGAGGCTAGAAAGGCAAAGGGTGGTGATAGCTCTACAGGTTTCTACCTTGGTCCTTATGTTGACCAGCCTTTCCCTCTCAATCCACAGTTCCGTAGTCAACCTGTCCTTAGCGATGTCGCACGTGAATGGATTTGGCGTCGTGTGGTTAGGAACCAGGAGCCTCTCAAACTTGTTTCTGCCAATCTTGGTATCGATGTTAGACGTGTTGCCGCTGTTGTGCGATTAAAGGAAGTAGAGAAGAAGTGGCAGCGTGAAGTAAGTTGAAACCCGATCTAACCTTTCCTGCTTTCGTGATGATAGACGCACAAATCGATTAGTCTTTAAGACAAAAACCGTGGTTACAAAAGAAGGCACCAAGCCTTTCTGAACAAAGCCTCATAAAATGCATTTAAAATACAACTTTTCTGATTTACGCTTACTAACAGATTTGTCCAGGGCAAGAAGCTGGCTACACCTTACCAAGATGCCATTTTATCAATGCTTCCTCAAACCCGCTATTACATCCCGAAACAGGGTGAGCCTGCTCCTGAGCATCAACCTCATGAGCCCATCAATGAACTTCACACCCATGGTCACACTCTGCAACAACTCTTCTGGCCTGTCGCCGAGTCCCGGACATTTACTCGCAAAGATGCTGCCAAGGCTTTCAGTCCCGTAATAACCACCCCTGAGTCTCGGTCGATACATCGTGAATTTATTTATGCCGAGCGTGAAGCGATGAAGGACCCTCAAAACCGCCAGCAACACATGGCTAAGTGGCGGGCCGCACTTGTCACTGATGAGGAGCATCGTCAGGCTGAAGCTCACAAGAAAGCTGCTAAAGAACAGGCCAAAATTATCACAGCCAAGTCAAATCGTTTTGAATTCCGCTTCCAGGACTTCAATGCTGAAAATGTTGGCAAAGACGGTCGTCTTAGAAATGCCGTTGGTCACAAATATGGTGTGCCAAACTACGACCGTAAAAGAGGCGCAGTCAAGATCCCGACCAGCGTGCCTTGAGTATATATGGGTTCAACAATCCCTTCATTGTAACACTACATCGGTACCCCGATATGTCATCATGTATTAAATGGTGATTGTATTTCTATCTGTAACGTCTTATGCACTTTCACGACAATATACTAGCTTCCGGATTGATTCTATTGTTCACTTGCCTTCATCTTCTATTTAGTTAAACCGTGATATGTTTGTGTCTCTGACCTCTGGAGTTGCAGAAATTGCCAACCTCCCTGTTTTTTCTGTCCCATCTACAACATGTACCTAAGTTTCATCTTCGCATATATTTAATTGCTTTTCCCAGTACTACTTCTCCCTTTCGTTCCTTAGATTAGCGTTGCAACCACCTACACCGTTCCCAATGAATAGGGGTTATGTTTTCTCCAACACTTTGCAATCAATATTCCAATCAAGTCAACAGCCCAAGCAGCCAATCCAAGCATGACAATGTACACTGACCAGCGCAAATGGTCGTAATCCGGTGTAGACTTCTCAGGCTTGGGCCCCAGGTACTTCTGTCCGAACAAGACGGTCACAACCAACCACAAAATTACTAGAATCCCATCCCAGGCAATCTGCATGTCTGAAAACCGGACTTTGGGAATAAGATAAATCAAAGCAGTCACAAGAGACAGACCACCAACTGCTTCAGCGAAATACTATGATCCAATATCATGTCAACCGTAATTCATCTATATCATCCATCAAGTGACCAAGTAATATATATGTGATTGCTTGTTTCACTTACCTAATCCACAGGTGAGCCAATCCGAGCTATCTCATTGGTCGTATTGAAGTCAATGTAGTATATGCCAATCACAATGACACCAATAGCGAAGAGTATGATTCTGTGGATGACAAAGACGACTTGACAGGTTTCGGCACATTCGGTACGCAGGGAGCGATGACGTGACATTGTGTACAGTAAGTTCCGTATCTGAGTGGCGTTTAGTTATCGTGGAAGAGACCACGACAATGTGTTGTATGTCAGGTCTAATGACAAGACCTATATCCAAAATATGGAACGGTATTCGATAGATTGTAGTTGATACGATTTCAGTCTGGATAGAATGGATGGGATAAACAACGATAACGTAAGTTTGTGAATGTTCAAAAATATTATCACGGTGTAATTCAATTTAAAATTTCGAGATTATCTGTAATAGAGCGCTCGTGTGTCATTTGTTTATTCATCAATTCTACCAGTATCAGGTAACTACTTCTGTGATTTGAGTATGAAGTCACTGCTAAGTTACTGTTTTGTTATGTTGCTTCTACCAACAATGCAATTACGGTATTGGATACATAGCGATCCGAGAAATGCACAGAATGAGCTCAGATGAGTTCTAACCTAGACACAAGTATATTAATTCTCTTGTGCCTGTCCCACATTACTTAAAGTCATAAGTGTTCCTTACCAAGTTTACCAGGCTACCAAATGTGTTAGATCTCTACTTCTATTTAGGGTTATTACAAACCCTATAAATATACATATTACAACATAAATTATTAAATCCATATGATATTGATGATTCTCTGTATTTTATCTATCCAGTTTACAAAATGATAGTGAACTTGGTAGGTAGCACCCTATGGTTTTAAGGCATATGGGGCAGACAGAAGTAAAATATCTATTAAATAACATATTACAAGCCATGTCTATTGTTTTGTTCATGTGATAATTATAATAACTCCATTACAATATAGATCATATCTAGGATGGTCTCAATATGCAAGTTTCACAGTTATCCTAGTTTTGAAGAAAAACTGTAGACAAAGTCTATTTAGGATAGAATCCTATATACATAGGTTTAAATAGGGTAACTTAGAGGTGCTTATGGAAACTAGCTGAATTGCAATTAATATTTGTTGTTGAAAGTTTGAGTTTAAATTTATTGTACAATACACATATCCATATTTAAATATGGCAAAAAGCCATCTATTTGATTTAGTTAAAAGCTACATCTCAGTTTCTCAAGTTTAGAGAATATTTTCAATAGTATTTATTGCTAGAATTTGCTCGATACAGCTTGTGTATCGCCATTCCTGACATTCTCCATCATTGATCTATATTTGTAAAAAAAAAACCAAAGGGGACTAAGAGTTTGCACAATGGAAGAGGAAACCCCGAAGGAGGGATAAAGGAAAAGACAAACCAAGAAGACTTGAAGATGATAGAGTATATTTAAGATGAATGGTGATGATAATGATAGAACTTCTAGCTATAGAAAGCATGAAGAGACATGTAAGTACTTATAGAAAATTCCAGGACTTCAGATCAATAAATAGAAATACCAAAAGGGAAAACAGCCATGAGTCATTTCATCAGGTGATGGCATAACTCTTAGATTATACTATTTTAGCGTAAATAGGTTACTTATGCCATTGGTAGTAACAGTACCCTTTTATAAACAATAACCTTAAACAGCACATTTATAGTAGTTGTTAACCCTATTTCTGTTTATAGTGGCAAAAGCTAAAGTATAGCATAACTTGTTCAAAAAACTGGATATAAGAATTCTGAGATGTCGTGAGTTATGCAGGACATTATAATATCTTAATATTTATCTCTGTTTCACGGCTCTATTGCAGTTATTTTTCAAAACTGCTACTCAAAGTTGATAAAAAAAACATTCTTTGCATAGGACATCTGTCAATCTACTTTGTAGACTGCCTTTACATCTCAAATCAATCATCATTACAGGCACCAGTCGTCTTGGTTTTGGTATTGTACTTTCAGACTACTTGAGTACTTGAGCTTTCAAACTCCCACATCCACTATGCCAGAACAATAGAACCCTCAACGTGACTGGTCATACGCCCCTTCGCCTAGATTGGGCTTTGGTCAATCATTCACTTCACAATCATACCTTGAGCAGAATTTCCTTGGCACACAACCATACAACTTCCCATCTCCTCGCCGTCATTCACATGCCACTTGATTAACTGTCACAGCATGAATACCATCATCATCAGTATTCAATGGCTCCGAAGGCATCGAGAAGACGAGTTACCAATGCCAGCTGCCGGTCTGGAAACCATGAATATAATTATAGCGTTCATCTGTCAGGTGAATCTGATGGATCCGAAGGATTTCTAGCTGATGATGAAAACTATTTGTCGTCTGATTCAGAAACAGACTATTGTATTATCCGCCGGCGGACAATCTTAGGTTACCAAGGTCAAAGTTTGTCGAATTTGTTGTCAAACAGTAAGTCCACCTTGCCCATCGAAATGTCTAGTGCCACCTTTTATAGAAAATTCTATATCTCATATATATTTGCACCCTTGAAATCTTTGCATGACGGTCTGTTCCACTTTTTTTCTTTTTGCTAATCCCTCCTCCAACGGCATGTCGTCATAACCACTTAACGCATGGATCCTTACCCCACAGTCCTCGGCGTGCCGTTCTGTGATCTATTCCTAAAGCTTGGTGGACTATTTCACGTACCAATTGAGTTGTGTCCGATAAAGAGTCATTGAATATTTTTTTTGACAGTGTATCGTCACATCTATTTAATCGCTTCTTCGAGGTGATTTCTCGGAAATAATTTATTAGATTGGAGAAATTGAGAGACAATATCTTACTAGCATACCAAATATTTATTATCGCTATACATAAAATCAAATTTGCTGCTAATGGTTTTTTTATCAGTTTTCAAGACGAACTGAAAGCACAAATATAACACTGCCATCATGCACTGAAGATTGATCCCCTATATCATAAGTTAGAGACGGAAGCAGCCTGTTCATGTTAGCTAACATAGAGTGCATGCCAGTAAACCCCAACTAAACCGTATCTACGTCAGATCTAACAGAATCACAATAATCCTGACTGTCTTATTGTCTTGTTAATTTCCAGCTATATAAAAGTAACGCAGAGACTGACGTTCACCTTATAGGTATTGCCGAGACTTCCCTGACTTCCCATGCGGTACTTATTGCAATTACCCCGCCTACACGACGAGAGTTTTACCTTGAGCAAGAAACACTGTCTGCTCATGGTGACCAAGCCAGGTAAGAATAAGGATTAGAAATATTTTTCAACCCCTCCACCAAAATAGCATATACTGACATCATTCCAGAGTTTATTTCTCCTTCCACGAGGATCCCAATCTTCTTAGCGGTGCCATCCATTCCATTCCGCCAGTGACCAGGCTCGACAACAATCCATCACTCTAGCCCAATCCGTGCCCCGTCAGACCTAGAATTTATACCCGCATCTCTTATCTGTGGCATCACGTGTTGAGCATAACAGTCCTCCATCAATTACATCTTCAGCACGCAGACATTCTCATTATCCTACTTCTATTTCGTATCTCGTTGACACGCCTCGCAAACCCACCTCTTCAGTTTCTAGTTCAATCACTTCTGAAGTTGTGTGGCGTACCATTAAAGGTTTTGGATCTTTTACTGTGGAAACCTCGCATTCATCCAACATGTCTATCTCTGCCACCAAGAATTTGCAATCAAAAACCCATCCGGCTGATTCCACTCACCTTAGAGATATGGAAAAAATCGACCCCCTTGACAACACGATGGCACTGAGGCCAAGTAGTAGAATCTCCTTCAATGAAATGCGGAAGTCAGTCACAGACGCTGATCTTACTCGAAATGCAACCCTTAGGCTGTCGACTCAAACCCAAATGTTAGGGAAATATTATCCCTCAGTCTACGAACGGACGCAACCTCAGAGATTAGAAAGTCACGAATTTCCAGGTGCTGTCTTGGACTTTTCATCTGATGATGAATGTCCACCAAACTTGACTACGGCTAGTAGCCAAGCACCTAGTACCACAAGTGGTCCCTCACGACACCACTCGCTCAGCATGGAGCATCACACTCAGAGATATGCCCCGCCCGTGTCATACAATGGAATCAGTAAACCGGTCATCCAGTCGGATGCCACGGAAAATCGACCTTCGATCCACGAGTTCCCCGTGAAACATGTGGACCCCGATTCACCGAGACTCGATCCCCTTGGAAGCCCCGGACCTGTAACACCTATGGATTTGGACAGTGTTAGCTTGCCAGTGCGTGAGCCAGTTTCTTACTTCCAAAGCCCTCAAGATGCTATCCATCAACGGCGTCTACCGGCCCAAAGACCCCGTTATTAAAAAAGCCATGTTATGCTCAGTCTCGTATTTGTATCCCATTTGTAAATACTGCCATAGTTCGTATATCATCAAATCTAGTGGACATGAATTGAACATCTTAACTGGAAAACTACTTAGAAATGGACATGTCGTATGTCTGTACGTCATAAACATATATATATATACGTTAATTCAAGCAGGCTTACAATAATTCGCCGGGAATGAACCTCTAATACCATCCACCTCTCCCTCCCACCAATCTTGATCGGTAGCTGTCTTTTTGATGATCTTGATTTTGTCACCAGCCCTGAACGACAAATCACTAGCTCCTTGTCCCTCAAAGTCATATTGCGCAACCACGAACTCATCCACTCTCAAAACCGGCTTTTTCTTAGGAGGGGGAGGAGGCTTGCGCTTGTTCAAAACAATAGCTGCGCCCGGTGCTGATCCAGTGTACTGGTAGGCAGGAACATGTGTCTGTGACGCAGAATTATGTCCAAATTGTTCGGAAGATACTGTCCGAGCCATCGGGGTAGCAACAGGGCCAGCAAGCCTAGCCGCTGCGGTGAAGTCTGTTGGGGCTAATGGTTGCGAACCAAATGGAGGAGGGCGAGCTGGAGATCGTTCCCGGGATACGGAGGTAGACATCGCATTGATTGATGGACTAGGAGAGGGCTGTCGGGAAGAAGAGGTGGATGAGCCTATCTGAAGTAAACGTCCCGGGGAAACACCACGATTGGGCGGAATAGATCCATTCCCGTCACCAAGATTAAGTGGTGCTAATCTTCCTTTTCCAGTCGCGATGAAGCTGAAGACCTCAATGGTTTGTTGGACTGGGGTGAATGCCGCTGACCAAGTTTCAATCACCTCTTCCATTGGGGGCGCAGGAGAAGGGTAACCATTCTCTTCGGAGAAGGTATGTAAGCTGGTGTAGGAGAGACCCAGTAATCGATATTGTGTAGATGCCAAGGTAGACACCAGCGGAATAATCAGTTGCATAGTCATAGCAATAACACCCGGCAAGGTATCTTGAAGGTAGTTGTCCATGATGGTAAATTCCTGTGTCCAGTTAGCAGCAGTTGATTGCATGGTGATGTAAAAAAACAGACCTCTTGGAGTCGTGCCTGTTCTTCTTCAGCTTTTGCCAATGCCTGATCCTCTTTTGGTGTGCGGCCACCTTTCTTTTGCAACCTTACCACTTTGTCTTGACTCTTCTCCCAGTCCAAACGTTTAGCTTCCCGCTTCTTGATAGTCTTTCTAAAACTACCAATGTATTCGCGTGCTTTTGTACCTGGGTTGATTACGCCAGCATCAAAGATAGCGACTTCGTTCATGATGTCTTCTTTCAGTTCTGCATAAATATCTCGGAGAGATGTAATCCGTTTCATATAGGCTTCGGGTGTCGGTTGTTGAACCCGAGTATAACCCTCGGGTAGGACCGAGTTGATGGGCTGGTACAGAGTGATAAACTCGGTTGCAGTGTTCACTTGACTCATGACCATCGCCACCCAGGATTCCCGCAGACTCTTTGCATCATCGATAAGTCGAGCCAGCAACTTGTCAACGTCTTCATACTCGGTTACAATCAAAGACACCTGGCCAGTTTGACTATGACCGTTCTTTTTGCCAAACTTGAGCTTTTCCAATTGACGCCGGGTGGCTTCCATCGGAACTTCAATCACAATATAGATGTGTGATTCGACGATTCAATGCGATGAGATGATGTCGTTGGATGCGCTTGATTAAGCGCTACTATGCAGTGCTGGCAGTTTGCAGCTGAAAACAATCCACTTGGAACGTGGTATCTTTGTGGGGGATGAATTTATGTGATTTATGTGCTTGATAGTGATGTGTAGTTGTGTCGTTACAGATGAGGTTAAATATTTCGGTTCGAATAGTATAAGAAAACTGGAGGGGCGCGAATGATTCAAGTCTTTACTAGACCGCGCGTACCAACAGTGTGGTGTCTTATAACTGGTACGTGGCTCTGTACATGAACGAACAGTGAATGACGGGGATTGTTGAGTGGGATGTTCAATCCTTGACATAGTTTCAACCTCACCTTAACTCGTGGCGGAGCCCAAATAGTTTCAAAAGCTAAGTCTCAACACTGACAACAAGGGCGATCTAATGTTGATAGCATGGCTTCCCATATTGACAATGCTGTAACTTATTCAACTCCTATCTGACAATTGTGTTTGAGTTATTCCTCACAGGAATTATGTAAATGCTTTGTCATACCGATTAGATCGTATTGTCTAAAATCCGTAACCATGCTACCACAGTCTGTTTATGTGCGAAACTGGTGAACTTCGAGAGAGAGCCTAGACCAGTACGAAAAACCAAATCTGCGAAGCAAGATATACAAAAATCCATCAAACATAAATGGGATTGGTTCTGATACATAACACCGGGTGATAAAAGCTTCACTATTCTCCAGATTCATATGCGATCATGTGACAAAACATTAGTCAGACGTTAACCCATTTAACCCTATTACGCGTAACAGGCACAATAAGGTCTAGACACTGGTATTTGATCTAAATAATGATTTATGTCAGAATTTGTTTAAATGATACACTTCATTATCATCAAGCCGAGTTGAAATAATATCAATCCATGTCAACTGGGAGTAAGTCTTTAGTTGCCTCTACCCCGATGCCTATCAACACTTGGTTAACAATAATATACACAGATGTATTTGAAACCACTGTATCTATCAGAGGATAATGTCACGACTGTCCATGGACCCCGAGTCAATGACAGCATCTGTTATTGAGTATGGCTGCTTGTTTTCGCATGACTTGAAACGAAAGCAAAAGAGATGGAAAGATGGCCGACTCAAGTTTCATACTTTCAACCAACGTGTCATGGTCTATGATGAGCGCGGAAATTCTATTGGTGATATGCACTGGCAGGAGAGCTCTCTATTTGGAGAAGGCGAAGAAATAATGCTGGATCGCGGGGGTGTGATTGTACAGGTTTGCGAGCGTAAAGGTAAGTCGATTCAAGATTTGTCCACCATCTTGATTCGAAAATCCCGGCAATCTCTCACTGAATCAGGATTGTGGCCTCCAGATTACGAGTCCCCTCGGAAAACACCCTCGAAAGGGATTCATCCGACACGGCCCCAAAAGAATCCATCGAATATAAGATCGGCAATATCAAATAACCAAAAACCTACCAAAGGGGTCCTTGGAAGGGCACAAATGCCCGATCGGAGCCCATTTGAGCAAAGAAAGTCACTCTCTACCATTGATGCAACAACAGCAGGAAATCATGGTTCCTCCCCACCTACAAAGCGAAGAAGATATGATGAAAAGGATCAAAAGTCGGCCTACGCAACCAGTCTCTTTGGCGCAGCTCTCAGTTTGAATGGTGGGAGTAAAACTCCTGGCATTAAACCACAGATGATCCCAAGACTACATTCTATAGCTCCGGAGTATCAACCGTCATCCTCAGTAATGCCACTACGGGCGTCCTATCATAAAACCCACATCCAAGATGCCACTCCAAAGCCAACAACCCCCAAGGATAAGCATTCACAACCTTCGAGAGAAGATATTTTCAACTCTATGAGCACAAAGTCAGAAAATTTCCATTCCACAGTAACATCACATACTAAAAAGCGACCTCGAAGACCAGAAATTCCTTCACTCCCACAAATCACTGCTGTGAAACCAACCCTTCGGTCAAGACCAGTTGTCAACGTTGAAGGACCCGGGGTTTCTGGGCCTTGGTCTTTAATGAAATCCTCAAACAGTTCTTCTTTTACCATGCAAACCACAACACCAAGCGCTTCAGTCCCAGCTATTAGAAAAGATTTTGAGTCAGAATCCATGAGCACATCACCAGATCCCAATAATGAATCATTAGCGGTTATGTGTTTTGGATCTAAGCACCAGAGAACTAGTAAATTACAATCTCTTCGAGATAAATCCGATTCAAGAAGCCAAGAACTGTCGAATGATATCTCAGTTCTCCAACAGATCACTTCAAGTTGCGAGCCTACAAAATCGGGTAGTGGATGTCGGTTAGACCGGCAGATGTCTGCCAGACGGGGTCAAAGCCCGGACTTGATAGATTTACCAAGAAATATTGTTCAACGGGAACCTCACAATACACATGAACGGCCTTTAGCTCCAACAAAACACCCCGTTGTATCTGATCCTATTATGTCAGATGATGGGAAATGTAATAGAGAGCCTCCCGTAGTACTCCATCTTCGCTTGAAATCAAAGAAACGACGGAAGGGGTTGCTATTAACTAGACAGCCCGATATTTCCATCGGTCGAGAGCGCAGCACAACACCAAAGAGCATGGTTTCTGTATTTACTTCGCTACCTGATCCCTCTCCAATTGTTGGTTCCGATTATACTGAGGTAGGTATAGTTATTGCAGTCAAAACCATTGAATCGAAAGCTAAATCTAGTCGCATTCAGGAATCAAGATTGGGGCATGCTTCTAAAGCATCTAATCATAATGACGCACCTGATGATAAATCTGTCTTGTCAGAAACACCGAAACCACACCTATCAATCAATAAACTTTCTCCGGTACTTGTCTTTGAGGACATGTTAGAAACTAAGAGAGACGAAATGTCACCTTCTACTGGTGAGATGCATCGAGATACGCTTCTCGTATATAATCATTCCAGTACAGTTACAACAAAAAATTCCCGTGATTTGATGATGGAAAGCTCAGGTGATTCTTGCGTTGATCAGTCACAGGTTGACGAAGCCATTTCAGAGCAGGAAAAGAAATTGACTGAGACCGTTACAGAAGCAACAGAGAATTCTGACTATAATTCTGAACTGCTATCTGCCGTTGCAAAATCTCATGAGCTTGCTGCAAAAGTTGATACTCACCTCCCCACAACAAAACCAGTAAACTTTATGAGTGGAGTAAATAATGAATCAACACAGCTTTTGGTGCCAGATTTTATTACTGAGACCACTCGTGATGGAGCACCATCCAAACCAGAAGATCATGGTGAGAAGCCAGCAAATGGTACTCAGCCTCAGGACTTGGTGAACTCACAAATACAATCCCATCAAGACAGAGAGGCGGTTATCATTCAAACTCAAACACCAATAGTAGGTTGTTCCTCTTTGAGTGCAAATACCTGCAGTCCATTGAACCAAGAATCTGACCAACCATTGGCATATGAGGTTAAGATGAACAATCACAGTGGATGTACTATGGGAAGTAAAGATCAAGAGAATTCTACTGAACCTGCGTCTTCTCAAAATACATTACCAGATATGTTGGATACAAGGTTGTGTGTTTCAGAGACAAATCATCTCTCTATCAAAAGTCAGGAAACGGATGATTCTTTCTTGTTAAGTAAATCACTTGGTAACTTATTGCACACTGGTGTAAGTGTTAAAAACCAGGGATTTCAACTACACGAGCTAGAATCAATTCAGATGAATTCTCATCAGCATTCTTTGTCCAGACCCATCATTCGGAGTGCTGCACCTAGTATCAACCGACCATCACGATCTGGGTTTAAAGTGCCTTCTATAGTTGAGCGTTTAGATTCCACTGAGACTCAACCTCCAAACAATTCCAGGCCAATCTCAAGAAGCCTTCACGGTGGATTGTCATCTATCATCACACGTGGTGGAATTGCTTATAATAATGAGCTAAGCTCCGGATTATTTGGTAGAAGGATAGTAGTTAGTAACACCAGCATGCCACCTATGTGTGGTTTCAGTCGTGTGGAAATGCCAACATCATCTCAGATTGCAGCCCATCATGAATCTCATAGAAATTCGGATGAACTGAGATTTCACGATGAAGAAGATCCCTTGATAATCGATGTCAGATTGAAACCTGTCCGACGATATTCAGGCCTGACAATTGTGGGGGGTGGTCCTTGGAGCGGGGAAGCATCTGATCTGTTTGAATGGAGAAAGCAGCCTCATTGATTATGACAGTTTGTTTAATCCTTGGTCGACAAGACATATGATGTCATCGCCATATTTTGTTGTAGACAGCATAAATTAACTTTATAGTTGTTGCCACCAAAACCTCAACGCTTTGTTGTTAGTATGCTAAATCGCTAAATCACGCTGGTATCCGTCTTTTTGTGTATAGTGTTCGAGCTTTTACCGTTGATTATAGAGCACTAGCTTCTGCACAGCAAAAGTCCTTGCGACATGCGGCGACCCCAAAACGGAAACAGTGCGAGATATAATTTGGAAAACAATGGTACTGAACGATACTGTGAGATACACACTACACCGCCTCATTCTCCAGGTACTTATACAGTATTAATCTAAGAGCCCATCTTTGATTTACTCCACTCATATGTCCAATAGCCAATCAGCAACTACAATTTGCCGGCAAGCTGTAACAGGCATAGAGGCTGAATACTAGCAATTCTATTGCAGGTGGAAAGACGAAATCTAATAAAAGAGCAAAACACGAATCATAAACCCATCTTCGTCATCTCTATCTACTTTTAAACTTTTCTTTTCTGCTAGCCTTTCCGCAATACATGAGGCCCTGAAATTTCAACGTCGTAATTTCACGTAGTTGATTTTGATCTCGGATTCAGTAACGGATTTCCAAGGTAAATCACTTTCTGCACTTGACTGTAACGCTCGTTTGACTAACATCATGATCGAAGAGCTTGACAGTGACGTCGCACTTTGAAGCCATCATCACCGACCATCTGACGATCATATTTCTTTATTGGATGACCATTGCTTAGATGGCTCATCCATCCGCCATGATGTCACCTGGTGACATCCCGGGCTCTCAATTGAATATAATCATTGTCAAGGAGAATTACCACGACAGTGTCAAGTTCATACCCGACGTCACCACTCCGATGTTCACTAGACTGATCAACGCTTATCTTCCTGATAACCGCAGCGTTTCGGACAAGATTGCCGAGTTAACTATGAAATTTTTTCTAGTCATGAAGACGTTTCCTTCATCCATGGTTTTCACTCTCAATGCTGATGCCGTCAACCAGGTTCACGGCTTTACTGCAGCCCTACCGGCGCCGACTATCTGTTCTCGGTTTATGGAGTCTCGGCCAACACCTTCACGCTCGTTGACTAGTGAATCCAAAACATCATCCTCATCCAAACTCAATATCCCGGGCTTCCGAATCATGACTACCGACGGCGCCGATGTTACAGATCTCCCTATCAAGGGTCAGAAGACAGGGGAACAACGTGCTCATGCAAAACTGATGCGGAACATGGGCGCGTGTGCTGCTTGTCGCAAACGCAAATCTCGTTGCGAGCCACATCACCCTCGCGATGGAACTACCCAAACCCGTCATCAAAACAAAACCCAGGTCCGAGCTACAAGGAAGCGTCAGGATTCTTCCACCAACACTGTTACTTCCAACTCACAATCTTTTGCGTTTGCAGAAGGGTATTCACCTTCAATCCCGCTTAGTATTGAAGAAAACTCGGCACGTACCAATTCGACGGTGGCTATAACCACCACACCTAGCGTCCTCTCCGATTTTGGTTTCACCTTCCCCTTCTCTTCACCGAACTTGTCTGGTAGCATACTAGATGGAAATGTGACTACACCCACTGCCGCCGCGATATCTTTTGGAGTTGCGACACAATCTGTCGCTGCCAATCTGGATCCATTGGATATGTTTCAGTTCAATGATTTCGACCTTTTCCCTGTTGACAACCCCTCCCCCAGTATCAATAATGCCCAAAGTCTTTTCGACACGAATGGTCCGATCAGCTCTGTTCCACTGAGTACTGCTACTATCAACACTGAGGGTACATCATCATTTGTAGCTGACTTGGGTGTATCAAACGACTTCATGAGTTTCCAAGATTGGCATTCATTAAACCAGCTGTTTGATAGCTTTGATTTGGAGATGTCGGTCAATCTGCCTGACCTCATGCAAGTTCCCGCATGCTCATCAGCTCCGGATCTTACCGACAACTCTGTTATTTCTGTTACTGCTCCTGCTTCTCAGCAGGAGCAGTTACATTATGGTACTCCCATAACTTCTGAAGTCATAAACGGGCTGCCTGACTCTGAATCTAGTGAAATGAGCCCGGCAAAATCTGCTCCTGCCTTGTCGCAGGAGCAGTTGCATTACTCTACTCTGATCTCTGATTCTCGTCGTTACCCCAATGTCAATGTCTCTGTCAATGCCTCTGCTGCTCCTGCCCACAGGCAGGAGCAGTCATCATGGGGTGCCCCTCGAATCTTAAATATGACAATCTCTATCCCAAATAGCCCGAACTCAACTTTTGCATCACCGCGGGAGTATTTGTTACATGGTACCCATTGTGATGATATATCCTTCGCATCGACTAATCGGCGCTCGTCTGTTCCTGTGTCTTCACAGGAGCTATTATCATGGGGTGACTCCCATGTGAAACATATTGAATTTCTTTCCATGCTCTCCCAAGAATCTCCAAAGTCCATTATCGGTCTTAAGGAATCTACATTTACTGTCCAATATGACGTGAACGCAGATTACCATATCATAGACCTTTCATTATCTACTCAAGTGGATATATCAACAATAATACAAATAAATCCTATCAGCTTTCATACTCTTGTGTCTGTGACTTATTTTTAACAACCTTTCATGTAGTAACCATGTGCACATCTGGCTCTAATCCAAACGGTAAGTGGCATAGTACACCGTAGGCGTTTGCATGCCGAAATGAGGTGGCCACATGTTCCAACATCAACTGTCCCATTATCCTCATAGCCTCTAGTTTTGGTGTTGCGGATTGTGGTGACACAACATCAAAACACGTGATTCATATGAAATATCTTAACGACTCAAGAACAGAATGTTAAGTCACCATTCTCTTTCTATAAATATTCATCTTCATCTTCATCTACAGTCCAAATCATGATCGTGTTTAATGGTTCAGTTTTGGATGGTCAATTTCGTCTGATTGATAAATGTCAAAAAAAACCTGCTTCGGAATTTTAATTTCAGACTTTTTGTGGGTCACATCTACTTGAACTACATATCATTCCAAGTTTTGATGCATGTGATTTAACCAGAGATTGACTCCATTGAAATCTTTTTATTTGTCAGTACATTTTCTTTTTGCAATAGGTGCCATATCAATCACTTGTTCTTAACTCCAAACAACTGTAGGCACACCACTCAGTATCTTCAATATGGCTCAGACTGACACCCAATTTAGAGTTTTATTTTCTATATCACCCACACAGCCAAACGCCTTTACCAGATAATCATCAAGAGGGTACAAGTAACGTTAGACATAAATTTTCAGTCTTACCATATAATTACCTATATACACCCGCGTTGAATCTTCATATCGAACACTTCCTTCAGATTCCTTGTTCTCAAGTTGTCAAGCAACTCAGCCAGGTTTGCGTTTTATTGGCTGTCAAATTCGGAACTAGTTTTGACACTCAAGCAATCTCCAACATGGCAGTTTCCACATCGTCTACAGATGAAATGGTTGTTGCCCAAGATGATTCCCGGCAGTTCCAACGGCCTATTTCCCAAGCTAGACAAAATGAATCTTCTCCCGTTTTTGCAGCCTCGCGACTTTCATCGTCATCGTCGTCATCGTCACCTCTCTCAAAAGCGCGAGGTATCTTTGCTACCGCTGCTAGACTCGTTCAGAAAGCGCCTCGAAGAGTTTTATCTGTCATCGTTCCCGGCAAGTCAGATTCTCGTCGCAGCTGGTCCAGATCTTCTCGAGAAATACCTAGTGCAGCCATGACCATCGACAATGGTGATCTTCCAGGTGTGGGGAATTCATCTAACCCCACCCTCTTGGACAACATCAAGGGTTCTAATTCTCTTGATGATGTGTCCCCTCTCTCTGGCGAGAAAAATTCAGACGCGCAGTCTTTGAGATTTTCGTTAGCGGGTAGCGCCCACTCGTTCGCTCCTCTGCGTCCATTGGTCCCTCTTGGAGACGCAGGTCGTCCGGAACGGACCCCTGAAGAAGACGCTATCCATGAAGCCTTCACCCAAGCTGCTCTGGAAATGGTGAGTAGTTAGTTCCATCTTCAAAACAGAATTATGTTAACCAGTTTGACCTTTACTGAGCATTAGGCCCGTCTTGCTCTCCGTGCCAATGAAACTCCTGTCGGTTGCGTCCTTGTTCATGGCGACAAGGTTATTGCCAAAGGCATGAATGCCACCAATGTCACCCGTAATGGCACTCGCCATGCTGAGTTCATGGCTGTCTGCTCTCTTCTTAGCCAACCTACCCTGGCTGGTACTGACGTATCCTTCACTGATGCTGCCAAAACTGCCCGCGCATTTCACGAAGCCAATCAAGCCCGCAAGGCCGCCGAGGCCGCTGCCGCCGCTGCCGCTCTTCTGGCTGGTGACAACATGTCGGATACACGGTCAATTATCAGCTCTACCGCAACTATCTCCAGTTTATCACCTAGCATTTCATCTTCAGTCCAAGCTACTACCCGTGTCAAGGTTGAACACGAAGGTGTATCGGAAGAAGATGTCGCCAAGAGCTACCTGTACCCTTATGGTCAGAAGTGGTGGCCGAAGCCTAAGTTCGATCCAGTTCTGTTCCATGAATGTACTTTATATGTGACTGTGGAGCCTTGTGTCATGTGTGCCTCCTTCCTTCGTCAGCTCGGAATCAGGAAGGTGTTCTTCGGGGCTGTGAACGACAAGTTTGGTGGAACTGGAGGTGTTTTCAATATCCACAAGAATTGCAAGAAACTTGATGAAGCCCAATTGGCGCAGGGAACTGATGGTGGCCCCGTCGGGGACGGCTTCGAAGTGGAAGGCGGCTGGGGCCGTGATGAAGCTGTTGCTCTTCTGCGCCGGTTCTATGTTCAAGAAAACGGTAGAGGTATGTCTCATGAAACCCCCATGAATGACATAATATTGCAGCCGTATGCTAATCACACAGCACAGCTCCCGTCCCCCGCAAAAAGGAAGGTAGAGCCGCTCGCCTCGCGGCTTTGGAGCAGGTCAATGGCATCACGGTTGGTGACGTCGATGCTGGTATGCTCTCGGCTTTGGAGAGTAGTTCATCCAGTCAAGCCACATCCGTCTAGGACGCCTAAGTCTTCAATGGTGGTCCAGGGCCGGTATCAAAAGTCTAAAGCTCAGTTTATGGTCTTCATAAGTTGTGTTAGACTACCTTCGTTTCTGGTAAATGCGGAAAGGGTGCAAGTTTAGAAAGGAGTTTAGGAGTTTTTCATTGTCGTATTCATCTAGCCAGGAAGCATTCATCATTTATATGCATTCAGTTAGTTCCAATCAAAATTTGACTATGCATGCCACACCGTATCATTTCTGGAATATACCACCCATTGACAGACCGATTATGACTTTCACAGTGCCTTCATTCAAGCTTAGATAACTTGACTTGTGGGACATTACCCCTAGTTCAGAATCCAAACATCACCATTTGAATTAGAACTTATCATTCAGACTTGTTTGTTGAATGCTCTCAGACTCAAGGTGGTTGGTGTTTGAAGTTCAATTAGCAGTAGGATGACTAAACATGTTAAGTTTAAAACTTAATGCCATAATCCCCTCTAGTCTGATATCTAAGATGCAGTTTTCTTTTCCAGCCATGCCGACTCACGCATCTAAAATACTGACATCTAATTGATAGATTTGTGTCCGTAAGCCAGAAATTGACAAGACATCAGACGTAGAAATATATATCATCAACAATGAGCTAAATACAACACATCCTGACCTCATTGATTGTTTATTCACATAGCCACACAAATATCCGATATCACCCCGATAACACAGGGATCTCGGTAGACCTTAGTTGCTTCACCGAGAGTCAAAAAGAGCGTGTGGCGCGTTAGGACATTAACCAAATTGTGTGCGGCCTTTCCAAAAGTGGTAATCCGTCACCCATGTTTCTCGGTCACAATGAGAACTAACTCTTAATGTCAAGCCACATCTCCAAACCCCAGGGCCAAGAAACTCACAACACTGGAGAAGGATACAGTGCGTATTAAGTCAAGAAAGAATGTAGGGGCTGGAACTTGTCAGTATCCCATTCAAACCCCTGGGGTGAATTTATTCATTGATAATGGAACCCTTGTATGCAAAACTGAGGCGCAGTTTAAATAAGAGAGGGAGCCCGGACCAACCTACATATAACCGCCATAGACAAGCTGTGGACAATCCCGCCAAATAAACAAGTCCTAAAGTGGAAATTATACATGACAAAAAGTTATACAAGGCGGTCGAAAGCCATTAACTTGTAAATCGAGCCTGTGCAGATACTGTCCAAAGCAGACTACTGCACTGCACAGTGGCTCCGTATGACTTTGGTTGCTTTTTCTCCCGGCCTCCTCTTGCTGATCCCTGATTTGTGGCTAGTGATCTGAGCATCGGGTGTGTAATAGGAGCATGGCAATACTACGTGCATGCAGGTTTGCCTCAAAGTATGATTTCAAAAAGAGTCATGTCGTATATAATAAATGCCCGCATAGATAAAAGGATGTTGACCGCTAGGTCCGTCTGTGGTTTTCGGGTCATATATTTTTGTTCTTTGTCTTTAGCCCTTATTGCTTAGTCCATCAGAGTTGATCTGCTTTCAGAATATTTCATCTGTGCAAACATTATCCAGCTCACCTCATTCGCATTTGCTCGTTGCCTACGAATTCTGGCCTGTGACTCGGTTTACAACAGATATCATGGCCTATTACTCTCGTTCTCGTGGCGGCGGTCGCCGTGATGATGACTATTACCACGAGCCTTCCAGTCGGCATGGAGGCGGCTACCGTTACAACAAACACGATGACGGTTATCGCAACAATGACCACTCCTACAACCACAGCCCTACCCGGCGACCCTCCTACCGCCAATCTGACAGCTATGACAGTTACGACAACTATCGCCACAGCACATCAAGGGATTATTCCAAGCATGATCAGGGACACGGAGGTTATGGAGAAAGCCGCTCTCATCGACGACACGAATCCGGGCATGACGAATACGATTATCGTCCACGTACTCGGGATCATGGTCGTGATCGTTACAACTATGACCGTCCAGATTATCATCGCTCCCGGGCAGACAGCTATGAGGAGCCTCCTCGGGGCAGACGCTCCCACCGTCCTGATGAAAGGCCCCCATCGAGCTATCATTACTATGACGACGAGCGCAGCAGACCTCGTCGAGAGGGTTACAGATCTCCTAGTTATGATGCTTATTCGCCCCCTCGTCGGGGAGAGCCCGGAATTGGCCGCGGTCCTGGAGGAAAGATCAAGAATGTCGAGATGTGGCAAACTGCTGCTAAGACTGCTCTGCAAGCTGGTGCGCAAGCTGCCTTCAGACTAAGGAACAATAAGGGAGATTGGGTTGGTGAGAAAGGTATTCAAGTTGGAGCTGCTGCTCTGAGTGCCGGTATGAGAGATGTCTTTGGTCGGCCCGGCGGTCCCTCCCTGGGTGGACTCGGAGGTAATGACAGCCTTAGTGCTTCCATCAGACAATCTCTATTCCATGAGGCGGCTACAAAGGCTCTGCGCAAGCTTGCATCAAAAAATTAATGCACATCTTCTCTGTAATGTTGATTACCGTCGAGTTCAAGGGAATGAGTAACGATTTCATATGTCATGAGCGCCACATTATACCAAGTCAGTCTTTGTTTAGTTTCTCTGTTAGGTAGTATATAATTTTATTTGTATTAAATTTCCCAATGGTATATATCTGTCGACTGTTGTGATATGATTGACAGTGCCATCGATAGTGCCATCAAAGATAACACAGATTGATCTTCAAACATCCTTCATATAGATGTATTATAACCCTAAAGGTTAATATCCCAAATATATGTGACATACCCATTAATTAAACATGTCATGATGATTCCTTAATTGATCTATAAAGTAAACACGTATCATATTGAATCCTGTGTTCATTGTTCCATAATGCCTATATGCCTTGTTAGTCGTCATCACAATGATACTATATGAAGCCAGGCTGTATGAGAATGACAATCCTGAGAATAGGGTTATGAATTAACTACATAAATGTCATTAAATGTTGTAAGCCATGAAACAAAGAAATAAAGGTGTGGGTCATTATCATAAATAAATTAATCTAGACTCCAGTATGATTCCCATACGATGACGATGCTTTCTTGATATCGTGTATATATATATATATATATGTGTGTATGTGTAAAACCCTGGCGATTCTTGCCTAGATCCCCTGGCGCTACTAAATCCTTACTCTCCAGCCAGCACCAATCAGTTTGACGGCGACATTATTTCTGATGATGGATACTTAATGAACCAGAAATGTGTTATATATATAGATCTCTGGCATTTATTCATCAAACTATTATTAAAGTTCTTATAAATCAGATTTTGTATCCTATCTGCTCGATATTTCTACGATCACCAGGTTTTGCGCCTGGTCGCAAACATATTCTTTTTGAGACCCCTTTTGCGGTTGGCACCTCGACATATACCACGCATAACCTGCTGCCTTTTCTTGTTCAAAATACGATAATTGTTATATCCTTCCCGCTTTCCCGAGTCAATTATCAAAGATTTCTGTCTTGTAATATGCAACGCGATGGTTCATATGATCCCGCCTTCCAGGCAGCGGGACACAACATGTTGTAAGTACTTGACGCCCGATAGTGCCGTACAAACCATTGTCTAGTTCGGTGGTGGATGCATTGGGTCAGAGTAATCACTTCGGGGAATATATATATTTTGGAGTCTACAAGTGCACAGCATTGATAGCGTGTTGTCTCAACTCCATTATGATCCTATCATCCGTGATATCCGAATCTAGCTAACCGCCGTGATCCCGCGCTACAGAAGCCCCAACATGACAAATACCGGTACTGATTTCAAAACCAACATACATCGCCAGAAGACTAGGAAATGGGTTGAAGCTAAAGCCGCAAATTATGATGGCGACGATTGGGGCGACGAAGATATCGATGATGACGATATTGAACCGCCGATGCCGTCAAATGTTCTGCCGGCGTTACCAAAACTCCAACAACACCAATTTAGATACCAGCAACAACAAGCGGAGAAGCCCGAGATGGACACAGTAAAGATACTACCACAAAGTAGCAGAAGAAATGGCGTTTTGCAGTCAGATACTACTGACTCACGCTCTCTGAACCCTACATTTGAAGCTCCCTATGTTACAAACGTGGAGAGTTCGGGACAACTGCTAGTACCCTTTCGTAGCGGCCTACCGGATATAGTTTCGTCGCCTATACCAAGCCAAACGTCATCACTGGCGCCCCTCGGCCCTAATACAGTCATCATTGTGAATACTACGAATGGTAGTACACCTACATCGTCGATCTCAGTAACGGCTTCTAAACCTACTGCACATCTTGAACCATCTTGCATCTCCTCAGTCACTGGAACCTACGGTGTTTCCTCTGATTTACATTTGAATTTTCCGCGCCATAGCATCACTGCGACTCCGTCACAGCTGTTACCAACTCAGCATCAACCCCCTGTACAATCACCAACGATCGGTGACACATCTACGAGATTGCCTTCTCGAATTACGTCACTTACTGGTTCTGGTTCATCCAGTACTTCGCAACGACTGCAGCCATTAACCAAGCTGCAATCCTCCTCAACTGATACACATATTATGTCATCCGCCAGATCAGAATATAGAAGACTATCTGAAATCAAACCACGAGAAATATCTCGCTCCGCAAACCTCGACAGGGTAGTTACTGAAGGTAGTGCAGAAGACTCTCATCGGTCATCTACAAGTCCGCAGCTACCGGACGTTGCCCGGGTGTCTATGTTCGCTGTCGATTTCGATTCATCTTTTGTTGCGGGGTTGGAAGATGCCCCCCCTTTGCCGTCATTACCTCCGCTTACCGTTTCAAAACAAGACACTCAGGTCACTCCGATCATTACAATGAGTGAGAAATTAGATACCAAGCTCGTATCCTCTGCAACTGATACTCTTCCGACGTTATCAATTAGTCAAGAGTCCACACTGCCTCCTCTGCCTCCTCTCACTAAAAGTCCAACCATGGCACCCGCGTCCTTGAGCACTTCTTTTGATAATTCATCCTCGGATTCACCCAGAAACTCATCTACTAGCACTCACACGGAATCACCTATTAAGGAAAGTGATCGCCTACGCGAAGAAATCATGCAGAGTCTGGATCCGTTTAGCACATTATCTCCAGACGATCAGACCAAACCAAGCAGGCAAAGCACCCGCGAAAGTAATTATCTACCAAGTCTGTATGATGATTATTGGGCGTCAACAACTGATGATGTCGATGATTCTCGGGATCATACTGTTGGCCTGGGACTAAATAACAATTCTGTCGTCGCACCTCTGGTCAATTCCAAAATCACAGCCGATGGGGATAAATCTAGATCAGAGGAAAAGATCAGTGTCGAACCTGAATCTTTGATATCTTCAAATTCGGAAGAAAATGTGCTTAAGACCAAAACCTCTGAACCTGAGCTTTCTGGTCCGAAACGATTCTCTTGGGAAGTTGTCTTGGAGTCGCCATTGAGTGATATCGGAGAACTCTCTACTGGACCTTCATCTCCCTCATCTAAAGCATCATCGCCAACATCTGCTGGTAAACACATTTCTGATGCCCAGAACACACCTGAGGAAACCCATAATGACGACACCAAACCCTCTTCTACCCTACCGCCAGCACCAGCTTCCCAAGTTATCAGATCGATGTTAGATGTTAGCGATGTCACTTCCCCCACCAAATCGGCTACTACTTCCACTGAAACCACGTCTCGGAAAGATGTCTGTCAATCTCATGAGCCTGATCCAAATCAGCCCGAAATTAGCCTGTCTAAATACAAAGAGACTCCCGTTACTGAACTCTCTTTGGAAGATGGTAAACTATCAGTACCTTATAATATCGTAGCATTCCCTTCCCAAATCAAGGATGTATTTGGATCATTGCCTACAACTTCAGCCACAGCCATCGAGTCACTACCTTCTTGTGTAACTGAACCAGTTGATCTCCGTCAAATGCTTCACAGTTCGGTTTCTAGCGAGCGGGTCAAAGACATGACTGAAGCTCGTGATTTTTATTACAAATGCAACATTGGTCTGTCTCATTGGATATCATCCATGATTTCCGAATATCCCGAGTATCGTCTCGAGTCCCGAGTATTTAGTAAGAGTCTGGCACCAACTCTTCTAACTACGCATGTAGTGACTGCTCCCCCACTATCCGCTGGTTTGGGGCTCGAAGTATCTACTGCATCAAACGCACCTTATTCACCTGCGATCTTTGATCATTCTGTTCCATCACCTAATCCAGTTACTTCATCTTTCACTACTTCAACCTCTGGCGGATTTAGATCTTCTCCTGGTGGTGGTGGATTGGCCTCAGCCTTCCACATCCCTACTTCAGCCAATGATCTCAAACAGTCTAGCGCCAAAGGTAAAGATTTCTTATTAGCAGCTGGGAAAGCTGGCAAGGGCCTACTGAACAAAGGCAAACACAAGTTTCGTGGTGAAAAGGTATTTCAGTAATGATCCCTAAGCTTACACAATAACATCTATTCATATCCCATTGTTCCACATGTATCCTCATTTTCGTCTTGTGTGACATATATAAACACTATCACCTTCATTTCTTTATATACTGCCCAGTGCCAGCTTCTGAATTATGGTGTTAATACTGCTTCTACATCTATCTGTCTTGCCTGTCAAAAACTTGGTGTGACATGCCTGGTAGTGAATGAGTTCTATATGGTTACTAGATGTAATATCATCAGCCCAGTCACCAATAACTGGGATAAATGATACTGGAAGCAGAACTATTGTTTACGGACTGCAATAGCAACTCAAACTTCCCCTGTTAAATTTCCCTTGTTTACCAGTTCACAATAGTCACACCTTCAATTGAATTATCACATGTTTCCATGGTTAGGGTTGTTAATATTTATACTGACTCGTGATGTCATTTTGGCTTAGGATGTGGAAACCATCAATCTTGAAATGGTGAACTCAGAATGGCCATGTAAAATCACGACTAAGCCTGAACTTTACACACATCCACTTTCAGACGACCAAGGTACTATTATTCAATGTCGTCAATATTTGAAATCTAGGTCTTTGTCGTGGCCCACGTTGTGTTTGTCATGTTCCTATACAGAAATCCATTCAGACTTTGGCCCTGCAAGGGCCTTGAAGATTTCAGGGAACCCTGGGCTTCTCAAGAACAATCGCAGCAGATCAACGTCAGAACCAGTGTTAAGCATTCCTGGATATTGGCCCCACAATGGCCAGGATATTCATAGGAGTACAGAAAAGGGGCCACTGGTGAATACGAGTCGAAATGTCAAAGATTTGGGAGCCAGAGTATGTGAAGATGGGATTGCAAGTCATCGTCAACAGCTTTCTGGAAGTTCCACAGGTTTTGGTGCGAATCCTACAAACCAGGTACAAAGTTGTGATATACAATCGACCGAGCAGTCGCCTAGTTTCGACAAACCCAGTCTAGTGAGACCGTCTCAATCAGCTCTGACATCATCACTGTTTTCCCTGCGCACTGGGCAGTCTGCATCGCAACATACTGTAGACCATTCTTTCGACCTGATAAATCCGACATTAACACACAAAATCACGCCTATGGTAATGGCTATGAGTCACGACAATTATGATGAGACACATGCCTATTCGATTTCCTCTTTCTCATCGCCGCTTGGACATATCCGCCCTGATGGTTGGATTGAAGTGTCATCGCAAGTCGATCTTCCCGACATTCGACCTGGTGTTAGCAATACATCACCCATAGCTCATTCACCTGTATCCCCAATATTCAAGAATGGTAACTTATCTCACCAAATGCCGAAATCAACCGTTGCATCACCACCCGCCACAACAACACATGATATCATTTCGCCTGCGTCTTTTGTATTACCCGAGTCTCTCAGTCGAATCAGCTATGAAGTGGGTTTACGCTCATCCCCAGACGCCTATGATGATATAAACGACTCTATCAACGGACGACATGCTGCATTATATTCTCTTATCGAATTGGAAAAGAATGGGTCACAATCTACAAAACCTGACATATCGAATGACAGTACATTGGGACAGGATGTTTTGGATAGCAAAGGTAAAGAATGTGTTCTCAAAACACCCGTCGAATCTAGTAATACTTTGGACCTGTGGAACGATAACACACCTGTTAATCGATCGACTACCGGTGACCATGCTTCACCAACTTCATCATTTCAAAGCCGACGACAAAGTATAGCCACAGCTGTGGGTTCCCCAGTATGCTCTTCTCGCGGTCGAACTCGTCGACCGAGTACACAAATCACCATACGAACTGATCTCGCATTGCCATCCATGTCACCAGGGCCACCACATTCTCTTGGAAATTTCGGGCCTTCAGACTGCAACATGATGCCAAATAGCTTGATGCCATCGGCACTCGTTAATAATTCCCTTGCTCCTGTGTCTCCAGCTGTAGAAGAGTTCTTGAAACGAGCGGGGCATGGTTGGGAGGTTCAAGAGTCACATCTGGCAGAACCTCTGGCCTTCAGTAGGCAAAGGTCTGTAAGTCCTGCCCGTCAGGCCCCGCATGAACTATCTAGTTTTGATAAAGAAGTCGGAGAGCATGGCGTAAGACCACCCAGTAGTGACAGCAGCGATTGTGAAGACTCGAATTTCAACATTGCAGAAAAAGCCGATGAATCCGGTATTGAACTTCCATTATCAACGAATGTCAACGTGTCTGATAAATCCCCACCAAATCCAGTCAAAGTACCGCGACCTTCAACTATGGTCTTCAATGACTCGAGACGTGTCTCTCGCATGTTCTCGATGCCTCTAGAAGCATATAGACCAAGTCCCTCTGAAACGATGGTAACTCAAGCATCATATTCTGGAATTGGGGGAGTATCTATACCGACTATGTCGAATGTTCCAGATGGACCCAATAGCGGGGAGCCACATCCCCAAAGAGTCCGGAAACAAACAAGTATGTTTGCTCTGCGAGGTTCTCCTGTTCATGTGTCTTCTCCGGTTAGAAGAGACAATTATCCTTACCCTCCGCAGAGTTTCATGCCTCGACCTCTATCCGTCAATGCTCGCTACAGCAACACCCACTCTGGACTCCGCTCTGCTACCTCGCCTTTGGGATTTGGTGTCATGAACTCGGATAGTATACCGACACCGGTGAACAAGAGTAGATTTTCTGGCATTGCCAGCTTTTTCAAGCGAAGTAATGCAAGTAGCAAGCCAAAAGCTTCTAAGAGAGGGGGTACATTTCGCGAGGCGTCTATGTCATGTGCAGATCTCCCAGTATCTCCATATAGCCAGTCTTTGACCAACATTTCCCGGCCCATGTCACAGGGACCTCCTCTCACTCAGTGGGAACTTGACACCTCGGAGAAAAGATCATCTCTCTTCTCACGGCTAACCCGGCCCAACTCACGGTCACGACCAGCTTCTGCAACTCCGGACAACCGGATGTACTTCAACATCACCCCGAATCACAGTTCACAGGGCTCCCCTTATCCATCATTCTATGGTGATAGACCTTCTTCAGAAGCAAGACAATCACAGACTTCACTCCATCTAGGTCGCCTTCCCGCCGCATCACGAAGCCAAGGCACATTACCTGTCACACCAGGATACCGTAACTCCTCTCAAAGCATTATCGCTACTACTTCACCACGGTCATCTCTTGGAGCCTATTCTTCACAATTCCGAGCTTCTGACCAGTTTACTGGACATGTTCGTGCAACTAGTAGTACCTCAGATCGTAATGGTCGTGTGGATCTAAATGGTTTTATGGCAGGGAGTCCTCATGTGGCTTCAAGTTACACAACAACAGCCGTATTGCCTTCTCCGTCTTCTCCGCCTAAACCTTTTGCTCCTTCCAGTCATTCTACTTCAGGTAATTGGGCTACCTCTTTAGGAAGTTTGCATTCTCCTGGCCAGGACATTCCTAATTCAGCCCTACACAATCAAAACAAATTCCATACTCCAGCTTCATCAACACCATCGGAACATCTGCATATCGGTGACTCGTCGACACAGCTCACCACGTGGTTCAGTAACAATCAACAAACACCAAATCGGGTTTCCAAAGCTCCAGGCCTGCCATCTAAACCTGCACACAAGAGCTTATTCACTGGATTCAAACGAAGATCCAAGGACGCTAGCACTTGTATAACTAACCACACCACATCTTCCTTCAAATTTAAGCCATTTTCAATGAAATCCCGTACTGGACATACTCCTATACATCATGAGCACGAGTTGCAATTTCAACTGTCTAATCCTGCTGCTGTTGACCCTCCACAACATGGAGTCCCTTCCCTTATACACAACCATAGCATGCCTTTGTTGACTAATTCACAATGTGGCATTTCAAACTCGACTCCAGACTGCCTGTTGGTGGGCCAGCCGCCAGGACCATTCTGCAATATGGCGGTACAGCATCACATTCAATTTGAACACTCGCCCATATCACATAATTCCCCTACACTCCATCACCAAAATATCAGTTCTAGCCCCATGCACCATTATGAGTCAGTAGTTAGTGGTAGCCACTCTGACCCTGTGACAACACCATCAGCTCAAAATCATGTCTATGTCGGAACACCATATCTACCATCATCTACTCATGTCTTCCCTTCAACTTCAGTTAATGCAACTCCTCAATATTTTGCATCACAGAGTGATGGTAGTGAATCTGAAATGTCAATGTCAGCAACCGCGTATCCTGGTCAAGAATGGGTGCCATATGTCAATCCAGATGAATCTGATTGACCAGCAAAGTTTCAGAATATTTGCACAATATCTTGCCAGCTCTAGTATCGATATCTTAAATATAAATCAAGTTTGTGTATATATGCCTCCAGCCAATGGTGGGCTAATGTGGCATGTATGTGATATTTGTTAAGATATTTTCTTTGATCTCAATCAGTTTATTAGAATAACATGCTAATTACAGTCAGTTAATATATTTGAAGATTGGTGTCGATATTAAGGTACCATCGATATACAAGATCAATATATATTTATCTAAAAGTAATACAATTTAGAAAGAACTATTTACAATTTGCATGAGTCAGACTCCATAGCCAGCATAGTTATAAAGTAAAGGGGATAGAAGGTTTACACAATAGATGAGAAGAGGAAAACCTGAAGGAGGATAAAGGGAAGGGCAATGGAGAAAGAGGACTTTAAGAAGGAAATAACAATAAAGTAAGAAACTTGAGGAAGATGGAGTATATAGAAAGAGATGAGTAA